>JASVEL010009715.1:0-453280 GCA_032618575.1 Nicotiana noctiflora
TTCGACAAGCGTACCGAAAGTCGGGTTTTGACAACTTTGGGAATTTTGATGTAAATCGAATTGTATTGATTGGGTGTCGTCCCATTGGCCTAATTTGTTGTGTTTCTACTGTATTTGATCAGATTCTACGCGTGCGGAGCTTGATTCTCGTGGCAAGGGCATTGCGGAGTAGTCGTCGCGCCGTATTGAGGTGAGTAATAGATGCGGGTGATGACCAGCGGGTTCGAAACCCCGGTATACCACTTTGTGACGCTGTATAGCGGCGAGACACGTACTCTCTTGTGAGTGCGGGGTCGATTGTGATTGGGGACTATGACTTAGTCCGACTTGTTGATACTGTATTATGATATTATCGAGCCGTTGAACCCCCTTCTTGGGCGGTTGAGTATACTTGTAGGCCGTGAGCCAATTATTGGATCCCGCGAGGATCGTTATCATTGTCTTATCATATAGACATGCTAGTTTACTACTAGTCCGCAGCTATTTCTGTTATTATGCTAATTCCAATCTCTGGAACTTGATATTACCGTTTTCCAACTGAAAAATGATAAAAAGAGTTTTCAAAAACTACTTTTGAGCCTCGCGAGGCTGTATCTGCATATTAGCTGACTAGTAGTGGATCCGGCTGCGCGCCGCAGCGAGATATATGTTGGATCGGACTGCACGCCGCAGGAATATCTCTATGAGACGTGCTTGGGCTGTAGGAGCCCCTCCGAGTCCGAACCCCCACAGCGAGCACCGGTACCCAAAATCGGATCGTGCCACGCGCCGTAGCGGTCATATCATGCATTGCATCGCATTTAGCTACATCTTGCTAGCCGTTATGCTATTTATTGGTATTTGTCGGTACAGGTACAATGAATATTGATTCTATGACAGTGTAGCCGATTATAGCTTTACATAGTGCTTTATCGCGGATTTCTTATCCGCGCCGTCTTACCCTTGTTTATTACCACCGAGTCCGGGCAAGACTCATTTTACTCCCCGCACCTCGTGTGCGCATCCGTGTACCTCTCACAAAGCGATCCGCAGAGCCGTGCGAGGCGACATCCGTGGGATATACGAGGTAGTCGCAGAGTCCGCAGACCCGATATTCCTTCCTACCGTCTTTTGATTTTGTATTGACATTTCTTTCCGCACTTGGTATCTTGTAAACCTTTATACACTCATGTTCAGCAGAGGCTCATGACTCTTGACCCTTCGGTCTATGGGAGTTAGTATATTTTGGGACTTGGTTTCCCCGCTGATGGTATAAGTATTACTATTGTTTCATATTTTGAAATGCTTAAATGGGTTAAAGAGAGCTTCTAGCTCCGTTGTCGATATTGATTGGTCAGGCTGGCTTAGCAATGTGTCGGGCGCCATCACGACCGGATTTGGGGTCGTGACAAGTCGGTATCAGAGCCTAGGTTTACTAGGCCCCGTGAGTCTTGAGCCGGTTAGTAGAGTCTTGTGGATCGGCACGGGGACGCTCGTACTTATCCTCGGGAGGTCGCGAACCTTTAGAAACACTTCACTTTTCTTGAACTCGTCGTGCGATCTTGTTGTTCCGAGAACTCGAACTTCTATATTCTATTCTCTCGCGCACGGCGAGAACGCGAGCATCGTGACGAGGTGGACGACCTCCATTGCCACCGTTAGAGGCCGTGGGCGCGGTCGTGCGAGTGCAGAGGCAGGCGGCCGAGGCGCGGCGCACCGACCCGCCCGTTGTACCAGTTTAGGAGCAGCCCCCACTGGTCGATGCTCCAGCAGCCCCAGTTCAGGGCCAGACCATATCTATTGCTATTCCCGGTCTTCGGAGACTCTTGCTCGGATATTATCGCTGTGTTCCGGCTTGGCTCAGGTAGTTTCGACCACCGCTACCGTAGCGACATCTCGCACGGGGGTGGCCGGCAGACCCCGCAGCCTCGCACACCGACCCGGTTGTTCGTGGACTTCGCACACCGCAGGCGGTCCCCGCTCGGTGGTTGCACCCGGTTATTCCTCCGACCGCACCGCGCTCCGGCCTCCAGAAGCATATGGTTCGAAGTTATGCCCGATGACGAGCGGCCGTCGTCTCGAGAGATTTGGCAGACTTCAGCCCACCCCATTTTCGTGGCGCCGAGGGCGAGGATGCCCGTGGTTTCTTGGATAAGTGTCAGAAGATGCTGCGTACGGCCGGTATTCTCGAGTCCAGGCGGAGTTTCATTTACCACATTTCAGCTCACCGGTCCCGCATTTGATCGGCGGGAGGAGTTCGAGAGGCGTAGGCCTCGCAAGAGCAGCACCTCTCACATGGCAGCAGCTTCTCACTCTCTTTCTAGAGAAATATGTACCCCGGTCTCGTCGCGAGGAGCTACGTCGCCGTTCGAGTGGTTGATTCAGGGCGACATGTCCGTGACCCAGTATGAGCTTAGATTCACTCAGTTGGCTAGGCATGCCACATGGATGATCCCCACCGATAGGGAGAGGATCAGAAGGTTCATTGATGGCCTCAACTACTCTATCCGTATTCTTATGACCAGCGAGCGAGTTCTGTCATCATCGTTTGAGCAGGTTGCTGATATGGCACGCTCCATTGAGGCGGATCGTCGCCGAGAGAGAGGAGCGGGAGGCCAAGAGGCCTCGTGGTTCTGGTAGTTTCAGTGGTGCTCCGTCCAGAGAGCATTCCCAGCAGAGCAGAGGTCGCTCATCTAGACCTTCTCATTCAGGCCGCCCTGAACAGAGCAGAGGTTCTTATGGTCGTGGTCGACAGGGGTTTCAGCAGGGTCAGTCATCACTTAGTGCCCTCCCAGCCCAGAGTGCAACACCTACTTCTCCAGCACCAGGTGCATGTTATGAGTGTGGTGAGTTTGGCCACATGAGGAGACAGTGCCCTCGACTACGTAGGGGCAGGACTCAGGCGGAGGGATCAGCCCTCCTCTTCAACACCATCTCGGCCTAGTAGAGGTGGAGGTCGGCCTTCTCGTGGTCGCCCGTGGGCGAGGAGAGATCCGGCGGAGGCCATGCGCGATTCTATGCACTTCCCGACAGTGCGTGATGCGCTTGTCTCCGACGCAGCTGATTACGATGTATCATTTCCGTCCGTCGCGCAGATGCCTCGTTCTATTTGATCCAGGATCCACATATTCTTACGTGTCCTCTTATTTTGCACATTATTTGGGTGCGACTCGTGGTAGTCTTGATTTACCTGTTCATGTATCCACCCCCGTGGGTGATACGATCGTCGTGGATCATGTCTATAGATCCTGTGTTATATCTATTGGGGGTCTGGAGACCCAGGCAGATTTGTTATTATTGGGTATGGTGGACTTTGATGTTATATTGGGTATGGATTGGTTGTCTCCGTACCATGCTATATTGGACTGTCATTCAAAGACAGTTACGTTGGCCATTCCTGGTATTTCTCAAATTGAGTGGCGGGGTTCGACCGATTTCGTCCCTAGCCGTGTTATTTCGTTCCTAAAAGCTCAGAAGATGGTCGAAAAAGGGTGCTTATCGTACTTAGCTTTTGTGAGAGATGTGGGAGCTGAGTCTCCTAGCATTGATTCTGTACCTGTTGTGAGGGACTTCCCAGATGTATTCCCCTCAGACCTGCCGGGCATGCCGCCGGACAGGGATATTGATTTTGGCATTGACTTGGTACCGGGCACTCAGCCCATATCCATTCCTCCTTACCGGATGGCACCAGCTGAATTGAAAGAACTGAAAGAGCAGCTTCAAAAGCTTCTGGATAAGGGTTTCATCCGCCCTAGCGTGTCTCCGTGGGGTGCGCCGGTATTATTTGTTAAAAAGAAAGATGGTTCCATGCGAATGTGTATTGATTATAGACAATTGAACAAAGTGACAATGAAGAAAAAGTACCCTCTACCGCGCATAGATGATTTGTTTGATCAGTTACAGGGTGCGAGGGTGTTTTCTAAGATCGATCTTCGTTCGAGCTATCATCAGTTGAAGATCAGAGACTCAGATATTATGAAGACTGCATTCAGGACCCGATATGGTCATTATGAGTTTCTTGTGATGTCTTTGGGTTGACCAACACCCCAGCATCATTTATGCATCTGATGAACAGTGTGTTCAGGCCCTATTTGGATTCATTTGTGATTGTGTTCATTGATGACATTCTAGTCTACTCCCGTAGTCGAGAGGAGCATGCTCAGCATTTGAGTATGGTGTTGCAGAGATTGAGGGAAGGAGAAGCTATATGCTAAATTCTCCAAGTGCGAGTTTTGGCTCGAGTCCGTAGCATTTCGGGGACATGTGGTGTCTCGTGATGGTATTCAGGTTGATCAGAAAAAGATAGAGGCGGTGCAGAGTTGGCCTAGACCGACCTCAGCTACAGAGATCAGGAGTTTTCTTGGTTTGGCGGGATATTATCGCCGGTTTGTTCGGGGATTTTCATCCATTGCTTCTTCATTGACTAAATTGACCCAGAAGGGTGCACCATTCGTGTGGTCGGATGAGTGCGAGGAGAGCTTTCCAGAAGCTCAAGACAGCTTTGACCACAGCTCCAGTGTTAGTATTGCCATCAGCTTCAGGTTCATATACCGTTTATTGTGATGCCTCGAGAGCGGGGATAGGTTGTGTGTTGATGCAGGAAGGTAAGGTGATTGCTTATGCTTCTCGGCAGTTGAAGCCACATGAGAAGAACTATCTTGTTCATGATTTGGAGCTAGCCGCCATTGTTCATGCCTTGAAGATTTGGAGGCACTATTTGTATGGCGTGTCTTGTGAGGTGTATACCGACCATCGTAGTCTCCAGCACTTGTTCAAACAGAAAGACCTTAATTTGAGACAGCGGAGATGGCTTGAGTTGCTGAAGGATTATGACATTACTATATTATATCATCCGGGAAGGCCAATGTGGTGGCCGATGCTTTGAGCCGAAGGCGGTCGGTATGGGGAGCTTGGCATATATTCCAGCTCGAGGAGAGGCCATTTGCTTATGATGTTCGGGTGCTAGCCAATCGACTAGTGAGGTTAGATATTTCGGAGCCCGAGCAGGGTATCGGCTTGTGTTGTATCTCGGTCATCTCTATATGATCGTATTCGTGAGCGCCGGTATGATGATCCACATTTGGTTGTCCTTAGGGACACAGTTCAGCATGATGATGCTAGAGATGTCACCATTGATAGTGACGGCGTATTGAGGATGCAGGCCGGATATGCGTGCCCAATGTTGATGGCCTTCGTGAGTTGATTCCGGAGGAGGCCCATAGCTCGCGGTATTCTATCCATCCAGGAGCCGCGAAGATGTATCAAGATTTGAAACAAGACTATTGGTGGAGAAAGATGAAAATGGACATTGTCAGACATGTAGCACGGTGCCTCAACCGTCAGCAGGTTAAGTACGAGCATCAGAGGCCCGGTGGTGTATTTCAGCGCATTGATATTCCTGAGTGGAAATGGGAGAGGATCACTATGGACTTTGTTACTGGACTCCCTCGGTCGGCGAGGAAGTTTGATTCTGTATGGGTGATTGTGGATAGACTGACCAAGTCATCTCACTTCATTCCAGTTAGTACTACCTACTCATCGGAGCGGTTGGCAACGATCTTTATTCGAGAGATTGTTCGGTTGCATGGAGTCCCGGTGTCTATCATATCCGACAGGGGTACTCAGTTCACTTCTCAGTTTTGGAGAGCATTTCAGCGAGAGATGGGTACACGGGTTGAGTTGAGTACAACATTTCACCCCCAGATAGATGGGCAGTCTGAGCGTACTATTCAAATTCTGGAGGATATGTTGCGAGCATGTGTGATTGACTTTGGTGGTTCGTGGGATGAGTTCCTACCACTTGCTGAGTTTGCCTACAACAACAGTTATCAGTCGAGTATTCAGATGGCCCCGTATGAGGCATTGTATGGCAGACGGTGTAGATCCCCCGTGGGATGGTTTGAGCCTGGTGAGGTTAGATTGATAGGGACTGAGTTAGTCCAGGATGCTCCGGATAGAGCAAAGTTGATCCAGAGAGGCTTCGTACAGCACAGTCTCGTCTGAAGAGTTATGCGGACCGTAGAGTTCGAGAGTTGTCTTTCATGGTCGGTGACAGAGTATTGTTGAAAGTTTCACCCATGAAGGGTGTCATGAGGTTCGGGAAGAAAGGAAAGTTGAGTCCCAGGGTACATTGGTCCTTTTGAGATACTCAGGAGAGTCGGAGAGGTGGCATATGAGTTAGCCTTGCCACCCAGCTTATCCAGCGTTCATCCAGCATTCCATGTGTCTATGCTCCGGAAGTACATTGGAGATCCGTCTCATGTATTAGATTTCAGCACCATCCAGCTTGATGGTGATCTATCCTATGATGTGGAGCCTATTGCTATTTTGGGTCGTCGGGTGAGAAAATTGAGGTCCAAGGAGATTGCATCGGTTAAGGTTCAGTGGAGAGGTCGACCCGTGGAGGAGGCCACTTGGGAGATCGAGCGGGAGATGCGGAGCAGATACCCTCAGCTATTTGAGACTTCAGGTATGTTTCTTGACCCGCTCGAGGACGAGCGTTTGCTTAAGAGGGGGAGAATGTGACGACCCGGCCCGTCGTCACGAGAATTACCACCCCGTTATGTTGTAAATACATGTTTTATGCTTTTATATCAGTGCTAGAGTCTATCGGGTGATTTAGGAGTGATTTGGATCGAAAATGAGGCATATAGCCTTTTTGAAGGAGACTTGAATAAGGAAAGTCAACCCGGAGTTGACTATTTGGTTAGAGGGCTCGGAATCGGATTCTGATGATTCGGTTAGTTCCGGGAGGTGATTTGTGACTTAGGGGAACGATCGGAATTGAATTTGGAGGCCCGTGTAGAAATAGGCTTGAATTGGCTAAGGTTGAATTTTGGCGAAATCCGAACGGTAGGTGAGATTTTGATCCGGGAGTCGGAATGGAATTCCGACAATTGCAGTAGCTCCGTTAGGTGATTTTGGATGTGCCTGCAAAATTTCAGGTCATTCGGACGTCGTTTGGTCGAGTTTTTGATCGAATGTGTAATTCGGAAAGTTTTAAGGAATTTAGGCTTGAATCCGTGTGTAATTGGTGATTTTGATGTTTAGGATGGTGTTTTTATGATTGGAACAAGTTCGTATCGTGTTTTGGAGTATGTTGGTGGCTTTGGTTGAGGTCCCGGGGATCTCGGGATCATTTTTGGATGCCTAACGGGCAAATTTTGATCATGGAGTTGCTGCAGAAAATTGCAGTCAGTGATTGCTCTATGCGATCGCATAGAGTCATTGCGATCGCATAGAAGAGCTTGGAGGGGTGAGAAAAATGTGCTATGCGATCGCATAGCAAGGGGTGCGATCGCATAGGTTTATCAGACTGTGCATTGCGATCGCATAGCCAGTGTTGCGATCGCAGAGAAGAAAAGATGAGGCCTGGAAGGTTGTGCTATGCGATCGCGGAGGTGCATTGCGATCGCATAGAAGGGGAAATTGGCAGGAAAATTTAACTCTATGCGATCGCATAGGGTCATTGCGATCGCATAGAAGGATTGGTCTGGCAGTGAAATTAAAACCAGAACAGAACCAGTCGCGGGTTTAATACCCAAAACCTCCATTTTTGAGTTCCAAGAGAAGAAATTGACGGGAGATTGCTGGGAAATCATCGTGGTTTCGTTGGAGGTAAGTTTTGTGGCTTAATTACATCATTTTAACATGAAATCCTTGGTAAAATCCCTGTAAATGAAAGATTAAAGGTGGGTTTGAGCCCTAGGCCTAAATTGAAGAAAAACACCGATTTGAGTGGGCAAATGGAGTCCGATTTTGGTTAATTTTATATGCCTAGACTCGTATCGAGACGAGGGTTCCGAATATGTGACTTTTGTAATTTTTCGACAAGCGTACCGAAAGTCGGGTTTTGACAACTTTGGGAATTTTGATGTAAATTGAGTTGTATTGATCGGGTGTCGTCCCATTGGCCTAATTTGTTGTGTTTCTACCTGTATTTGATCGGATTCTACGCGTGCGGAGCTTGATTCTCGTGGCAAGGGCATTGCGGAATAGTCGTCGCGCTCGTATTGAGGTGAGTAATAGATGTGGGTGATGACCAGCGGGTTCGAAACCCCGTATACCACTTTGTGACGCCGTATAGCGGCGAGACACGCACACTCCCGAGAGTGCGGGGTCGATCATGAACCGGAGACTATAGATTAGTCCGACCCGTTGATTATCGTATTATTGGCTATTCTCGAGCCGTTGAACCCTCCTTCGGACGGTTGAGTATATTGTGGGTCGTGAGCCGCTTATTGGATCCCGCGAGGATCGTTATCTTTGTCTTATCATATAGGCATGCTAGTTTACTACTAGTCCGCAGGCTATTTCCGTTATTATGCTATTTCCAATCTCTAGAACTTGATATTACCGTTTTCCAATCGAAAAATGATAAAAGAGTTTTCAAAAACTACTTTTGAGCTCGCGAGGCTCAGTATCCGCATATTAGCCGACTAGTAGTGGATCCGGCCGCGCGCCGCAGCGATATATATGTTGGATCGGGCCGCACGCCGCAGATAAATCTCTATGAGATGTGCTTGGGTCGTAGGAGCCCCTCCGGAGTCCGAACCCCCACAGCGAGCACGGGTACCCAAAATTGGAGTCGGCCTACGCGCCGTAGCGGTCATATCATGCATTGCATTGCATTTAGCTACATCCGCTAGTCGTTATGCTATTTATTGGTATTTGTTGGTACAGGTACAGTGAATATTGATTCTGTGACGGGGTAGCCGATTATAGCTTTACATAGTGTTTTATTGCGGATTTCTTATCCGCGTCTGTCTTACCCTTGTTTATTACCACCGAGTCCGGCGGTACTCATTTTACTCCCCGCACCTTGCGTGCGGATCCGGTACCTCTCAGCAGGTGATCCAGTAGCTCGTGCGAGGCGACATCCGTGGGATATACGAGGTAGCGCAGCAGTCCGCAGGACCCGATATTCCTTCCTACCGTATTTTGATTTTGTATTGACATTTCTTTCCGCACTTGGTATTTTTGTAAACCTTTATACACTTACGTTCTGTAGAGGCTCATGACTCTTGACCCTTCGGTCTATGGGAGTTAGTATATTTTGGGACTTGGTTTCCCCGTTGTTAGTATAAGTATTACTATTGTTTCATATTTTGAAATGCTTAAATAGGTTAAAGAGAGCTTCTAGCTCCGTTGTTGATATTGATTGGTCAGGCTTAGCAATGTGCTGGGTGCCATCACGACCGGATTTGGGGTCGTGACAGAAAGTACAACTGTGGCTCTATACATCAAGAGTATCTAAAAACAACAAAATGAGGAAAAATATCTACTATCACTATCACAATAGAAGGAGGGCCTCCGGATCCGCGGACGTACCAGATCATACCTCGAGGTCTCCCAATGTGCTGCTGAATCACCTAGTATGAGCCTGTCCTGATGTACTTGGATCTGCACAATAAAAGTGTGCGGAAGAGTAGCATGAGTACACCACGGCGGTACTCAGTAAGTGCCAAGCCTAACCTCGATGGAGTAGTGACGAGGAAGGTCAGGGCCTTACCGAGAGAACAGTAACAAAATGATAATAACAATAATAATAAGATGGAATACGTGAGAATGAATCCGAAATAACAACAATAAAGTAGTTACTACAACCGACTACGATTAGCTAAGTACATGTAACAAACACAACATATACTCAAACCAGCAAGTCCAGGACCTGTGGGAATTGAACCCACAGTCCCACTCTATAATCAACAACCCAGGAGCTACCGAAATTTAACCCGCAGTCCTAATAACAGTATCTCTAGGTCTCCGGAAATCGAACCCGCAGCCCGTGTCTCAATATCTCAGGATGTGTCTCAATGATCTCAGGATCTCTAGGAATCGAACCCGCAGTCCATACCTCAATAATATATAAATAAGCTCTACGTCTCCGAGAATCGAACCCGCACCCCTTGGATCTCCGGGAATCAAACCAGCAGTCCACAAACAATACCACTCTGGGTCTCTGGGAATCGAACCCACAGCCCTGGGATCTCCGGGAATCGAACCCGCAGTCCACCAACACAAACAATAAAAGAAACGCACAGAGAAAATATAATATGCTTAACTACAACTTCACCAAAAGCCAGTGTCAACAATTATCAAGAAGTTCAAGTAAGACAATTAGGAAATTAGATAGATAAATCTTATCAAATCATGCTTTTCTAACGAATATCAGGTAAATGTGGCAATTTAATCAACTAAGAGCAGGAATATCACGAATTGGACAATTCAAGTAAAGTGAGTTACAACAACCAGCGCATGTACACGCCCCTCACCTTGCGTACAAGGCATTTAAACTATCACATAATATCCTAGGGGTGAAGGTTCCCCCACACGAGGTTAGACAAGCCACTTACCTCGACTCCAGTACAAAACCGCTAAGAGACAACTCTCTTGCCGTGAATGTCGGCCTCCACATGTGTAGTATCTGATAAAAATCAATAGAGTTACATCAAAATCGGCCAATTGGCATTACCCAATCGAAACAATTCAAAATACACCAAAAACCACAAGTTGCCAAAACCCAACTTTCAGTACTCTTCTCGAAAAAATATGAAAGTTATATATTCGGGTTCCTTATCTCAACACGAGTCCATGCATATAAAATTTATCAAAATCGGACTCTGTTTGCCCATTCAAATCAATGATTCTCTATAATTTAGGCCTAGGGCTAAAACCCCCCATTAATCCTTCATTAACAGTGAAATACTCAAGGATTTCATGATAAAATAACGAATTTAGGCCAAGAAACTTACCCCCGATGATTACCCGATGATATCCCAGTGATTTCCCGTCAATACTGTCATACCTCCCTTTTTACTATCCCTTCTGATCCTTTAAAAAAAAAGATACGTATGGTATACCTCAATGTTCAAATACCCGAAAAGGATATGATAACAAAGAGGAAGGAGTTTTCCTAATAAAGGACAATTGGTCAGGGATTTTGTTTAATTTTCAGAGTTGCCACTTGGGAAGATAATGGTGTACCAAGTCACCGATTAATCCCGAATCCGAGGAAGTTGACTCTGTATTACAGTCCCCGAAACAAAAACCTGGATAAGAAATTCTGTTAACCCGAGAGAAGGTGTTAAGCACTCCCGGATTCTGCGGTTTCAGCACGGTCGCTGAACTGTCGTTCTCAATTTTATATGACCTGTTATGCACTTTTTAACAAGATGTATATGTTTCGAGCTTTAATACTTTTACGAATTGCGACATCGCGAAAATGTATTTCGAATCACACCGCAACCAGTACGCCTGTGACTTTTAATACATTTTGGCTTCGCCAGGATTTATGATTTGAGTTGCACCAAGTGCACACTCGTATTAGGGAAGGTATATTTATTAAATCGTGCCTAATATGCATCTAACGACTTTAAATCTTTTGGGAAAGGTTATGGAATTTACTATTAACCTTCCCGGATCTATTATACTTTATCACTTTGTTACTATAAGGGGCCCCCACTATTTTTGTTATTGTGTGAGGCTCATCCCATGCATTTTTTAAAGTTCAAACTTAATGTGTCACTACATTTGTCTATCATTGTTTTTCCCTTAATCACATTTAATTATCTAACATTTCCAAAAATGAGTCCAGGCCTTTATTGCTTCCATTATTATTGGGCCTGGACTTCTGGATTGATACTTAGCAGGTTACCGCATGTATCTGGGTCTTAATAACCCATACCAGATCTGGGCTTTCATTCAACAGCCCAGTTAATTCTCGAACAGAGTCCAGGCCATTGTCGCATATTAGGCCTGGACCAAAGACTAATAGAAGCGGAAAGCAGAAACTCATATAAGAACATGCAAAGAGACGAATCCAAATTGAACTTTTATTTCTTAAAAGGAAATTGCTATACAAACTAACAATATCAAATATGGATCTTGAGTGTCTAATATGCAGAAGAACTTAATTAACATAACTATTTTCTACTTTGTTTTTTCTAATACTAATTCATACTAAGTTGTCTTTAGCTAAATGACAGGATACTATTTAATCATGTAAAACCGATCTAAACTAAACGATTCAATTATTTACACCTAGCATTCAATTACTTAAACTAAATTGACTCATTCGCAGATGCATAGTAACATTTCATCGCTGAGTCTGGTTGTGTGACATCATGAAAATCAGTCTTAACTAAGCTATAACTTTTACTGTTGTTGTTTAAGAACTTGTTTGGATCTAAATGTCAAATACCAAATTAAACTATCTATATGAACTAATTAAAGTCATTGCTGCGAGCTTGTGGTTATAGACTTATGTCAGGATTAATTAGCCTATTTTATGATTTTAACCTATTTAGATAAGTGATTTTGATACTATAACTACACTACCACTATTTACTACTTATTACATTATTCAGTTTGAGCTTCTACATATACATAATGATATCCTAATGAATTACAAATTTAAACTAACCAAATAGCTAAAAGAAACAGCAAATGTAAAATAGTAAAGACTTTTGAACTCGAAACTTCATTTCATCATAACTTCCACATTACATAGC
This sequence comes from Nicotiana noctiflora, assembly GCA_032618575.1. Classification (NCBI taxonomy): domain Eukaryota; kingdom Viridiplantae; phylum Streptophyta; class Magnoliopsida; order Solanales; family Solanaceae; genus Nicotiana; species Nicotiana noctiflora. Next base: position 12,492 of record JASVEL010009715.1, read on the forward strand.
CTTGATCAAAGATGTGTACCTAATTCAGGAAATAAACTCAATGAGTTCTAGAGGGATTAAAATAGATACAGCAACTAAAATCAACAGGCAATGCAACAGTGACGGAGTGAATTCCCAATCAAGCAGATGAGATAACACATCAACATCAAATAGAAACCCAGCAAACGAGCAGAAATCCCAAACGACTTCAAATATGAATTTCAACTAGAAAACCCAGGTGACTATTTGCTATTTGGTGTATTGTTCTTTCTGAAAATTTTGATTTCCAAAATCCAGCCCTTAAACTAGTCCTAAATGGGGGTATTTATAGGTGGGAAGTGGTGAAATTTATTTTGGGGGGGGGGAGATAGAAATTAATTCTATTTCCCTCCCCTTCTTTTTACCAAATCTTACATTTTAAACCCAATTTCTGTTACAAGATGCCTTCCAGCATGTGCTGGAAGGTTCTATTTGATTCCTTTTTAGGGCTTTTACTAATGTTCCCCTACTTATTAGTGTTTTTTACTGAATTCTCTTTTCCTTAAGACCAATGTACCCTTAATTTTATGCAGAATTGTAGAAATCGGGAGCACAAATATCTTATGTATCCCTAAAGGCTCTATTTAATCCACAACTTTGCCATTTACTATTCCGTATATGCCCTTAAAGGCATTGGTTAATTACTTGACCTACCTAGGTCAGATTTCCTTAGATTCAGCTCTTATTTAACCGATGGCCAGCCTTTGTACTAGTATTTAAGAACAGGCCAGATTAGACTTAATGTTTATTTCAATTTTAACCAATTCTATTTCACTTTCTGTTATTGAAACTAATTTGCAGGACTAGCCTGCTTATTAACCAATTTAAGACTTAGCCAGTCCAAAGATTGGACTTAGCTTTGCAATTGAGGCCCATTACTGAACACAGGCATGGCTGAGACCTTTGCAAGTCTAGCTACTAGTGATTATGGATTAATTGATAAATGATTCTGATTTCATTGGCTATGTGTGCAATTGTGTGTGAAATTGGCTATGTTTGCAACAGCCTTGTGTCAAGTTGAGTACTGTTAATACCTATCATGCCTAGGTGGATTGGTTATAACTGCAGTAGTGTTAAACTTGTAAGTGGTTAAAATTGAAAACATGTGTTAAGTATTTTAGAATAGGTTAAAACTTAAAAAGACAAATAAGAGGCTATAAGTGAATTAAATAACAAAAAGTGGTTAGTTTTGCAACTGACCTACTCTAATAGGCTTCACACACTGGCCCATGATCACTAGTAGCTAGACTTGCAATTAATCAAAACTCAGAGAAAGGAATTGAATATTGTTGAATTTCAATCAAAGACTTATAACTGAGATTTCACAACACAGTGTCTATTAGTCATGACGCAGGCATAGTCAAGACTTCCTTATACTTAGAGGACTACTAAAAACCCTAATTCATGCTTAACATGTTCTTGATTAAGCACACGTAGGTAAAGCTCATGAAGAAGTTTCAAATGAAAGCAATGTTCAGACAGAACAACAGACATTTTCTAAAAGATATGAACTAATCTTGAACATGCAGAAGATCTAAGTAGTAGACATGAAGAAAGAACATATTTTAAACAGAGAAATAGAACAAACAAAAATTCCTCAAAGGAAAAACCCTAATCTAAATATGCGAGACATCTAAATGAAAGATATGAAATAAAGACAGGAAAGAACAGAACTTAAGCGGAGAAACTGAACAAACAAACAAAATTTCTCAAAGACAAAACCCTAATCTAAACATGCAGTCTAACATACTAAAAGAAAACATGCTAAAACATAGAATAAGGTAGAGATAACAAAAATTAAAGAAACAAAACAAATAAGAGAGGGAAGGGGGACTTAGCTCGCAGGATCTGACTCCTGGGCTTTCCCCGTTTTCTTTTCTTTTATTATTTTCTTTTTTTTTCCAATTTTCTCTTTTCTTTTTCTTTATTTTCCTTTCTGGTTTTTCTTTTCTCACACAAGACTTTAGTTTCGAAGTTTTCTGGCTAAGGGATAAGTATTAGAAGTAGAAATATGGGATTTTTGGGGGTGTTTTGTTTTGAGTCGCCGAAGTTAGGTTTCCGGCGACCTTCTTTTGGATATTCGAGAAGGAAGGGGAAGATTCGAGGGAAAAGGTTCAGATGGGGGGATAGATCAGGGCAAGGGGGTGCTTTGGTGTTAATTTGGTGGTGGTTCTCGTAGTTTTGGTTATCGGCGGTGAACTCCGATGACCGGAGTTTCAAGAAGGTGAAGGGTTTCAAGGTTTCATGGGAGTTTTTTTTGTAGGGTTTGTGGTGAAGAAGAAAAGGCGAGAAGAGGGGGGGGAGATAGGATATGGCCGGAGACTGTCGTGGAGAGGGACAGTGTCCACGGCCGGCCGGCTTTGAAGAAGATGAAGAAAGGGAGAAGAAGAAGGGCGGCTAGGGTTAGGGCAAGAAGCAAATAGCCGGTCTCTAAGAGACCAAGGCCTTATATACTCGAGCGTAATGATGAGTTCCTGGCTGTTAGATAAATTAAGATCAACGGTCAGGATTAGCTAACTTAAAACGCTGCCGTCTCAGTTTAAATGAGAGATCTGCTCTCTTCCGTTAGATCAATAGGTTTGAACGGCTAGGATTAGATCTTGAATTTAATTAACTAATTAATTCTCAGCTAAAGTCTCAGCCATTGGATTTGAATGGATGAACGACTGAGATTGCTTTAATTTAAATTAATTGGACCGGTTCTTTGGGCCAATGTGTTTGGGCCAATGTTTCAGACTCTTTGGCCCAAATTTATTGTATTTTTGTATTTCTCTTGGTATTTCAATTATTTTTGTGGTAATTTCCTTTTGTATTTCATTTTTTTCTTTGTGTATTATTTAAATTATTCAACTTCCTATTTTCACTAATTTTTTGATATTTTTTGACAATTTTCTACTATTTTCCCATAATTTCCGCTATTAATGCTCTTTTTTGTTGATTTTTCTAATTAATTAAAAAATGCATGTATTTAACCTCTATTTTCAATTTTCTATTTTTTAACCCTTAATTATTCAATCACACATGTATCTAATTTCAACCAAGACATGCAATTGCACTTAAAAATATTTATTTGTTTTAATTTTGGAATTTTATTACTTAGTGCAAAAATCACGTGCTCACAGCTGCCCCTCTTTGCTCGGGAACACGAAGAGTTTCAGTGCAAAATAAGTGAGCAGTAATGAGAGATTTTTGCCCACCGGCATATTCCGTAAGAAGCATTTTGAAAAACCTTTTGACCGCACCCTGTTTCAGAGGTTGCCTACATATTCCTGGGCTAAACAGGAATCAGGTCAGTGTAGTTCGGGAAGGTCTGGTAGTTAAAAACTACCAGACTTACTGTTGCATTGATTCTATTACGACTTGCTGACCTACTCCTTATTACACCAGGGGGGGGGGGCAAAATCTAAAATGAAGAAGCTATTCTAAGCTATAATTCTACGAATTACAATTGTTCCTATCTAACTTCTGGTCCCTTTATTCTTCTTTGTCGCTTTTTCCTTGATTTTTTGTGTGGCTGACTTTCTTTTTGTTGATTTTCTTTTCCTTGATTCCCCCTTTTTTTGTGATTTTCGATGTTACTTCTCGCCTTCAAACTGATACCTGCTTAAAACAAAACAAAAACAACAAATTTTTTCTACCCCAGTGTGGCCTTTTTCATGTTACGGTGTTACTCATGTTAGGTAACACAAACTAAAATTGCAGGAATTAAAATTGTAGAAATGTATTCCCTTGTTATATAGCTGGGCGCCTGAACAGAAATAAAAAATTGCAGAAATGTATTCCCTTGTTATACAGGTGGGCGCCTGAACAGAAATTAAAATTGCAAAAAAGTATTCCCTTGTTATACAGGTGGGCGCCTGATGCATGAAATACGAAATGCGAAAACGTATTCCCTTGTTATCCAGGTGGGCACATGATGCATGAAATGCGAATGCAGAAAAGTATTCTCTTGTTATCCAGGTGGGCGCCTGATGCATGAAATGCAAATGCAGAAAAGTATTTCCTTGTTATCCAGGTGGGCGCCTGATGCATGAAATGCAAAAATGCAGAAAAGTATTCCATTGTTATCCAGGTGGGTGCCTGATGCTTGAAATGCAAATGCAGAAAAGTATTCCCTTGTTATCCAAGTGGGCGCCTGATGCATGAAATGAAAAAATGCAGAAAAGTATTCCCTTGTTATCCAGGTGGGCGCCTGATGCATGAAATGCAAATGCAGAAAAGTATTCCCTTGTTATCCAGCTGGGCGCCTGATGCATGAAATGCAAAAATACAAAAAAGCATTCCCTTGTTATCCAGGTGGGCGCCTGATGCATGAAATGCAAAAATGCAGAAAAGTATTCCCTCAGTTTGATAAATAAGGTGTGAATTTAAAAAGCTGATACCTCCTCGTTGTTTTTTTATTGGTGTTTTCTTGGTTGAGTGATTTTCATCCATGGATTCCTCCATTTATTGCTGAACTTTCTTTTTAATGTTTTCTATCTTTCCGCATTGGTCACATTCACTTTAAAGTGATTAGTGAGGATTTGTTCCTGTCTAAATCACAAAAACAAAATCTTATTAGTTATAAGTTACTGGCAACTGGCATCTGCCGCTCCTGCCACTTATTGTTTTTCCTTTTTTTTTGCTTTTCTTCCGCCGTGCGGTCTTTCAGTTGACTATCTTCCGTAAGCTCTTTTTGTATTTTCTTGTTTTCACCTTTTTTGTTTTCTTTTCTTTTGGCTCTGTTTGCCAAACTCCTTTATTTCTTTCAACTCCTTTTTTTTTCTGATCCAGTGTTATTTCAAGTTTTATCATCACAAGCTGGTAGTTAGCTTTCAAAGGACAAACAATGAAATGCAGAAAATGAATTTCAGAAGGGTAAGGGTGTTTTGGAGAAGTGATTGGACTTATCTGGGTATGTTGGCTGATTCCGTTAACCATGCCATGTATTTAAACTCCGACCCAGTTCGTTCAATCCATTATTCTGACTCCAAATTTCTTGCAATCCAAACCGATCCTATTTTTGTTGCTTTTCTCTTTTTCAGAAATAATCCTTGCAATCGCCTTATGGTGCCCTGAAAGGTTTTCACCAATAAGACTCTCTTACTCTCATCCTCACAGTCGCCTTGCAGTGCCGGTAAAGGTTTTCACTGACAAGACTCTCTTATTTTTATTTCTCTCAGCCTCACAGTCATCTCACGGTGCCGGTTAAGGTTTTCACCGATGAGACTCTCTCATTTTTTTGCTCTCAGCCTCACAGTCGTCTCACGATGCCGGTTAAGGTTTTCACCGATGAGACTCTCTCACTTTTATTTATTTTCCATTTTTCCTTTTGTCTTTTGTTTTTCTGCACCACTGATGTTGTCCAAATGTCCCGTTCTTACTTTATTCTCATTGCATTTGTTGTTTTCTTGAAATTGATTAGAAGGTCTTTCTTTGGACCGTATCGTGGCTTTTGGATGGGTTAAGAAAGAAGTGTATAAAGGCTCAAAATTCACGAGGGTTTAAAAATATTTACAACTCTCAGAATTATAAAGCATAACTTCTGCCCCAGTTTCAACATGTGGGGAATTTTTGGATTTTTTCTCTATTGCGACTGAACCTCAGTGAGGCTGCCTACGTACCGTTTGGATCAAGTCAGACGTAGTTCAAACTACGCCATAAATTCATGGTTTCGTTTGACTTTTTCCGATTTCTGTCATTTTCTTTTGTTTGCATTTATTTTTTATTTTTTCCGATTTCTGTCATTTTCTTTTCTTTGCATTTATTTTTTATTTTTTATTTATATATATATATATATTATTTGCTACTTTTCTTTTTGTATCATAAGCAATTCCGAGAGAGGGGTATGAAAAAATAATCGAGCACTGCTCAAAGGGGATGTCAATGGATAAAGTGTTTGGATAGAGAATAAAATGCCTTCATCATTTCAATTCCAAAATCACAACAAAATACAATCATACAATTGAAAAAGGAATCATACATAGTATCTTTTGACCGCATCCGAATTGATAGTATTCTCTACGAATTTCCATTCAACGTTTGTCAAATATAATGCCGCATTAGTCAACACCCGTGATACCATAAATGGCCCCTGCCAGTTTGGCGCAAATTTGCCCTTTGCTTTAGCCTAATGTGGTATGATACGCCTCAATACCAGTTGTCCAACTTCAAACATCCGAGGACGCACCTTTTTATAATATGCTCTGGCCATTCTTTGTTGATATAATTGCCCATGGCAAACCGCTGCCAACCTTTTTTCGTCAATTAGATTTAATTGTTCCAGTCGGGCTTTTACCTATTCCTGGTCATCGATCTCAACTTCAGCTATGATTCGAAGTGACGGTATTTCGATTTCCGCAGGTATAAAGCCTCTGTCCCATACACCAATGAATAGGGCGTGGTGCCGATAGAAGTGCGCACTGTTGTGCGATAACCCATAAGAGCGAAAGGCAGCTTCTCTTGCCATTGTCTAGACTCTTCCACCATCTTCCTAAGGATCTTCTTTATATTCTTGTTTGCAGCTTTTACTGCCCCATTTGCCTTTGGTCTGTATGGTGTAGAGTTACGATGCAAGATCTTAAACTTCTGGCATGCTTTCGCCATGAGGTGACTGTTTAGATTTGCCCCGTTATCTGTGATAATTACTTTGGGAATCCCAAATCGGCATATAATATTTTCATGCACAAAATCCACCACGTCTTTCTTCGTCACCGTCTTGAATGTCTTTGCCTCCACCCATTAAGTAAAGTAGTCAATCGCGACCAAAATGAATATATGTCCATTAGAAGCTGCATGCTCTATTGGTCTGATAACATCCATGCCCCAGGCAACAAATGGCCAGGGTGCAGACCTCGTATGCAATTCATAAGGTGGGGAATGGATTAAACCTCCATGTACTTGTCATTGGTGGCATTTCCTCACATAACTGATACTCTCCCGCTCCATGGTGAGCCAATAGTACCCGGCTCTCAAAATCTTTTTTGCTAAGATATACCCACTCATATGAGGTCCGCAAGCTTCAGCGTGCACCTTAGTCATAATCATGTCAGCCTGTTGCGCATCCACACATCTCAGCAATCCCAAGTCTTGTGTTCTTTTATATATAATTCATCCATTGAGGAAGAAACCATTCGCTAAGCGTCTTACAGCTCTCTTCTGATCTCCGGTGGCTTGCTCTGGGTATTTTCCTATCTTCAAGTATTACTTGATGTCGTGATACCACGGTTCTCCTTCTAACTCTCCTTCTACATCAAAACAGTAAGCATTCTGATCATACACCTGTATCTAAAGTGGATCTATATAGGCTTTATCCAGATGATGTAACATAGAGGATAGTGTGGCCGGAGCATCTGCAACTTCATTGTGCATTCTTGGGATATGTTTGAACTCTATGGATTGGAATCTTTGAGACATTTCATGTAGACAATGCCGATAAGGTATCAATTTCAAATCTCTTGTCTCCCATTCTCCCTGAATTTGATGTATCAAAAGATCAGAGTCACCCATGACCAAAATCTCTTGAACACCCATATCTATTGCCATCGTCAATCCCAATATACACGCCTCATATTCGGCCATATTGTTGGTACAGAAAAATCGAAGCTGAGCGGTAACGGGATAGTGTTGACCCGTTTCTGAAATAAGCACTGCTCCAATCCCAACTCCTTTACCTGTTGACGGCTCCGTCGAAGTACATCTTCCATCCTGGTTTATTCCTTTGTTCTATTTTCTCAACATTATTTGCCTCCTCATCCGGAAAGTATGTCTTTAGTGGCTCATATTCATCATCCACTAGATTTTCTGCCAAGTGATCTGCAACTGCTTGCGCTTTTATCGCCGTACGTGTTACATAAATGATGTCAAATTCTGTGAACAGAATCTGCCATTTAGCAAGTCTTCCTGTAGGCATGGGCTTCTGGAATATATACTACAGAGGATCTAACCGTGATATCAGATATGTAGTGTATGCTGACAAATAGTGCCTCAATTTCTGAGCCACCCAGGCCAATGCACAACATGTTCTCTCTAACCGAGTATATTTTACCTCGTAAGATGTGAATTTCTTACTAAGGTAATATATAGCTTGCTCTTTCTTGCCAGTCTCATTGTGCTGTCCTAGTAAACAGTCAAAAGAATTATCAAGCACAGTCAGATATAAGATCAAAGGTCTTCCCGGCTCTGGAGGAACTAACACCGGAGGATTTGCCAAATATTCCTTGATTTTATCGAAGGCTTCTTGACATTCATCGGTCCATTTCACTGCTGCATCGTTCTTTAACAACTTGAAAATAGGCTCACATGTTGATGTTAACTGAGCGATGAACCGACTAATATAATTCAGCCTTCCTAGTAAGCTCATTACTTCCTTCTTGTTCTTTGGCGGAGGCAAACTCTGGATGGCTTTTATCTTTGATGGATCTAGTTCAATGCCTCGCCGACTTACTATAAATCCCAATAGCTTCCCCGAAGGTACTCCAAAAGCGCATTTCGCAGGATTAAGTTTAAGATTGTACCTTCGGAGTCTTTGGAAAAACTTCCTCAAGTCCTTGACATGATCATGTTGCTTCTTGGACTTTATGATGACGTCGTCCACATACACCTCAATTTCTCAATGCATCATATCATGGAACATTGTGGTCATTGCCCTCATGTAAGTAGCTCCGGCATTCTTTAACCCAAACGACATCACTCTATAGCAGAATGTTCCCCGAGGCGTGATAAAAGTTGTTTTCTCCGCATCTTCTTCGTCCATTAGGATCTGATGATAACCAGCATAACAATCTACAAAAGAGCCAATTTCATGCTTGGCGCAATTGTCGATTAGTATGTGGATATTTGGCAACGGGAAATCATCCTTTGGACTGGCCTTCTTGAGGTCTCTGTAATCAACACACAACCTGGTTTTTCTGTCTTTCTTTGGAACTGGCACAACATTTGCTAACCTGGTGGGGTACTTGGTAACTCGTATGACCTTTGCCTCAAACTGCTTATTCACATCTTCTTTTATCTTCACGCTGATGTCCGTTTTGAACTTTCTCAACTTTTGCTTTACCGGCCGGCATTCAGGATAAATAGGCAACTTGTGTACCACCAAATCAGTGCTAAGTCCGGGCATGTCATCATAGGACCAAGCAAAGATGTCCTTGAATTCGTGCAACAACTTTATTAACTCTTCCCTGAGGGAGGCTTCTAGGTGTACACTAATTTTTGTCTCCCGGACATTATCCTTACTCCCCAAATTAATAGATTCTGTCTCACTTAGGTTCGATTTGGGTTTTTCCTCATATTGATTCAAGTCTTTACTTATTTCCTCCAGTATTTCCTCGTCCTTGTATTCTATTTTACTATCATTTTCAATTTCTTGTATAATAATTCAATTGTCAGAACTGGGCCGGGAATCCGTCATGCATGACATATCATCAGAATCAGCGCATATTGAACTGTACAAAAGGAAGAAAGGAAAAATAAATAAAAATAAGGCGAAAAAGAAGAAAGAAGAAGAAACTGCATTTCATTGATATTGTTTTCAAAAAGATGACAAAGACTGGATACATTTGATTTCAATGGGGGTAGGGATTACAAAAATAAAATTGCTTTTTGGGAGATGATGATATATTTTGAAAGCTAACTACCAAGACTCCCTCCTGATTGGAAAAGAAGTTTCTTCCCAATTATTGAGTGCAACACTGGACCCCACAAGCTGAATATCTATCTTGCTGGTACCCTCGCCCATTTCTACCACGTTCACGTCCCCAAATAACATTTCAAACCTAGCAAGGGGTTCGCATATGGTCTTATCTCAGCATACCTTGACGCAACAGTCATCAGATGTCGTTGTGTACCAGGCTTAGTGAAGGTGTCGGATAATTTGGAGACTGGTTTCGGGAGGGTCCAATTTTTCTTTTTGGTTCTTTTGGCTTTCTGGATGTCGGTGTAGGTAGGTTTGAAGCCCAAGCCAAAGGTGTTATTGTTTACCGGTAGATGGACATGTGAGTTATTCCCTGTAAGGCTATTCCTAGACCTTTTCCCGATGTAAATTCATTCCTGATCATCTCTTTGGCTACCATCACTGCGGTAGATGCCAATGTAGGGATTGGCAAGCTCTCTCCTTCGGCAATCTTGTTAACTACCACGGTATCTGTCACCTGATACACCCAGGGGCCCTTGTCCCTATCCGCTTCCTCGAAAGGCATTATGGTATTGCAAGCGTCTTCCTCTCCATGCACTGTAATTTCTTGTTGTTCGCATTCGAACTTTACCATTTGGTGTAAGGAAGATGGTACGGCTTTGGCGACATGGATCCATGGCCGACCCAACAATAGATTATAGGACACAGTGACGTCTAACACCTGAAATTCCATGGTAAAGTCTACCGGCCCAATGGTGACCTTCAGCACAATATCTCTCAAGGTATTTTTGCTTCCTCCGTCAAACCCTCGAACACTCGCACTATTCCGTCGGATTCTATCAGGATTAATCTTCAATTTTCTGAGAGTCGAGAGTGGACAAATGTGTGCATTCGACCCATTGTCTATTAAAACCCGAGTAACCACTTATTCTTCACTTTTGACGGTAAGATAGAGTGCCTTGTTGTGTTCAGTCCCCTCGATAGGCAATTCATTGTACGAGAATGTTATCTTGTTCGACTCAAAAAATTTGCTGGTAATCTTCTCAAGATGGCAGACTGAGATTTTTTCAGGGACATGTGCTTCATTCAGTATTTTCAACAATGCCTTTCTCTGCTCCTTTGAGTGAATTAGCAATGAAAGCAATGAGATTTGTGTAGGCGTCTTTCTCAGCTGTTATACTATCGAGTAGTCTTGATCTTTTATCTTCTTCAAAAATTCTTCTACTTCTTCTTAAGAGACCGGTTTCTTCATATGACTTTCCTTCACCACCTTCATTTTTCTTAACTCTTCCGGGGCAAAGCACCGCCTGGAACGAGTGAGGCCATGTGTTTCATTGACCTCCACTGTAACTTCTTTTCCCCTGTACATTACTGTGACCTTGTTGTAGTTCCAAGGTATGGCTTTAGCATCAACCACTGGCATTTGCACCACCGGCTTTATGACCACTGGTTCCATGCATGCTCCTTTCACTGTCAACAACTGCTTAACCCCTGGCACCACGATTTTCAGAGTTTCAACCACTGGCGGCTTTTTCACCGGCACCTCAGCTGTCGCTCTCTCTTTCTCAACTTTTTTCTCCACTTTACTGTTGGCTTTTATCATCATTACTGATTGGGACGGATTGCTGCTGCTCTCTTCTTGTTCTAATTCTATTATATGTGTCTCATGATGAGTCGGCAGTGGATTCTGAGTAATGTTTAGAGTCTCTGAAGCCTGTACCTCAATCCTTCTACTATCAATGAGCTCCTATATAGCAGATTTCAAGTGGCAACACTTTTCAGTATCGTGCCCCGGTGCCACGATGCAATATTCACACCTAACTGACTGGTCAATGTTTCCGGAATGTGGGTTTGGCTGTTTTGGTTCAATCGGGTTTAGCATCCCCAATTCTTTTAGACAATGATATAGGCTGGTATAAGACTCCCCCAATGGGGTGAATGTTTTCTTTGTTTGGGCTCTGTTTCTCATTTTTGGATCAGGTCGGAATTTGGGTATATTTGGGTTCTTGTAGGTTCTAGAAGGAGGGTAGGAGTTTTGTGTATGATAGATGTTTTGTGGAACTTGGGCTCGCCATACATGAGGGGGCGATGTGTAATGTTGGGCTTGTGGGATGGGGTAATGTGGAGTAGTGGGTGGATAATATGGTGGAGATGGGTTATAAGGTGCTGGCGGGTATGGTTGGTATGGGCGAGATGGGTGATGGTATATTATTTGGCTCCGAGTCCATGGTTTACTTTCTACAACTGAAACCTCTTCCTTCTTCTTCTTTCCAATAGATCCTCCGTTCCCGGTCTGTATAGCCTTATTCGTGGCGTTGATAGCACAAAAGCTCATGATTATGTTGGTTTTCAACCCTTCCTCTACAAAACTACCCATTTTCACTACTTCATTGAAAGTCTTACCAATAGCCGACACCAGATGGCCGTAGTAAGTAGGCTCTAAGGCCTGCAAAAAACAATCTACCATTTCAGTCTCCTTCATTGGAAGACCTACTCGCGCCGCTTGTTCTCTCCATCTAAAGTCGTACTCCCGAAAACTTTCTCCGGGCTTCTTTTCCATCTTGGTAAGCGACATCATGTCTGGTATTATCTCCAAGTTGTATTGGAAGTGGTTGGCAAATGATTGAGCTAGATCGTCCCAGATGAACCATCTAGTGTGATCCTGGTGTGTATACCACTCCAGCGCAGAACCGCTCAAACTCTAACTAAAGTATGCCATCAAAAGTTCATCTTTCCCTCATGCACCTTGCATCTTGCTGCAATAACCCCTGAGATGGGCTACAAGATCCCCATGTCCATCATCATGTCGAATTTAGGTAGCTTGAACCCAACCGGGAGCTACACTTCTTGGAACAGACACAAATCTTTGTATGCTACGCTCACTTTGCCTCCTAGCCCTTGTATGTTACGGAAAGACTGTTCTAAACTCTTCATCTTCCGTGCCATTTCCTCTTGCTCCAAATTCGGAACGGGCTTTTCTTCCATCGTCTCCATCAGTGGGGTATAAGATTCATGCTGCCTAAACATCGGATGCGGCGGATAGTAATGGGTATCTTGCACATGGAATACTGGTTCACTTGATGATTTATGCAGAGCAACAGGTGGTGGTGCCACATACACCGGGGCGACCTGTGGTGGCTGAGGTGGAATCTGTTTGGACAATGGTGGTGGTGCCTGTGAAGTGGAGACATAGTAGTGTTGGTAATCTGGGTACGTGGAGGATGAGTTCATGGTAGGTGGCTCAGTATTAGGATTAACGGGAGGGACATATGCTGGGTTGGCTAGATATGCGGGTATGGGTTGACCCCTGGACCAAGCTTGGTACATTTCCGACATCTGCTGCTTGAGCTTATACATTTCCTCTTTCATTCCTGCTACATCCACGACCTCCTCTTCTTGCACTGGGTCTATGATAGTCAGCTCAATTTCCTGAGACACGGCCTTAGTCATAATTTTGGATCGTGTGTTGTAATGATGATTTGCCAGAGTACAAGTTGCCAGCTGAAGTCTGATTATCATAAACAACAACATTCGTTAATAGTTAGTACATAAATGGTTAAGATGCAACGATTAAAAATCACAACTTTGTCTTTGATCGTTATGCATCATCCCGGCATTTATTCCATTGTGAACCAACATCATCTTTTTTTTCTTTTTCTTTTTTTTTTCTTTTTCTCTTTTTCTTTCATCTTTCCTTCTCTCCTCTTCTTTTTTTTTCTTTTTCTTTCTTTTCTTTTTCTTTCTCTTTCTTTTTTTTTTCATTCTTTTCCTTTGCTCTCTTTTTTCCTTCTTCTTTTCTTTATTGATTTTCGTTCCTACTTATTTGCCTATCGTAAAAACAATTGATATAAAGTGAAAAAGGTTTAGCAACAACTCTTTTGTCTTTTCATTGATATTCAAAAACATTGATTTACAAGATGATGTTGTGCTACTAATGCAAAAAGGAACATGAATACAAAATGCATGCCCTATGAGTACATTAATGTTCCTAATGCCCGCGAGACATCGTTCGGTCTTGCCGCGGGCCTATATGCCAATCCACTTTAGAGCCTATCTAGGTCGGACATGACTTGTTTCACAAAGAATTTCACGGCTGATACAAATGTTGCTTGGGACATGTCTTCACACAGTTGGCATTTTCGGGTGATATATTGAGCAATATGGACAATTCTTTCTCGAACGACCCCTTTTTCTTGAAGTAACCTGCTGATCTATTTGGCGCGAGCGTCTGAGGTGTGTTGGTTCTCTTTCTGCAGTTGTTGTAACTCGAACTCTAATCGAGCCATAGTCGTGTAACAATGCTCTCTTTCTTCCTCAAATTCTTTGATTATATTGTTACTCTTGACAGTGGCTGTGATGACTTTCTTTCTCAACCGAGCTACCTCAACTTCATGTTTATTTTGTAGTTGCTGAACCAATCTAGCTCTTTCCTCGGCATCTTTGGCCAGTTGCTTCCGAACCCTGACTAACTCCTTTTCTGCTTTGTCCAGATCGAAGCTGTAGTCATTCTCTTTGCGCCGAAGATTTTCAATTAGCTTCTCGTCTCGGGCTAGGCGAACCGATCTCGGATGCAATTTTCATTTTTACAACATGACCTTTTAGAGTTTAATTCTCCTTTTTCAGCTGCTTCTTTTCTCCTTTGTCAGATGCTGCCTATAAACTGCTCTCGTATTGGAGATCTCGCAACTGTTTTTGTAGCAAGCTGATTTTGGCCTTATACTCATTTTCTTTGGCCGCCCAATTTCCGTATTCCTTAGACTGCTCTACCAAATCTTGAAAGTGAGGTCTTTTCAAAGGTCTATAAAGCTCAACACCCCGTTGATACCATGCAGCGTACCCTGGCGATACTTCTCCCCGAGCTCTGTTTTCCGCACAAGTTTCTGCCTTAATATTTTGACACTCATTCCAAATCTGTCGGACCTTTGCTTCCGGGAATGCCCATCCGGACTAATCTCTATTACTTGCAAACCGAGGTCCCCATCCTTTGGTATAACTTGACATCTTCCAAGCTGTCGTAGAACCCTGTACGGGGCATAAGGCTGGATACTTTTCAAACCCATGATCAAGAAGTCTGACCCTTCCGTCATCATGTAAATCAACTCATCGAGGGGCAACCATTCATATGCCCAATCGATTTGGCTATCGGTCAACGATCGTAGATATGAAATCCAACCCTTAACTCCCTCCGGCAGCTTAACTTCTTTTGTTCTCGTATAGAATTCTTCGAGGCACGTTCTTTTAGTGGCCCATAGCTTGAGAATGAAGGATGATGGCATAAATGTTCTATCAACCAGATTTGCAGAATCAAATTACATCCCTCAAAGAAGTTGCACCCTGTTTTACATGTCGTCAGGGCATGGTAGATATCCGCTATAATCATTGGAGCCAAAGTGCAATTATCTTGTACAATCAAAGTGCTAGCTACCCCGGCGACTCACGTATCAATGTGCCCATCCTTTCTTGGAAATATGATTATTCCGAGAAACGCCACAAGAAAAGTGAATCGTCGATGTTCCTCCCATTTGGATCGGTTGGATTTGCTACAAAGTTTGTTCGTGGGGTCATTGAAACCCCTGACATGTCCATATCTACTATATATGAAGTTTAGGGAGCAAAACCTATTAACCAAATCCTCGTTGTGGACGTTTCGAGCAATTTTCAAAGAGTCAAGGAAACGGTGCACCGTTATCGCTCTTGGATCCACCAGGTATTTTTCTTTTAAGGGGACCTCATTTTTCCCTATATAGTAAGCAACTTCCTCAAGAGTGGGAGTGAGTTCAAAGTCCGAAAAATGTAGAACGTTGTGCGCAGGATCCCAGCATGTAACAAGTGCTTGGATTATATCGCCTCGGGGAATTATGTCCATTAATCTCGTCAGATCCTTGAGATAGCATTTGACCCAATTCTGTCCTTCCTGCCCATGTCGTTCCACCATAATCTTAGCTCCAAAGGGATTCTATTCATTAAAGTGAAGGGTTCATTTTGTATCGTGCTCATCCTGCACATTTATTAAGGCGATTTTATTTAGAAAAAAGAAAAATATTTTTCAAAGAAAATTTTCATTTTTATTTTTGAAAAGGGAAAACATAACTTTTGAAGTGGCCATTTTTGCCAAAACAGCCTTCTGGCGTCCTTTCGGTACATTCGGCTATTTCCGAAAATAGCGATCACCTCGATTATTTGAAATAAAAATATTTTTTGGTCTTTTTCTAAAAGGGTGGTTGGACCCGTTAAAGGGTTGCCTACGTATCCCACCTAATGGCGAGAATCAAACCTGCGTAGTTCGGTCATATTAATTGACCAATTATTTTAATAATAAAGTTATTTTCTCAATTTTCCAGATTTCCAAATTTTCCAACAACTCTTTTATCACTAGTTCTCTCTCTCTTTTTTCATTTTTGAATATTCTTTTTCTACTCTCGGGAATTTTTCCGGTCCACATAACGATCAAAGACAATTAAAAATGCAACACATAGTATGCTCGGTTTTTAATTACCGGGTCACCTATCCTAGACGGACCCAACCCCTGTGTTGAGTCCCCTAAGTCAGTTATGATGCAAATAATCGTCCTAGACCTATGTTAAATATCTTATGGTTTCACACAGTGCTAGACCGTGTACCCGAGCGGACAACTCGGATCGAGGAGGGGGCTACGTACCGGTGACCCGTGGAGTCAATCGACTTTGTAACTTATGCGGCCTCTATTTCTTAATTTAGGTATGACTTAACAGAAAGGGGAGTCTAAACCAGTAAGCACATCCCCGGAGGTTAAGAAGAGAAGGGTTTTCGGCACAATTTATATATACAATCCATATAATATCAAAGCGGTAAAACACATAGCATGTTGTTCAAAGCATATAACAAAGTCAAATAATATCGAGGACGGCGATTCTAATGAGCTCAAATTCTTAAGCCCCGAAACTGAAGTTCTGGGTTGTTTATCCCCAGCAGAGTCGCCAAAGCTGTCACACCTCCCTTTTTACTACCCCTTCCGATCCTTTAAAAAAAGAGATACGTAGGGTATACCTCAATGTTCAAATACCCGAAAAGGATATGATAACAAAGAGGAAGGAGTTTTTCCAAATAAAGGACAATCCGTCTGGGATGTTGTTTAATTTTCAGAGTCGCCACTTGGGAAGATAATGGTGTCCCAAGTCACCGGTTAATCCCGAATCCGAGGAAGTTGACTCTGTATTACAGTCCGCAAAACAGAAACCTGGATAAGCAATTCTGTTAACCCGGGAGAAGGTGTTAAGTACTCCCGGATTCTGTGGTTTCAACACGGTCGCTCAACCATCGTTCTCAATTTTATATGACCTGTTATGCACTTTTTAACAAGATGTATATGTTTCCAACTTTAATATTTTTACAAATTGCGACGTCGCGAAAACGTATTACGAGTCACACCGCAACCAGTACGCTTGTGACTTTTAAGTCATTTTGGCTTCGCCGGGATTTATGATTTGAGTTGCACCAAGTTCACACTCGTATTAGGGAAGGTATATTTATAAAATCGTGCCTAACAAGCATCTAACGGCTTTAAATCTTTTGGGTAATGTTATGGAATTTACTATTAACCTTCCCGGATCTATTATACTTTATCACTTTGTTACTATAAGGGGGCCCCACTATTTTTGTTATTGTGTGAGGCTCATCCCATGGATTTTTAAAGTTCAAACTTAATGTGTCACTACATTTTCCTATCATTGTTTTTCCCTTAATCGCATTTAATTATATAACATTTCTAGAAATGAGTCCAGGCCTTTATCGCTTCCATTATTATTGGGCCTGGACTTCTGGATTGATACTTAGCAGGTTACCACATGTATCTGGGTCTTAATAACCCAAACAAGATCTGGGCTTTCATTCAAGAGCCTAGTTAATTCTCTAACATAGTCCAGGCCATTGTCGCACATTAGGCCTGGACCAAAGCAAAATAGAAGCGGAAAATAGAAACTCATATAAGAACAGGCAAAGAGACGAATCCAAATTGAACTTTTATTTATTAAAAGGAAATTGCTGTACAAACTAACAGTATCAAATCTGGATCATGAGAGTCTAATATGCAGAAGAACTTAATTAACAGAACTATTTTCTACTTTGTTTTTTCTAATACTAATTCATACTAAGTTGTCTTTAGCTAAATGACAGGATACTATTTAATCATGTAAAACAGAACTAAGCTAAACGATTCAATTATTTACACCTAGCATTCAATTACTTAAACTAAATTGACTCATTCGCAGATGCATAGTAACATTTCATCACTGAGTCTGGTTGTGGGACATCATGAAAATCAGTCTTAACTAAGCTATAACTTCGTTTTACTGTTGTTGTTTAAGAACTTGTTTGGATCTAAATGTCAAATACCAAATTAAACTATCTATATGAACTGATTAAAGTCATTGCTGCGAGCTTGTGGTTATAGACTTACGTCATGATTAATTAGCATGTTTTATGATTTTAACCTATTTAGCTAAATGATTTTGATACTATAACAACACTACCACTATTTACTACTTATTACATTATTCCGTTCGAGCTTCTACATATACATAATGATATCCTAATGAATTAAAAATTTAAACTAACCAAATAGCTAACAGAAACATCAAATGTAAAATAGTAAAGACTTTTGAACTCGAAACTTCATTTCATCATAACTTCCACATTACATAGCCTTGATCAAAGATGTGTACCTTGATTCAGCAAATAAACTCAATGAGTCCTAGGGGGATTGAAATAGATAGAGCAACTAAATTCAACAGGCAATACAATAGTGACAGAATGAATTCCCAATCAAGCAGATGAGATAACACAGCAACAACAATTAGAAACCCAGCAAACGAGCAGAAATCCCAAATGATTTCAAATATGAATTTCAACTAGAAAACCTAGGTGACTATTTGCTATTTGGTGTATTGTTCTTTCTGAAAATTTTGATTTCCAAAATCCAGCCCTTAAACTAGTCCTAAGTGGGGGTATTTATAGGTGGGAAGTGGTGAAATTTTTTTGGGGGGAAAAGATAGAAAATAATTCTATTTCCCTCCCCTTCTTTTTACCGAATCTTGCATTTTAAACCCAATTTATGTTACAAGATGCCTTCCAGCATGTGCTGGAAGGTTCTATTTGATTCCTTTTTGGGGCTTTTACTAATGTGCCCCTATTTATTAGTGTTTTTTACTGAATTCCCTTTTCCTTAAGACCAATGTACCCTTAATTTTATGCAGAATTGCAGAAATCAGGAGCACAAATGTCTTATGTATCCCTATAGGCTATATTTAATCCACAACTTTGCCATTTACTATTCCTTATATTCCCTTAAGGGCATTGGTTAATTACTCGACCTACCTAGGTCAGATTTTCTTAGATTCAGCTCTTATTAAACTAATGGCCAGCCTTTGTACTAGTATTTAAGAATATGCCATATTAGACTTAATGTTTATTTCAATTTAAACCCATTCTATTTCATTTTCTGTTATTGAAACTAATTTGCAGGACTAGCCTTCTTATTAACCTATTTAAGACTTAGCCAGTCCAAAGATTGGACTTAGCTTTGCAATTGAGGCCCATTACTGAACATATGTATGGCTGAGACCTTTGCAAGTCTAGCCACTAGTGATCATGGGTCAATTTTGGACTTGGTAAATCTACTCTATTAGACTTAAACCACTTTTATTACACACTTGGCCTATTTAAATCTTAGCCAGTGTGTGAAGCCTATTAGAGTAGGTCAGTTGCAAAACTGACCACTCTTTGTTATTTAATTCACTTATAGTCTCTTTTTGTGGTTTTCAGTTTTAACCTATTCTAAAATACTTAACACATGCTTTCAATTTTAACCACTTACAAGTTTAACACTACTACAGCTATAACCAATCCACCTAGGCATGATAGGTATTAACAGTACTCAACTTAACACAAAGCTATTGCAAACATAGCCAATTTCACACACAATTGCACACATAGCCAATGAAATCAGAATCATTTATCAATTAATCAAAACTCAGAGAAAGGGATTGAATATTATTGAATTTCAATCAATGACTTACAACTCAGATTTCACAACAAAGTGTTAATTAGTCATGAAGCAGGCAAGTCAAGACTTCCTTATACTTAGGGGACTACTGAAAACCCTAATTCATGCTTAACATGTTCTTGATTAAGTACACGTAGGTAAAGCTGATGAAGAAGTTTCAAATGAAAGCAAGGTTCAGACAGAACAACAGACATTTTCTAAAAGATATGAACTAATCTTGAACATGCAGAAGATCTAAGTAGTAGACATGAAGAAAGAACATATTTTAAACAGAGAAATAGAACAAACAAAAATTCCTCAAAGGCAAAACATTAATATAAACATGCGAGACATCTAAATGAAAGATATGAACTAAAGACAAGAAAGAACAGAACTTAAGCGGAGAAATAGAACAAACAAATAAAATTTCTCAAAGAAAAAACCCTAATCTAAACATGCAGTCTAACATACTAAGAGAAAACAAGCTAAAACACAAAATAAGGCAAAGATAACAGAAATTAAAGAAACAAAACAAACAAGATAGGGAAGGGGGACTTAGCTCACAGGATCTCACTCCTGAGCTTTCCCCATTTTCTTTTCTTTTCTTCTTTTCTTTTTTCCAGTTTTCTCTTTTCTTTTTCTTTATTTTCTTTTTGGTTTTTCTTTTCTCATACAAGACTTTAGTTTCGAAGTTTTCTGGCTAAGGGATAAGTATTAGAAGTAGAAAGATGGGATTTTTGGGGGTGTTTTGTTTTGAGTCGTCGGAGTTAGGTTTCCGGCGACGTTCATTTGGATATTCGAGAAGGAAGGGGAAGATTCAAGGGAAAAGGTTCAGATGGGGTGATAGATCAGGGCAAGGGGTGCTTTGGTGTTAATTTGGTGGTGGTTCTCATAGTTTTGGTCATCGGCGGTGAACTCCGATGACCGGAGTTTCAAGAAGGTGAAGGGTTTCAAGGTTTCATGGGAGTTTTTTTGTAGGGTTTGTGGTGAAGAAAAAAATGAGAGAAGAGGGGGGGGGAGATAGGATATGGCCGAAGACTGCCGTGGAGAGGGACTGGCACGACCCGGATTTTCCCCCAACATCGGGATCGTAATGACGCCTACTCGTGGTAGCTAGGCAAGCCACTGTATTCATACTATCCCGTTTTTAACACAATTTTAATTAAATAAATGCGGAATACTTTATCGAAATGGAAATAACAAATCACAAGGTGAAAATCATACTGAAATCCTCTACCCAAGACGTGGAGTCACCAACTCACGAACTACTATGGAATACTACACATAAAAGTCTGAAGGAAATATATCATAATTCTGTTTGTCTCGGAACAAAGAGACTACAACTAATAACATAAATAAAGAGAGAGACGCCGGGCCTGCGGACGTCTGCAAGCTACCTTGGTCTCAAATGTGATCAACTCCCACGCAATCAATTTACTGCTGTTGCTGCTGCTCTTGATCGTAACCTGGACCTGTGCAAAAACGCACAGAAGTGTAGCATCAGCACAACCGACCCCATGTGCTGGGAAGTGCCCGGCCTATCCCGGCGAAGTAGTGACAAGCCTAGGACCAGACACTCACATAAACCTGTGCAATTCAATATATATATATGTGTACTACAAAATAACAAGAAATAATCAAGTATTAACACAATAAAGAATACCTTAAAGAATTCAACAATTAATCACAGTTAATAATTTCACAAGGAAAAACAAAGTATAATGTAAACACAAGTAATATCACTTCAAGAAATAGCAAGCAGTAGCACGGCATCACCCTTCGTGCTTTTACTCTTATCCTCACATCCATAGTACGGCATGATCCTTCGTACATGGTTCAATAGCAGTTGCACGGCATGATCCTTCGTGCATAATCAATAATAGGGCACGGCATGATCCTTCGTGCATAATCAATAATAGGGCACGGCATGATCCTTCGTGCATAATCAATAAATAAACATGGCACGGCATTAACCTTCGTGCATAAATAAATAAACATGGCACGGCATCACCCTTCGTGCATTATCACTCTTCCTCACCCAAATAACAATCACAGTTAAGGGCAAAGAAAGAAAAAAGTAATTCATAAACCGTCCCATCAAGGGCAATCAATAATTATCTTCACAACAAGTCCCAACAAGGGAGAAC
The DNA here is from genome assembly GCA_032618575.1 of Nicotiana noctiflora. Classification (NCBI taxonomy): domain Eukaryota; kingdom Viridiplantae; phylum Streptophyta; class Magnoliopsida; order Solanales; family Solanaceae; genus Nicotiana; species Nicotiana noctiflora. The sequence continues at coordinate 34,285 of JASVEL010009715.1, forward strand.
AATAACAATTCATCCGTAATATATCTCAAAATAATCATTTTCCAACGACTCATGGTCATACTAGACGCCAGTGTATGGATGCTCGTCACCACAGCCCATACACCGCACTCGATCACATAACACATAACACATAATCCTATTCCCTCAAGCTAGGATAGAACAAACACTTACCTCGAATGCTTATTAACAATTCAATCCGTGGAAATGTCTTTTCTTTCAATTTGGCTCCAATCCAACCGTATCTATACACAATTGATTTAATATCATCAATTCTACTCCACAACTAATTCTTAATACCAAATACAACTTTTACAACATTCTGCCATGAATAGTGAATTTCAACCCCGGGCCCACATGGTCGGAATTCGGGGTTAGGACCAAAATCCGGTTACCCATCCCCCCACGAGTTCATATATATAATTTGTTTCAAAATCGGACCTCAATTCCAGGTCCAATTCCCCAATTTATGAAAAACCCTATTTTCTAACAAAAACAAGAATTCTACCATGAAAATCATTGATTTCTTATGAAAAACATGTTTAATGATGTTAGGAATTGAAAGAATTAAGTAAAAAGTGACTTACAATTGTTTTGATGAAGAAGAAATCCTTGAAGAATCGCAAATGGGTGTTTTGGTTTTGTAAAATGTGAAGAAATGACTGAAATTCGTGTTTTTCAGGTCTCTGTGTTCGCATTTGCGAACATGGGTTCGCAATTGCGAACCCCGACCAATTTCTGGAGTTTGAAAAATAAGCTAAGGGTGGGAAGTTCGCATTTGCGAATATTTGTTCGCATTTGCGAACAGTTCGCATTTGCGAACTAATGTTCGCATTTGCGAACACATGCTGTATAAGGCAGTGTTCGCATTTGCGAACAATGGTTCGCATTTGCGAACCAAGGCTGCAGCACTGGGGACCTTCGCAAATGCGAACAATTGTTCGCATTTGCGAACAAGGCTGGGCCAAAGGGGGCTTCGCATTTGCGATGAATGTTCGCATTTGCGAGCCTGTCCCCTTCGCAATTGCGAGAAATACTTCGCAATTGCGAAGCCAACAACTGGGTGAAAAACCAGCAGTTCAAAAATTCAGAATTTCATCCAACGGCCTATCAAATCCTTACCCGAGCCCCCCGGGCTCCAAACCAAACATGTACACAACCTCAAAAACACATTATGGAATTGTTCGTGCGATCATATCGCCAATATCACTTCGTTTTAATCAAATCAAGCCTCAAACTCATGATTTTCATACTTTTGATTTTTCAAAACTTCTTAACTTGGAACTCAAGGTCCAAAACATCTCAAACGACATCCAAATGTCACCAAACTTTACGGAAACCACATATATAATATTTAAGACTTGTATCGGGCGTCGGAACCAAAATACGAGCCCGATACCAAGGTCAATTAATTTATTCCCTTTAATAATTACATCAAAAACAATTTCACATAAAAATTCATAACTTGGGCTCTAGGCCTCGGAATTCGACTCCAGACACATGTCCAAGTCCCATATTTTCCTACGGACCTCCCGGGACCATCCAATCTCGGTCCGGATCCGTTTACCAAAAATGTTGACCGAAGTCAACCATATCAATATTAATATCATTTTTATCCAAATTTCTCATAGAATTCATATTTTCTATCACAAAATCTTTCCGGCTACATGCTCGGATCATGCACGTAAATCGAGGCAACATAGAATGAGGTTTTCAAGGCCTCGGAAGCTCGAAATGATTAATTAAATAAGTGATGACCCTTTGGGTCGTCACAGAAGGCTCCTCTGAACCTGACCCACCGCGGTTGGACCGCGGTCGCGGTCAAACTGCGGTGGGTGACCCTTTCAGATTCTCATTCCTCGCGGTTCCACCGCGACCGCGGTGCGACCTCACCACCGAACACGCACGAAGGATAACTCTTCGACCTCAACCGTCGAACCCGCCGGTCTAGATGGCTACCCGCTCCTCTTCGTAAGATAGATCATTGTCCAATTGGACAAGTATCGAAGTCTAACACATGTGTGGGATCGCCGTGGTATCTCCGAAGCATAGATACATGAAAAACCGGATGCACGGCCGATAAGCTAGGCGGCAAAGCTAATCTGTAAGCCACCCCTCCCACTCTGTCTAGAATCTCAAATGGGCCAATATACCTAGGGCCGAGCTTGCCCTTCTTCCCAAACCTCATCACGCCCTTCATAGGCGACACTCGAGCAATACTCGTTCACCAACCATGAAATCCACATTTCGAACTTTACGATCCGCGTAGGTCTACTGCCTGGACTGAGCTGAACTCAATCTCTCCTGAATAGTCTTGACCTTATCCAAGGCCTCCTGAACTAAGTCCGTACCCAACAACCGAGCCTCTCCCGGTTCAAACCATCCAACTGGTGATCGACATCGCCTACCATACAACGCCTCATACGGAGCCATCTGGATGCTAGATTGGTAACTGTTATTATAGGCGAACTCTGCTAATGGTAGAAACTAATCCCACAAGCCTCCGAAATCAATAATACAGGCTCGAAGCATGTCCTCAAGAATCTGAATAGTCCTCTCGGACTGGCCATCCGTCTGAGGATGAAAAGCTGTACTCAGCTGAACCTGGGTGCCTAACTCCTGCCGAACCGCTCTCCAGAACCGCGAGGTAAACTGCGTACCCCGATCAGAAATAATAGATACTGGCACCCTATGAAGACGAACAATCTCCCTAATGTAAATCTCCACTAACCTCTCCGACGAGTAGGAGACAGATATCGGAATAAAGTGTGCTGACTTGGTCAGCCTATCAACAATGACCCAAATAGCATCAAATTTTCTCCGAGTCAAAGGAAGTCAAGTAACGAAGTCCATAGTGATTCGCTCCCATTTCCACTCGGGAATTTCAATCCTCTGGAATACACCACCAGGTCTTTGGTGCTCATATTTCACCTGCTGACAATTTAGACACCGAGCGACATACGCAACGATATCTTTCTTCATTCTGCGCCACCAATAGTGCTGTCGTAAGTCCTGGTACATCTTCGCGGTGCCCGGGTGAATAGAATACCATGAACTGTGGGCCCTCGCTAAGATCAACTCTCGAATCCCTTCGACATTGGGCACACAAACTCGACCCCTGCAATTTCAATACCCCATCATCATCTAGGTTTACCTGTGTGGCACCTCCCCGCTGTACTGTATCTCTCAACTCACGCAAATGAGGATCATCAAATTGCCTCTCACGGATACGCTCTAATAAGGAAGAACGAGCGACCGTGCAAGCTAACACTCTGCTAGGCTCAGAAATGTCTAATCTCACGAACCGGTTGGCTAAGGCCTGGACATCTAGAGCTAATGGTCTCTGATTGACCGGAATATATGCAAGACTACCCATGCCGGCATACTTTCTACTCAATGCATCGGCCACCACATTGGCCTTACCTGGGTGATATAATATAGTAACATCATAGTCTTTTAGCAACTCTAACCATCTCCGCTGTCGTAGATTCAACTCCTTCTGTTTGAACAAGTACCGTAGGCTTTTGTGATCGGTGTACACCTCACATGTCACACCATATAGATAATGCCTCCAGATCTTTAAGGCATGAACCACTGCTGCTAACTCAAGATCATGAACTGGATAATTCTTCTCATGTATCTTTAACTGCCTCGAAGCATAAGCGAATAACCTTGGCATCCTGCATCAATACCGCTCCAAGCCCAGCACGAGATGCATCACAGTAAACTGTGTAAGGCCCTGCACCTGTAGGTAATATCAACACTGGTGCTGTAGTCAAAACTATCTTGAGCTTCTGAAAGCTCGCCTCACACTCATCTGACCACTTGAACTGGGTACCCTTATGGGTCAACCTGGTCATCGGGGCAGCAATAGAAGAGAACCCCTCTACAAATCAACGGTAGTAACCTGCTAACCCCAAGAAACTCCGGATCTCGCTCACTGAAGCTGGTCGAGGCCAATTCTGGACTGCCTCAATCTTCTTTGGGTCCACCTGAATACCCTCCACTGATACGATATGACCCAAAAATGCCACCGAACTCAACCAGAACTCACATTTAGAAAATTTGGCATATAGCTGGTTATCTTTCAGAGTCTGAAGAACCACTCTGAGGTGCTGCTCGTGCTCTTCCCGGCTGCGGGAGTACACCAGGATGTCATCTATGAAGACTATCACGAACAGATCTAAGTAAGGCCTGAATACCCGATTCATCAACTCCATGAATGCTGCTGGGGCATTGGACAACCCGAAGGACATGACCAAGAACTCATAATGCCCATATCTAGAGCGAAAGGTCGTCTTAGGAATGTCAGCCGCCCTGATCTTCAGCTGATGGTAGCCTGACCTCAAGTCTATCTTAGAAAATACCCTCGCTCCCTGGAGCAGGTCAAACAAATCATCAATCCTCGGCAGTGGATACTTATTCTTTATTGTCACTTTGTTTAATTGCCGGTAATCAATACACATCCGCATCGAGCCATCTTTCTTCTTTACAAATAATACAGGTGCTCCCCAGGGGGAAACATTGGGCCTGATAAAGCCCTTCTCCAGAAGGTCCTGCAACTGATCTTTCAACTCTTTTAGTTCTGGCGGGGCCATACGATAGGGTGGAATAGAGATGGGCTGAGTGCCCGGTGCCAGATCAATACAGAAATCAATATCCCTGTCGGGTGGCATGCCCGTCAGGTCCGAAGGAAAAACCTCAGGAAACTCCCGTGCAATAGGGACTGGATCAATGGAAGGAACTTCTGCGCTGGAATCACGAACATAAGACAGATAAGCTAGACACCCCTTCTCGACCATACGTCGAGCCTTAACATAGGAAATAACAATGCGAACGGAGTGGCTTGAGGTACCCTTCCACTCTAATCGGGGTGATTCTGGCAAGGCTAAGGTGACAGTCTTAGCATGACAATCAAGAATAGCATGGTATGGGGACAACCAGTCCATCCCTAATATGACATCAAAGTCTACCATATCCAAGAGCAACAGATCAACACGGGTCTCAAGACCCCCAAATATAACTACGCACGAACGATGCACCCGATCGACTACAATAGAGTCACCCATTGGCGTAGCCACATAAACTGGAATATCCAGAGCATAGCCGGGCACAGCCAAATACGGTGCGAAGTAGGAAGACACATAGGAATATGTAGATCCAGTGTCAAATAATACTGAAGCACCTCCGCCACACACAAGAATAGTACCCGTAATCACAGCATCCGATGCCTCCGCCTCTGGCCTCGGCCGGTAAAGCATAGAATCGGGATCTGCACCTCCCCTCCGAGCCGCGTCTCTAGGACGACCATCAACCGGCCGACCTCTACCTCTCTCGCTGGACCGTCTCCACCTCTACGGTCTCGACCTCCACCTCTATAATCTCTACCCCCGCCTCTCGCTGGCTGGGCAGGCTGAGGGTCAGCTGGGGCCTCGAATCATAGGACGAGGACCTCGCCGCCGAGAGTTGCCCGCCGCTATACGGGAATTCCTGATAAAATGACTCGGGTCACCACAACCGTAGCAGCCCTTGGACTGATAGGGCTGCTGGCCCCGACGACCCGAATGGCCTCCACGAACACTCCGCAGAGGCTGAGCATTAACAGAGACCGGTCCGAATAATGCCCCCGAGAACCACGATCCTCTCGATCCACCCCGTGCAGCTCGGCGGCGGAATGAAAGGCCCGGAGGATCGGCCTCTATCAAAGGATTCTCTCCTACCGAGGAAGAACCACCAAACCTTCCCCGAATGACGAGGCCTCTTATCCGAAGAATAACCGCCTCCCCTAGCAAGAGCCATCTCAACTCTGCGTGCTGCATTGGCTGCCTCCTGAAATGATATGTCACTCCCCACGCCCATAGCCATCCGGAGTCTAATCGGATGATTAAGCCCATCTATAAACTTGCGGACCCTCTCCCGCTCAGTGGGAAGTATCACCATTGCATGACGAGCCAAGTCGATAAATCTCGTCTCATACTGTGTAACTGTCATAGTGCCCTGATGGAGGCGCTCAAACTGCCTCCGAAGTACATCCCTCTGAGTAGCAGGGAGAAACTTCTCCATAAATAGTTCCGCAAACCGGTCCCATGATAAAGCTGGGGACCCTGCTGGTCGAGTCAAGCAATAATCTCTCCACCAAGTCTTGGCGGATCCTGCAAGTCTGAAGGTACAGAAGTCAACTCCGTTTGTCTCCACGATCCCCATAGTCTTGAGAATCTCATGGCAACTGAATAAAAAGTCCTGAGGATCCTCTGATGCGGCTCCACCGAATGTAGTGGTAAATAGCTTGGAGAACCGATCAAGCCTCCATAACGAATCAGAAGTCATGGCCGCTCCATCGCCGGCATGAGCTGTGGTACCTGACTGAGTGGCCACAGCTGGCTGAATTACTGGTGCCTGAGGCCGAGGAGCTACTGGCTCCGGAGTATGAGCAATAGGAGTCTGGGCCCCTCCTCCAGCCTGAGAAGTAGCTGGGGCAACTGATAATAAACCCGCTCTGGCAATGCTGTCCATGAATCCCGCTATTCTGATCAAGGCATCCCGGAGATCTGGGGTAATTAAAGCCTCTCCTGGGACCTGAGCTGGGCCCACTGGAGCTGCTGGAATCGGAACCTCCTCGTCAATCTCAATATGGGGCTCCACCTCTCGGGTAGCTGCCTGGGGCTGAGCTCTACCCCTACCATGACCTCTAATACAGCCTTGGCCCCTGCCCCTCACGGGAGCTGCCTGGGGCTCGGGCTGCTGGTCAGCGGACGAAGAAGCGCGTGTCCTCACCATCTGCGAAAGGACAGAATAGAAATTCAATCAGTATTTGAGGAACAAGTCGCATGACAAGAAAGAACAAATGAGAGACTCTTTCCTAACTCAATAGACTCTGGAGGACAAGTACAGACATCTCCGTACCTACCTCTCAAACTCTACTAAGCTTGTTCGTGAGTGGTGAGACCTATGTAACCTAGAGCTCTGATACCAACTTGTCACGACCCGGATTTTCCCCCAACATCGGGATCGTGATGGCGCCTACTCGTGGTAGCTAGGCAAGCCACTGTATTCATACTATCCCGTTTTTAACACAATTTTAATTAAATAAATGCGGAATACTTTATCGAAATGGAAATAACAAATCACAAGGTGAAAATCATACTGAAATCCTCTACCCAAGACGTGGAGTCACCAACTCACAAACTACTATGGAATACTACACATAAAAGTCTGAAGGAAATATAACATAATTCCGTTTGTCTCGGAACAAAGAGACTACAGCTAATAGCATAAATAAAGAAAGAGACGCCGGGCCTGCGGACGTCTGCAAGCTACCTCGGTCTCAAATGTGATCAACTCCCACGCAATCAATTTACCGCTGCTGCTGCTGCTCTTGATCGTAACCTGGACCTGTGCAAAAACGCACAGAAGTGTAGCATCAGCACAACCGACCCCATGTGCTGGTAAGTGCCTGGCCTATCCCGGCGAAGTAGGCCTATCCCGGCGAAGTAGTGACAAGCCTAGGACCAGACACTCACAAAAACCTGTGCAATTCAATATATATATATGTGTACTACAAAATAACAAGAAATAATCAAGTATTAACACAATAAAGAATACCTTAAAGAATTCAACAATTAATCACAGTTAATAATTTCACAAGGAAAAACAAAGTATAATGTAAACACAAGTAATATCACTTCAAGAAATAGCAAGCAGTTGCACGCCATCACCCTTCGTGCTTTTACTCTCATCCTCACATCCATAGTACGGCATGATCCTTCGTACATGGTTCAATAACAGTTGCACGGCATGATCCTTCGTGCATAATCAATAATAGGGCACGGCATGATCCTTCGTGCATAATCAATAATAGGGCACGGCATGATCCTTCGTGCATAATCAATAAATAAACATGGCACGGCATTAACCTTCGTGCATAAATAAATAAACATGGCACGACATCACCCTTCGTGCATTATCACTCTTCCTCACCCAAATAACAATCACAGTTAAGGGCAAAGAAAGAAAACAGTAATTCATAAACCGCCCCATCAAGGGCAATCAATAATTATCTTCACAACAAGTCCCAACAAGGGAGAACAATAACAATTCATCCGTAATATATCTCAAAATAATCATTTTCCAACGACTCACGGTCATACTAGACGCCAGTGTATGGATGCTCGTCACCACGAGCCCATACACCGCACTCGATCACATAACACATAACACATAATCCTATTCCCTCAAGCTAGGATAGAACAAACACTTACCTCGAATGCTTATTAACAATTCAATCCGTGGAAATGTCTTTTCTTTCAATTTGGCTCCAATCCAACCGTATCTATACACAATTGATTTAATATCATCAATTCTACTCCACAACTAATTCTTAATACCAAATACAACTTTTACAACATTCCTGCCATGAATAGTGAATTTCAACCCCGGGCCCACATGGTCGGAATTCGGGGTTAGGACCAAAATCCGGTTACCCATCCCCCCACGAGTTCATATATATAATTTGTTTCAAAATCGGACCTCAATTCGAGGTCCAATTCCCCAATTTATGAAAAACCCTATTTTCTAACAAAAACAAGAATTCTACCATGAAAATCATTGATTTCTTATGAAAAACATGTTTAATGATGTTAGGAATTGAAAGAATTAAGTAAAAAGTGACTTACAATTGTTTTGATGAAGAAGAAATCCTTGAAGAATCGCAAATGGGTGTTTTGGTTTTGTAAAATGTGAAGAAATGACTGAAATTCGTGTTTTTCAGGTCTCTGTGTTCGCATTTGCGAACCCCGACAAATTTCTGGAGTTTGAAAAATAAGCTAAGGGTGGGAAGTTCGCATTTGCGAAAATTTGTTCGCATTTGCGAACAGTTCGCATTTGCGAACACATGCGAACCAAGGCATAATGGGGAATGTTCGCATTTGCGAACATAGGCTGGCACTGGGGACCTTCGCAAATGCGAACAATTGTTCGCATTTGCGAACAAGGCCGGGCCAAAGGGGGCTTCGCATTTGCGATGAATGTTCGCATTTGCGAGCCCTGTCCCCTTCGCAATTGCGAGAAATACTTCGCAATTGCGAAGCCAACAACTGGGTGAAAAACCAGCAGTTCAAAAATTCAGAATTTCATCCAACGGCCTATCAAATCCTTACCCGAGCCCCCCGGGCTCCAAACCAAACATGTACACAACCTCAAAAACACATTATGGAATTGTTCGTGCGATCATATCGCCAATATCACTTCGTTTTAATCAAATCAAGCCTCAAACTCATGATTTTCATACTTTTGATTTTTCAAAACTTCTTAACTTGGAACTCAAGGTCCAAAACATCTCAAACGACATCCAAATGTCACCAAACTTTACAGAAATCACATATATAATATTTAAGACTTGTATCGGGTGTCGGAACCAAAATACGAGCCCGATACCAAGGTCAATTAATTTATTCCCTTTAATAATTACATCAAAAACAATTTCACATAAAAATTCATAACTTGGGCTCTAGGCCTCAGAATTCGACTCCGGACACATGTCCAAGTCCCATATTTTCCTACGGACCTCCCGGGACCATCCAATCTCGGGTTCGGATCCGTTTACCAAAAATGTTGACCGAAGTCAACCATATCAATATTAATATCATTTTTATCCAAATTTCTCATAGAATTCATATTTTCTATCACAAAATCTTTCAGGCTACATGCTCGGATCGTGCACGTAAATCGAGGCAACATAGAATGAGGTTTTCAAGGCCTCAGAAGCTCGAAACGATTAATAAAATAAGTGATGACCCCTTTGGGTCGTCACAGGGACAGTCTCCATGGCCGGCCGGCTTTGAAGAAGATGAAGAAAGGGATAAGAAGAAGGGCGGCTAGGGTTAGGGTAAGAAGCAAATGGCTGGTCTCTAAGAGACCTAGGCCTTATATACTCGAGGGTAATGATGAGTTCCTGACCGTTAGATCAATTAAGATCAACTGTCAGGATTAGCTAACTTAAAACGCTGTCGTCTCAGTTTAAATGAGAGATCTGCTCTCTTCCGTTAGATCAACAGGTTTGAACGGCTAGGATTAGATCTTGAATTTAATTAACTAATTAATTCTCAGCTAAAGTCTCAGCCGTTGGATTTGAATGGATGAATGTCTGAGATTGCTTTAATTTGAATTAATTGGACCGGCTCTTTGGGCCAATGTGTTTGGGCCAATGTTTCAGACTCTTTGGCCCAAATTTATTGTATTTTTGTATTTCTCTTGGTATTTCAATTATTTTTGTGGTAATTTCCTTTTGTATTTAATTTTTTTCTTTTTGCATTATTTAAATTATTCAATTTCCTACTTTCACTAATTTCCTGATATTGTTTGACAATTTTATACTATTTTTCCCATATTTTCCGCTATTAATGCTCTTTTTTGTTGATTTTTCTAATTAATTCAAAATGCATGTATTTAACCTCTATTTTTAATTTTCTATTTTTTAACCCTTAATTATTCAATCACAAATGTATCTAATTTCAACCAAGACATGCAATTGCACTCAAAAATATTTATATGTTTTAATTTTTGAATTTTATTGCTTAGTGCTAAAATCACGTGCCCACAAATACCTTCTCCTAGGACTAAAAAATGGAGGTTTTGTGTAAATGGGTCGCAGATGAACTATTCTGGTTTTTAATATTTCTGGTTGGACGCTAACCCTTCGCGTTCGCGTCAGTCCCCACGTGTCCGCGGTGCCTTGCCAAACCGACCATTCGCGAACGCGACGCGTTTCACGCGTTTGCGATGAAGAAAATCCTCAGCCTTCAAATCTGAACTACGCGAACGCGACACTCCCATCTCGAACGCGATGCTTCTCAACCCCCACCTACGCGAACACGACCTTCTGTACGTGAACGCGATGACCATCTAGACCAGACCTTCGCGAACGCGGCTCAGGCCTTGCGAACGCGAAGGCCAATGCCCTGCTGCACTGCTGCTACAATTTTCTGTAGTTTTCCTGATTCAAAAGTGCCCGGATGATGGTCCGGATTCATCCCGAGGCCCCCGGGACCCCAACGAAAACCACCAACATATTCCAAAACACGATACGAACTTGTTCCAATCATAAAAACATGTACTTAAACAAAGAAAACATCAAATTATAGTGGATTCAAGCCTAAGTTTTCATCTAAACTTCCGAAATCAACATTCAATCAAAAACCCGACCAAACGACGTCCGAATGACCTGAAAATTTGCAGACATATCCAAAATCACATAAAGAAGCTACAAAAGTTGTCGGAAGTCCATTCTGACACCCGGATCAAAATCTCACCTATCAATCGGATTCGCCAAAATTTCAAACTTCGGAATTTCAAGTCCAATTGAGCTACAAACCTCCAAAATACATTTCGAACGCGCTGTCAACCCCGAAATCACCTAACAGAGCTAATGGAACCATCGGATTTCCGTTCCGAGGTTGCCTTAACACTATTACGAATACGGGCCATTTTCCAACTATAAAGCTCTCATTTAGGGACTAAGTGTCCCAAAACACTCCAAATTCCAGAACCGACCCTCCCGGCAAACCATAATAGCAGAAATGAACTTAGGGGAACAGTTAAATTAGGGATCGGGGCGTAAATTTTAAAACGACCGGCCGGGTTGTTACATTCATATAGTAATGTCCCTATCTTGCGCCCTATTTGAAACTAAGTTAAGGTTGGAATTCATTCCTATAACCTTTATCAAATCCCTTGCTCTCTTCCTTAGAGCCGTTGCCCTATTCCTACCATGGGAATATCTATCTTTCATTTTTCTTTCATATCTATAGTCTAGGATAGAAAAGCAGACGGTCTTGTATATGAAGAAAGATATTGTTGACTTTAGTAGACCAATCTATTGATTGGTAGGGCATTTTTCCTATGACCGCCTTTCCTACCAAAAAACTAACCCAACAAAATTTGGGTTTTTTCTAGACTAGACCTTCAGGATTTTTTTATGGTTCATGCATGCGGTGATCCAGATCAAGAACCTGCTCTAGAGTGACTACTCCATCTAGACAATCTTCCTGCCCGCCTCCAATTCTCTATGCTCGGTTCCATAATCAATCCCAGATCCATCTCTACGCTCTTATAATTGCTTAGAAGGGTTCAAGAACACCTTTACATCAAGGGCTCATCGAAGCCCTATTATGTGAATATTCAGGAACATGGCTAGCAAATGGTCGACTGCAAAACCAATCAGAGGTCAAAATAGTATACTATTATGTTGACCTTGATCAACGAACATTCAACGGACTACTTTTGCGATGTTTGTCAATTGAAGAATCTCAGCAAGCCTTGCAAGAAATACATGCTTTACTAACATGGGCATAATAATTGTTGTTTGCTGGGTTGGTTTTGGTCTCTACATTCTCACGGTGGGATGGAAACAAGAAAGCTCAACTGGAGTGGAAGCCTACGGACGAGGTCGAGAATCTATGATCGATCTGAAGAACCACTCCCTGATACGATTCTGCTCCCCCTTCGTACTACTATGAGATTCTTGCTAGGCTTTTTTTGAAAAAGGTTGTGGTGAGAATGAGAATCACTTCGGAACTCTAGAGGAATGGGCATTTTAAGGAGGGATCTAAAAGCTCTCTAATGTGTTGTGGAGCCTTCAGCCGTGAGAGGCTGGATGTAATTCCACTTGAACGAAATGAGAGGGGCAATAGAGTATTACCGTTCAGTTCATATGACGAATAGAACATCGCTAGGCCTAAAATTGTGCAAAGCACCAAATCTAGATCAAGATCTCCATTACAGTTTATCATATAACGATCCGCAGAACTTACTTTTTGTTTGAGTCATCCATTCTGCTCCTATCTAAAGTGATGCTAGGCTACTTCACAGAGGTGCGCTTTGCTCAACCCCATGATGAACTTGTTTTAAGCTAACTGCATGTCGAGTGCTTATGCGGAACTTGTGTTTCTCGTTCCTCGCTCGTTTGAAAGAGTGTCAGATTCGATTCTGTCACGACCCTAGTTCACCAATTGTGAACATGTCGTGATGGCACCCAGTCCCCACGACTAGGTAAGCCTAACACGTTGCGGAATATACAAGTTATAAACACTTAAATAAGAAACAGCGGAAAAATAGCATAAAAAGATATGTAATCCGTGCCGCTTGGCACATACATCCGTCACACAATGAATAAAACACTACCAAGATCCGGAACCCCACGGTAACACAGACTAAAAGAGAAAATACAACTGTGGCTCTATGTGTAAAGAGTATCTAACAACGAAATGAAGAAAAATGTCAACTAGTACTACTTAGAATAGAAGGCAGGCCTCCGGATCCGCGGACGTAGCAGATCATACCTCGAGGTCTCCCCAAGCGCTGCTGAATCACCTGATATGAGCCTGTCCTGATGTACCTGGATCTCCACAACAAAAGTGTGCAGAAGAGTAGCATGAGTACACCACGGCGGTACTCGGTAAGTGCCAAGCCTAACCTCGATGGAGTAGGGACGAGGAAGGTCAAGGCCCTACTGAGAGAAACAATAATATAATGATAATTACAATAATAAGCAGTTTAAATGATAATAATTTCCGAAAATGACAACAATAAATGATTACTGCAATCGTCAACAATTAAGCTAACAACAAATAACCAACTCAATAACAAAAGTCCAGGACCTGTGGGAATCGAACCCACAGTCCCATTGACAGTACCTCTGGGTCTCCGGGAATCGAACCCGCAGCCCATGTCTCAAAAATATCTCAATAACTCGGGATCTCCGGGAATCGAACCCGCAGTCCCTACCAATAACTCGGGATCTCGGGAATCGAACCCGTAGTCCCTACCAATAACTTAGGATCTCGGGAATCGAACCCGTAGTCCCTACCAATAACTCAGGATCTCAGGAATCGAACCCGTAGTTCCTACCAATAACTCGGGATCTCGGGAATCGAACCCATAGTCCCTACCAATAACTCAGGATCTCTGGAATCGAACCCGTAGTCCCTACTAATAACTCAGGATCTCGGTCATCGAACCCGCAGTCCCTACCAATATTACTCCGGGTCTCTGGGAATCGAACCCAAAGCCCTGGGTCTCCGAGAATCGAACCCGCAGTCCACAAGCACAGCAAATAAAGGAACACACAGAGAAAATAAATTATGCTTAACTATAAATTCACGAAAAATAGTGCTAATAATTATCAAGAAGTTCAAATTAGACAATTAGGCAACTAAACAGTTAAGTACTACCTAATCATTCTTTTCTAACTACCACCAGGTAAAATATCACATTAACAGCTAAAGACAGGATTATCACTCATCGAACATTTTAAATAAAGTATGTGTTCAACAACCAGCGCATGTACACGCCCGTCACCTCGCGTACAAGACATTTGAACTATCACATAGGAAAATTCCCCCACACGAGGTTAGACAAGCCACTTACCTCAATTCCGGTACAAAACCGCTAAGAATTAACCCTCTTGCCGCGAATGTCGGCCTCCACAAGTGTAGTATCTGATAAAAATCAATAGAATCACATCAAAATAGGCCAATTGGGCATTACCCAATCAAAATAACTCAAAATGCACCAAAATTCACAAGTTGCCAAAACCCGACTTTCGATACGCTTATCGAAAAATCACGAAAATTGTATTTTCGGGTTTTTTATCTTAATACGAGTCCGTGCATATAAAATTTATCGAAATCGGACTCTGTTTGCCCATTCAAATCAAAGATTTTCTAACATTTAGGCCTAGGGCTCAAACCCACCTTTAATCTTCCAATTTCGGTGAAATAATCATGGATTTCATGATAAACCAACGAATTAAGGTCAAGAAACTTACCCCCGATGATTTCCCGGTGATATCCCAGCGTTTCCCCTTCAATTCCCTCTCTTGGAGCTCAAAAATGGCGGTTTTGGTGTGTTAGGCCGCGACTGAAATGTTCTGGACTTAAAGTCACTGCCAGGCCATTTTACTCTACGCGATCGCAACACTGGGCTTGCGATCGCGATGCACAAAATATGGGCGGCCTAATTTTCCTCTACGCGATCGCGTGATTCTGGACGCGATCGCAGTGAACAACTCAGCGACCCTACGCGATCGCAATGACACGAACGCGATCGCGAAGAACAAACTCAGCCGGCTCCCAGATTAACCTACGCGATCGCGACACTCGCCACGCGATCGCACTGCTTCCGACCAAATACCCTACGCGATCGCATGAAACCTCACGCGATCGCACTGGTTCAACCTCCAGACTTACGCGATCGCACGCTTTACTTCGCGATCGCAGAGCTCAAGATTTCTCCCTTACGCGATCGCATGGCCATCTCCGCGATCGCGGAGAGCAAAATTGCTCTGCAGATATTGCAGTAGAAACAGCAGTGCCTTTTGGCACAAATTGGTCCGTTTGGACCCCCGAATTCATCCTGAGGCTCCCCGGACCCCAACGAAAACCACCAACATACTCCAAAACACGATACGAACTCATTCAAATCATAAAAACACGTCTAACAACATCAAAACCCATAATTCACATCGAATTCAAGCCTAAATTTCTTAAAACTTTCCGAATTGCACATTCGATCTAAAACCCGACCAAACGACGTACGAATGACCTGAAATTTTGCGGACATATCCAAAATCACATAACGAAGCTACAGAAATTGTCGGAATTCCATTCCGACCCTCGGATCAAAATCTCACCTATCGTTCGGATTCGCCAAAAATTTCAACCTTCGGCATTTCAAGCCTAATTGAGCTAAGGACCTCCAAAATACATTCCGAATGCACTCCCAACCCCGAAATCACCCAACGGAGCTAATGGAATCATCGGATTTCCGTTCTGAGATCATCTTAACACTGTTCCGGTTACGGACCATTTTCTAACCTTGAAGCTCTCATTTAGGGACTAAGTGTCCCAAAATGCTCCAAATTCCAGAACCGACTCTCCCGGCAAACCACAATAGCAGAAATGAACATAGGGGAACAGTTAAATTAGGGATTGGGGCGTAATTTCCTAAAACGACCGGTCGGGTCGTTATATCTTCCCACACTTAAAAGATTCGTTCGTCCTCAAACGAGCATAGAAAACATACCTGGAGTACTAAAAAGATGAGGGTACTGGCTGCGCATATCCTGCTCGGTCTCCCAAGTTGCCTCCTCGATAACCCAAATAGTATCAAACTTTCTAACCGTCCGTGGAAGCCCAGATACAAAGTCCATGGTGATGCGCTCCTATTTCCACTCTGGAATCTCCATCTGCTGCATCAATCCACCCGGACGCTGATGTTCATACTTCACTTGCTGACAGTTGAGGCATATAGAAACATAATCAACTATATCCCTCTTCATCCGCCTCCACCAGTAATGTTGTTTCAAGTCCTGATACATTTTTGCGGCACCCGGATGGATGGAATACCGCGAACTATGGGCCTCTACTAGAATCAGCTCTCGAAGATCATCTACATTGGGCACACAGATACGCCCCCTGCATCCTCATGACTCCATCATCCCCGATGGTAACATCTCGAGCATCACCACGCCGAACTCTATTCTGAAGGACAAGCAAATGAGGGTCGTCGAACTGACGCTCCCTGATGCGGTCAAATTGAGAAGACCGAGAAACTACACAAGCCAGAACCCGGCTGGGCTCCAAAAGATCCAGTCTAACAAACTGGCTGGCTAAAGCCTGAACATCCATCGCCATAGGCCTCTCTGAAACTGGTAGATGCGCCAAACTCCCCAAACTCTCTGCCCGACGACTCAAGGCATCGGCAACCACATTAGCCTTGCCCGGATGATAGAGAATAGTAATATCATAGTCCTTCGGTAGCTCCAACCATCTCCTCTGACGCATATTCAGGTCCTTCTGCTTAAGCAAGTGCTGCAAGCTCCGGTGATCGGTGTAGATCTCACAAGGAACCCCATATAAATAATGACGCCAAATTTTCAAGGCGTGAACAATGGCAACTAGCTCCAAATCATGAACAGGGTAATTCTTCTCATGCACCTTCAGCTGTCTCGACGCGTAGGCAATCACCCTACCGTCCCGCATCAATACCGCACCGAGTCCAACTCGTGAGGCATCACAATATACAGTATAGGACCCCGAACCTGTAGGCAACATCAATATAGGGGCCGAAGTCAAAGCTCTCTTGAGCTTCTGAAAGCTCGCCTCACACTCGTCTGTCCACTGAAAAGGGGCACCCTTTTGGGTCAATCTAGTCATAGGTGCTGCAATCAAAGAGAACCCCTCTACGAAACGACGGTAATAGCCCGCCAAACCAAGGAAACTGCGAATCTCAGTAGCGGAGGAGGGTCTGGGCCAACTCCGCACGGCCTCCACCTTCCTCGGATCTACTCGAATACCATCACTCGACACCACGTGGCCCAAAAATGCCACTGAACTCAACCAGAATTCACATTTAGAGAACTTGGCATAAAGCTGCTTCTCCCTCAGAATCTGAAGCACTATCCTCAAATGCTGCTCGTGCTCTTCCCGGCTCCGGAATATACTAGAATATCATCAATGAAGACAATCACGAACGAGCACAGATAAGGCCTGAACACACTGTGCATCAAATGCATAAAGGCTGCTGGGGCATTAGTCAGCCCAAAAGACATCACGAGGAACTCATAGTGACCATACCGGGTCCTGAAGGCAGTCTTCGGGATATCTGGCTCCCGAATCTTCAGCTGGTGATACCCAGAGCGCAAATCAATCTTAGAAAACACATGTGCGCCCTGTAGTCGGTCAAATAAATCATCAATACGGGGCAAAGGATACCGGTTCTTCACTGTAACCTTGTTCAGCTGACGATAGTCAATACACATACGCATAGAACCGTCCTTTTTCTTCACAAACAATACAGGAGCACGGCAAGGCGAAACACTGGGTCGAATAAAACCCTTGCCCAATAACTCCTGTAATTGATCCTTCAACTCCTTCAACTCGGGAGGAGCCATACGGTACGGTGGAATAGAAATGGGCTGAGTGCCCGGCAACAAGTCAATAGCAAAGTCAATATCTCTGTCGGGCGGCATGCCCGGAAGATCAGCTGGAAATACATCAGCAAAGTCACGTACCACATGAACAGAATCAATAGAGGGAGTGTCAACACTGACATCCCGCACATAGGCTAGATAAGCAGCACACCCCTTCTCAACCATACGCTTAGCTCTAAGAAAAGAAATAACACGGCTAGGGGTGTGATCTAGAGTACCACTCCACTCAATACGTGGAATGCTTGGCATAGCCTGCGTCACGGTCTTGGCGTGACAATCAAGAATAGCATAATGGGGCGACAACCAGTCCATGCCCAGAATAATATCAGAATCGACCATCCCGAGCAACAATAGATCCGCTCTGGTCTCAAAATCACAAATGGTAACCAAACACGACCGATATACGCGGTCCACGGCCAAAGAATCACCCACCGGAGTGGAAACATAAATGGGGGCACTCAAAGAATCCCGAGGCACACCCGGATGAGAAGCAAAGTAAGAAGACACATATGAAAAAGTGGAAGCAGGGTCGAATAGAACCGATGCCTCCCCGTGACTAACCGAATAATACCTGTGATAACGCAGTCGGATGCAACAGCCGCAGCCGCGATCGGGAATAGCATAGAATCCGGCTTGTCCCCCTCTCGAGGGCGGCCTCTCGGAACCCCGACCCCCGCCCATGGCTGGCCGGGCAGGTGGGGTGGCAGCTGGGGCTGGAATGATAGCCTGCCGGCCCCGAGAACCACGCGGATGCCGTGATGACTGATGAGGTGCTCCTCTCCTGCGCTCGGGGCACTCCCTAACCAGGTGGCGAGTATCCCGGCACTCAAAACAAGCCCCGGGAGGACGCGGTGGCCGTGATCGACCGGCCTCACCCCCACTAGTCCGACCCCCGGAAGGACCCCGCGTAGGAGGTGCACTCGGAAACCGGGGAGCATAATAAGGCTCCCGAGGTGCTAGAAGACCTAGAGTACTACCGGCTGCGGGCAATGATGAATGAACTGGTCGGCCGGAATAACCCCTGCCAAAACGACCGGCTGCTGAAGTGCGGGCACCGGAGAAATGGCCCGACTCACGAGACCTCTTGGCCTCTCTATCTCCCCGCTCTCTAGGGAGCATACTCTCGATCCTCTTGGCAATGCTAACTGCCTGCTGATAAGATATATCTGTCTCAAGCTCTCTGGCCATGCCGGATCGGATAGGCGGAACAAGGCCCTCAATAAATCTCCGCACTCTCTCCCGAACCGTGGCTACCAAAGTCGGTGCATGCCTGGCTAGACGGGTGAAACTGATAGCATACTCCGATACTGACATGGAGCCCTGTCGCAATCTCTCAAACTCCGAGCGCCAAGAATCCCTAAGGCTCTGGGGAACAAACTCCGTCAAAAACAGATTTGAAAACTGCGTCCAGGTCAACGAAGCGGACTCCTCCGGACTATCCAACTCATACGTGCGCCACCAATCATAAGCGGTCCCACGAAACTGAAACGTAGTGAAGGAAACCCCGCTGGTCTCCACAATCCCCATGGTAGAAAGAATACGATGACACTCCTCCAGAAAACCCAATGCATCATCTGAAGCCAAACCACTGAACACTGGAGGGTCATATTTCTTGAACCTCTCCAATCTACGCTGCTCGTCCTCAGAGCCAGCTGGCCCACCTCCAGGCTGTGCTGGGGCGGCAGGAGGTATAACCATAATCTCTGGAACCAGTCCCACTGGCACTCGCTGCTCAAGTGTAACGGCCGCGGGAGTCCGGGCCCCTCCCCGGCCCGGGATGTAGGCCGTAACGAGAGGAAGCGAGTCCCGCCCGAGCTAGAGTGGTGTACATACTCATGAACCGGGCCGGGGTCTCCCGTAGTGCCGGAGTAGTAGCAGCCGTAGTCGGTGTACCGAGTGCCTGCGCTCCAACCTGATCTACCCTGTGGCACCTCAGCGGCAGCGCGCGCGGGTGCCGTGGCTGCACCTCGGGCGCGTCCTCATCCTCTACCTCGGCCCCGGCCTCTGACGGCGGCAACAGGGGCGCGGGTACCTGATCGTCGCGAGTAGCTCGTGTCCTCACCATCCTGTGAGAGAATAGAAATCAATAGTTTAGATTTTGATGCCAAAAATGTCGCACGACAAGGAATCCAAAAGAAATGAAGAGTTTCCTAAACAGTTACATAGCCCCTCGTAGACAAATACAGACGTCTCCGTATCGATCAGCGAGACTCTAAGTAACCGGTCTGTGTCCCGTGACTCCTATGAACCTAGTGCTCTGATACCAACTTGTCACGACCCTAGTTCACCAATTGTGAAAATGTCGTGATGGCACCCAGTCCCCACGTCTAGGTAAGCCTAACACGTTGCGGAATATACAAGTTATAAACACTTAAATAAGAAACAGTGGAAAAATAGCATAAAAAGATATGTAATCTGTGCCGCTTGGCACATACATCCGTCACGCGATGAATAAAACACTACCAAGATCCGGAACCCCACGGTAACACAGACTAAAAGAGAAATACAACTGTGGCTCTATGTGTAAAGAGTATCTAACAACGGAATGAAGAAAAATGTCAACTAGTACTATTAGAATAAAAGGAAAGCCTCCGGATCTGCGGACGTAGCAGATCATACCTCGAGGTCTCCCAGAAGCTGCGGAATCACCTAGCACGAGCCTACTCTGATGTACCTGGATCTGCACAACAAAAGTGTGCAGAAGAGTAGCATGAGTATACCACGGCGGTACTCGGTAAGTGCCAAGCCTAACCTCGATAGAGTAGTGACGAGGAAGGTCAGGGCCCTACTGAGAAGCAATAATATAGTGATAATAACAATAATAAGCAGTTTAAATGATAATAATTTCCGAAAATGACAACAATAAATGATTACTGCAATCGTCTACAATTAAGCTAACAACAAATAACCAACTCAATAACACAAGTCCAGGACCTATGGGAATCAAACCCACAGTCCCATTGACAGTACCTCTGGGTCTCCGGGAATCGAACCCGCAGCCCATGTCTCAATAAATAATCAATAACTCAGGATCTCCAGGAATCGAACCCGCAGTCCCTACCAATAACTCAGGATCTCGGGAATCGAACCCGTAGTCCCTACCAATAACTCAGGATCTCGGGAATCGAACCCGTAGTCCCTACCAATAACTCAGGATCTCGGGAATCGAACCCGTAGTCCCTACCAATAACTCGGGATCTCGGGAATCGAACCCGTAGTCCCTACCAATAACTCAGGATCTCGGGAATCGAACCCGTAGTCCCTACTAATAACTCAGGATCTCGGGAATCGAACCCGCAGTCCCTACCAATATCACTCCGGGTCTCTGGGAATCGAACCCACAGCCCTGGATCTCCGGGAATCGAACCCGTAGTCCATAAGCACAGCAAATAAGGGAACACACAGAGAAAATAAATTATGCTTACCTATAACTTCACGAAAAATAGTGCCAATAATTATCAAGAAGTTCAAATAAGACAATTAGGCAACTAAACAGTTAAGTACTACCTAATCATGCTTTTCTAACTACCACCAGGTAAAATATCACATTAACAGCTAAAGATAGGATTATCACTCATCGAACATTTTAAATAAAGTATGTGTTCAACAACCAGCGCGTGTACACGCCCGTCACCTCGCGTACAAGGCATTTAAACTATCACATAATATCCTAGGGGTGAAAATTCCCCCACACGAGGTTAGACAAGCCACTTACCTCAATTCCGGTACAAAACCGCTAAGAAATAACCCTCTTGCCGCGAATGTCGGCCTCCACAAGTGTAGTATCCGATAAAATTCAACAGAATCACATCAAAATAGGCCAATTGGGTATTACCCAATCAAAATAACTCAAAATGCACCAAAACTCACAAGTTGCCAAAACCCGACTTTCGGTACGCTTATCGAAAAATCACGAAAATTATAATTTCGGGTTCTTTATCTCAATAAAAGTCCGTGCATATAAAATGTATCGAAATCGGACTCCGTTTGCCCATTCAAATCAAAGATTTTCTAACATTTAGGCCTAGGGCTCAAACTCACCTTTAATCTTCCAATTTCCAGTGAAATAATCATGGATTTCATGATAAACCAACGAATTAAGGTCAAGAAACTTACCCCCGATGATTTCCCGATGATATCCCAGCGTTTCCCCTTCAAAATCCTCTCTTGGAGCTCAACAATGGCGGTTTTGGTGTGTTAGGCCGCGACTGAAATGTTTTGGACTTAAAGTCACTGCCAGGCCATTTTACTCTACGCGATCGCAGCACTGGGCTTGCGATCGCGATGCACAAAATATGGGCGGCCTAATTTTCCTCTACGCGATCGCGTGATCCTGGACGCGATCGCAGTGAACAACTCAGCGACCCTACGCGATCGCAATGACACGAACGCGATCGCGAAGAACAAACTCGGCCGGCTCCCAGATTAACCTACGCGATCGCGACACTCGCCACGCGATCGCACTGCTTCCGACCAAATACCCTACGCGATCGCATAAAACCTCACGCGATCGCAATGCTTCAACCTCCAGACTTACGCGATCGCAGGCTTTACTTCGCAATCGCAGAGCTCAGGATTTCTCCCATACGCAATCGCATGGCCATCTCCGCGATCGCGGAGAGCAAAATTTCTCTGCAATTATTGCAGCAGAACAGCAGTGCCTTTTGGCACAAATTGGTCCGTTTGGACCCCCGAATTCATCCCGAGGCTCCCGGGACCCCAACAAAAACCACCAACATACTCCAAAACACGATACGAACTCATTCAAATCATAAAAACACGTATAACAACATCAAAACCCATAATTCACATCGAATTCAAGCCTAAATTTCTTAAAACTTTCCGAATTGCACATTCGATCTAAAACCCGACCAAACGACGTCCGAATGACCTGAAATTTTGCGGACATATCCAAAATCACATAACGAAGCTACAGAAATTGTCGGAATTCCATTCCGACCCCGGATCAAAATCTCACCTATCGTTCGGATTCGCCAAAATTTCAACCTTCGCATTTCAAGCCTAATTGAGCTAAGGACCTCCAAAATACATTCCGAACACGCTCCCAACCCCGAAATCACCCAACGGAGCTAATGGAACCATCAGATTTCCGTTCCGAGATCGTCTTAACACTGTTCCGGTTACGGACCATTTTCTAACCTTGAAGCTCTCATTTAGGGACTAAGTGTCCCAAAATGCTCCAAATTCCGGAACCGACTCTCCCGGCAAGCCACAATAGCAGAAATGAACTTAGGGGAATAGTTAAATTGGGGATTGGGGCGTAATTTCCTAAAACTACCGGTCGGGTCGTTACAGATTCAACATTACATACGATATTCCATTCTGACTCCATTTATACCTTTTGCTACTCAACAATGATATGTCCAAAACAAAACTCAAGTGAGTGAAAGAAGCCCATATTCCCTCTCTTCTTTCCCTTTTTACTAGGGGCCTTGCCTTTTTAAATGAAACGCTACATTTGATTATGACAATGGGTAAAGCTACTGCCCAGCCCAACCTTTATGTAAAAATTGACCATATAAGGAAGATTGTGACCCCCAACGAAAAAAGAATGGAATTTTTAGGGAATGGACTGCTTAAATAAACTAGGTTGAAG
Source organism: Nicotiana noctiflora (assembly GCA_032618575.1). Taxonomy (NCBI): domain Eukaryota; kingdom Viridiplantae; phylum Streptophyta; class Magnoliopsida; order Solanales; family Solanaceae; genus Nicotiana; species Nicotiana noctiflora. Next base: position 57,885 of record JASVEL010009715.1, read on the forward strand.
AAAGGGAGGATATCCGAAAAGCTTAGAGAATGGGGATAAACTACTCAGGATATCTTGATATCCAACCCATCTAGAGCTGGTTATGAGAAACCCATTTACGCCTTGAAATGAGAGTTTTGGGATATGGGGACAAATCTTCTTCTCTCTTTCGCCCATCTACCACGGATAATTGTCTTCTTTAGTAGGAACATAACCCAGTCTATAGGTTGCCTTGTGATTCACAAATTTTGGTGACCCCTTGCTCTTTCTTCCCCAAGACAAGTCAAGGAAAATGTCCTATCTCTATATGAGTCACGTCATGATTTGCATAGGACAAAACGAAAGGGTCACCCTATCTATAACATTAACAAACTGGAACCCGGTTTGATTAAATCCTGCACTGTAATCCTTCACCTCGAAGAAAGGTGTCTCCCTATCAGTATCTCCACGGATAGTAAGAATTCCCCCATCTACTGGAATCTTAATCTTTTGTTGTAACAAAGAGGGATGAGCACCCAAAGGCATGGTTACATGGCCTACCCAATAACAGATTCAAAGAAGTAGGGATATCGAACACATGAAATTCAATATTCTCAATGCAACCACTGGCCCTCACTCAACCCTCAACCACTCCGTAGCCTCTTTCTAGGATGTATTTTACTTTTTCAAAGATGAAAGACAACCGAAATATTTGCTCCCTGGATATGTCTTATTCGATGTCACAACTGATAATTAAAAAATCTTCTTCTATCTTCTCATTCTTGGATCGATCATTCTCTGCTTCATAGAGGAGGGGGTTCCAAGCTAACGAGGAAGCGTGATACAAAATAGAGGTGAATTCTAAACTGGACCGAGATAGCCTATATACCAACTTACCGGCTCCATTCCTGAAGAAATGAAGATTATTGCAAGAATACCCCCTACCATGACGTGTAAATGGTAAAATTTTTACAGTAGTAGAAAAAACCTTGGGCGTGACATGACAACGCCTCACGACTCCTTTTCAACTTGAACAATGCTGCTAAGTGTGCATATGGGGTGGATGTGCCTATAGATAGAGACGGCTTCATACTCCATCTAAGAGTTTAGTTCCATGAGACTGAATAACATGGTGTGAAATGAAGTAAACTCACTTTGCTTAACATAGGGCAGTAGAGCTGGACTTCTTTCTCACCCTCACCCGTCATCCAACATGGTTTGCACTACCGTTATTTGACTCGCTTAGTCTGATGCTGCTTGGCCCTACTTCAACCACTACAACCTAACGGCTCCCTTGCAACTAAAAGAATGAGATAGAACATATTTTCTGACATCAGAAAATGAAATTAGTCAAGTAGGCAATTGACTATTTGTCTTCACTTCCTCAGAAGTGCTAAAAAGAGCCCGTAGGCGTAGACCCTTCCCCAAGGGCCTAAATGCATTCGGTTATCTTTCAAACAGCTTATTCGAGAACAACCTATTGTAAAAGTAACCTATTTGATTTGTAAAACTGTTTCTTTTGGGGATGACTATTCTGTAGCGGTAATTGCAAATAGAAAGGGGTGACTGGGTTGAATAGCCTTATTGTCCAGGAGAGTCAGTATTATCCCACCTTTGAGTCTGTTGCAGGTATGAAGTGAGTTCCATACCATGAAACATATTTCAATGGGACCAGGAAGATAACCCACCACTGGAACTTGCTTTGCTCTCGCTCCGCTTGGTTCCACCTTTCTTCATCCCACTATTGTGAAAAATCTTTCACTTCACCATAGAAGGAACTTCACTAACCTTAGAGGCTAGTTAGTCTAACCACAGGGGTCCCCTCTTACTTTCCCACCCTCCATAAACTCTTACTACCTTCAATATTATCAAGAATATTTAGACCTTATAACTCTCAATGAAACCTTTGATCTCATGCCAAATTTTATTAGTGGGATTTCCTATACAAGTTTGCGCCTTCTTAATATGCTGTAACCACTGTTGATTAGACACGAAGTGGTTCAGGTTGGCGAAGTAGGAATCAATAACGCTGTCAATATTGGCATCTTCTTGTATCTGAAGGGAAGGTTCCATTGCTTATATAAAGAGAGAGAGTTTCTTCTATAATAGTCTGTATCTTGCTTTCGCAGAGGTCAAAATGTTTTTCTACAGACCTCCACTCATTAGATGAAATACGATCTTTCAACTCCGTTTTTTCAAATCTGCCCAAATATCATTCTGTGAGACTTCGCCTTCAACCACCGAAGTTCCTTCCACGTGTGGATTCCCGGGAACCCATAGTATCCCCTTTTGCCCCGCATTTGACATGATTTATACAACCTATAAAAAGGGTTCTACGGCCTGTATAAGTTCATTAAACATGATGGTTATGTAGTTGCTTGGTTATTGACCAAGCTAAAACATGGGAATAATTGGACGTATGGATTACCGGGAACCTGTGGTAGCCCCTCTTGCCCCACGTTCCACATGATTTGAACGACCTCTAAAAATAGTTCTATGGCTAGTAGAAGTTCATTAAACATGATGGTTTGGTTCATTCTTTGACTGCTCTGCTCCCCCAAACAAAGTGAGCTAATTGTTAGATATATGTAGTTGCTTGGTTATTGACCAAGGAAAAACATGGGAATTATTGAACGTATGGATTCCCATGAACTTGCTGTAGCCCCTCTTGCCCTGCGTTTGACATGATTTGAACGACCTCTAAAAGGGGTTCTACGGCTTGTAGAAGTTCATTAAACTTGATGGTTTGGTTCATTCATTGATTGCTCTGCTCCCTCCAAACAAAAAGAGAGACGTTTTTAGATATATGTGGTTCCTTGGTTGTTGACCATGTAAAAACATGGGTATAATTGGACGTAACATTCTTTAACCACTAATTTACGATAAAACTAGTTGCATGAAAATAGCGCTCCTAAATGAATCCTTTCTATTATATATAAGAGACTTACGATTAAGTTCACTCAACTTCATGGCGACAGTCCGGACTCATGGTTGGAGGGGAAGAAAAGTGATGCTTTATCGCAATAGCTATTAGTATTGGTCGAGTACCAGCGAGGATCAGATCTTTGCAGCTGCATATGTGAGCAGGACGATTCCCACCTCCAAACTTAAGTTTCACGGATTCCACAAAATTTTTTTGAAGACCTATGGTGCCCTGGAACACATACAGAAAGCTACATACCGCTGACACCTACCAGCAAGCTAGTAGACTTAACATACCGAAAATGACAAAGCGTAGGTCCCCTAATCACATCTTGAGTCACAATGGATTTTGACAGTCAACTTCAGGACAAGTAATTTAATGAAAGAGGTTAGAGAGAAAGATTCTGAAAGCAGCCATTATATTATTATACGATGCCACTTTCCATGGATAAGAATCCGATTCTCTATCTACGAATTGAGGAAAAAGGGGGGAGCCCAAAAATGGTGAATCTTGAGCTTTCTTCTATTATTCAATTGATAGTTTGATCAAGGGCGAGCGGAGACAAGTCACAAACTATAGTGCCAAGGAAAGCAATTGCATGTATCAAGCATAGTGTCATGCGCTATAGCCTGGGAATGAGCAATTAACTTAACTCTCCTTCGTTTGACTTCACTTTCAACCTTCCCTAAACCGAAGGAAAGAATCTGAGTGGAAGAGACCCTAGCTTTAGTAGTGAAAGTAGTAGTAGTGGTCATTCTTTTCTTTTTGATGTTACAGAAGCAACAGGCTTGGATAGGCGTGATAGATTGAAGAAGGGGTACCGGGCTCAAGGCCCTTCTTATTTCACATTGACTCTGCTGGAAATGGGTGGCTTCTTTTTTTTTATGGCGCTTCTCTATGGAATCTTATTATTATTGCCTACCTAAAGAGCTATTTGACATCACACATCATGCTTTGCGTGTTGTTTATTTCGAATATGAAACACCCTACCTTTTTTTTTACAATGTATCTAGATATTTATTTAGAAGGTGGTAGCCCTATATCCTTTAGCTTCCACTTTACCATCAGATGATTTTCTAGCTTCTCGAAAGGGGTCTGGATCCTGTTGCCGAAGCTCATAATTTTGCGTTTCATGTATCAATGCTTCTAGATTAGTGTTAAGGGTGTGGTCGAAGATTAGGCTTGACTGACCGACTTTAATGATGGCGCATATCATTTTGGGTGGTGTTTCAGTAATTATGACTGGCCTCTAAAGTCTTGGTAGCCTTTAGCCATTTGCTTAGCTATCTTTTCCCATAGGGTTCTAAATCTTCCCCTAATCTATGATCACCCTAGTTTGCACTATTTGTAAAAGTTTGTTGGTTCGGATTATTATTAAGTGGCAGCTGTTTTTATGGATTCACCTGCTGATGAGGATTCTGATGTTTCAGATGGATATAGTTATGTAGATACTGATGCTTATGCCAACGCTTATTCCACTGCGGATACAATAAGACAGAAAATGGATTATTCCTCCTTTTTAAGATTTCTGAATTCATTCTTTTCCTTCAGCGAGCCCACCTTTAGCCTTTTCTTCAACTACTATCGTAGGAACACAATCCTCGAGCAGGAGAACAATCTGATTTGAAAGAAAGTAAAATATAGGGTAGTTGTGGGGCCATATTAATCTTCTAGTTTGTTGCGTCCTCTTGCTACTTCCCGAGGAGATACAGTAGAAGCACGCAATGGAGACAACAAGAACTTATGACAAGGTCCAACCTTGAAAGGAATAATGTGGAAGTGGAGTATGAAGAATTGATACAAAAGAGAAGGAATGGGTGAGTAATTGACACATGTAAATCCTTTAGCAAGTAGGAGAGCCATCAAATTTCAGAAGTAGTGATAGCTAACGCATTGTATTTAGCTTATGCACTAGCACATGAAACTGTTGGTTTCTTTTTTCAGCCCTAAGAAATTAGATTGTCACCAAATTAAATGCAGAATGTAGTGGTTGAGCGATGAATTTTTGGACAACCAGCCCCGCATAAGAGTAACAAAAAAGTATTGAGATAGGGCGATGAGGAAATCTAAGACCTTAATATAATGGAGAGTGCCTTTCAAATACCTTAAAAAGCATTTAAGACAGTTATCATGAACAGTTATGGGATTGGCCATAAACTGGAAGGCATGATTAATAGCAAAGCTGAGGTCCGGTCGAGTGAGAGTGATATATTGGAGAGCACCATCACTACTCTTATAGACCTGAGGATCAGAGGGAGGTGTACCATCAAAAGCTGAAAGTTTAGAACCGGAAGCAATTTGTGTAGCACAAGGTTTGCAACCAAGCATGTTGGTCTGGCGGAATCAATATAAAGCATATTTGGTTTGTGACAGAAGAAGGCTAGAGGAGTCAAGCTAAGCCTCAATGCCAAGGAAGTCATTGAGATAACCTACGTCCTTCATGGAACAATATTTACTGAGACAGTGAATAAATTGAGTATGAAAAGATCTGTTGTCACCAGTTAAGATGATGTCGTCAACATAATGTAAAAGGATGATACAGCCAATAGAGGAATGGTGAATAAAGATAGATGGATGTATCCGCAACACTCTTACGAAAGCCATTTTGGAGAAGATAGGTACTAAACCGTTGAAAGCATGCCAAATGTGCTTGACGAAGACCAACAATGGCCTTATAAAAGCGACAAAGATGAGTAGGCTTAGAAGGATTAACAAATCCAGGAGGTTGTTTCATGTATACCTATTAACATCAAAGACCATATAGGAAGGCATTTTTCATTTCAAGTTGGCGAATGGGCCAATTTCGTGAGATAGCAACTGCTAGAACTGAATTTAGTTGTCCAAAATCATAAAGAAAACCATAATGGACTAATTTAATAAGATTCATACTTTCTTTAAGCGGTGTGTATCTTGGCCACCACATCATTTTGAACTATTCAAGGACTGGTCCAATAGTGAAGCATATATCGAATCCGTATGATTGTAGTCTTAATTTCAATACCGCTCTGTGGGGATATCGAAGAATGCATATATGTAGTCCATGTAAAAGATAGTCATACATCAAGATCTATGGGTTCAAACATGCAAGAAGTGTGTTTGTGTTCATTTCTTAAAGATGGTCCCCAATCTTTCCATGGTACAACCATTCTGATAACGAAGCATAGTTGACAACACTGATCCCTTCTCGTTCAGGTATTTTTGTAAGTGGACCGATCTTCTTCGTATATAATTGTCTCTTCTTGGTCCCATCTAAGTCAAGATTATTCATTAAAGAAGTCATCCTTCCCCTGTATTTCTGAAGCACGAGCATATGAGAGAAAAGGGAGAGCCATAGTGGTAGGGCATTTTCGGGTTATGTTTGTGTTATTGTATGGCCCCTAAAAATTTTGCTAAGTAATTTAGGATTTTGTGGTGTCACACAGGCTTATTATAATATTTTTATATACTATTAACATGGTGGACATGAATTAGACTTGGTAAATATGAGTATAAGTCTTATGGTAAGTTATGTGAGGTCCAAATGGAAGCCTAAGTGTATGCCAAATGGGAAGATTTTCGTAATAGGCCAATATTCTAAATGGATTTTCATAAGGCTCCAATTTAAACGAGAATATATAATTATGTATAATGTCTTATGTGACGAATAGTATATCAAATGATAGCTCTTTGACTCTAGTTTCCAACGCTTCAAACCGTTCGTCATTTGGACATTCCTACGCAAAGTTATGATCAAATTACCAAAGGCTAGAAAATGTTGTCTTGTGTCAAATCTGCGACCGCATTTCCTATCGCATTTTTAACTCCGTGGTCGCATTTCTGTCGTACATTGAACCAGAGAAGCACAGTTTTGGGTACCAATTTTGCGGTGCATTCTTTAGCATCATTCTACGGTGAATTCTGCTATAGCAAAATTGACATCGCAAGGTTAATTCTTCTATTTTTATAACCCGAACCCATTTCAATATATAGACTTTGGGGTTTATTTTGGGGTCATTTCTTGTTGATTTTAGAGAGAGGTGAGATCATTTTAGAGAGAGAAGGAGGAACCCAACATTTGAATCATCCAAATCTTGCATCAATCTTCATGAATCAAGAACCCAATCGCAAGTTTTTCATCTTAGAGGTAAGATCTATGGCCTAGGTTTTAAATTCGACTTTTGAGTATAAGATGGGTTATTGAGGTATGATTCTTGGGTTTGTTTGTATTGTGTATACATGAAAGTATAGTTTAGGTTATGAGAAGATTGTTTAACATAAAAAGAAAAGTAAATATTGGGTTAGGGAATGAAGGAAATCTTGAAAAGGGAATTTAAAATCAAGATGCTCATCTAGTGTTTGATAGAATGCTCAAATGAGCTAAAACTGTGAATATATTTCTAATTTTTTCTCAATATTGCTATGTCTCAAAATTTATTGAAGTTTCTAGAATTTTCAGAATGTTGTAGTAACTTAAGGAAAAGTTATTCGAGGTATGTATGGCAAACATTGATCATTGTGAAATTGCCTTGTTAGGTGTACAAATTATTTGGTATGTGATAACTATCTTGATTGTTATGAAATTTGTGACGACCCGGCCCGTCGTCACGAGAATTTCCACCCCGTTATGTTGTAAATACATGTTTTATGATTTTATATCAATATTAAAGTCTATCGGGTGAGTTAGGAGTGAATTGGATTGAAAATGAGGCATATAGCCTTTGGGAAAGAAACTTGAATAAGGAAAGTCAACCCGGAGTTGACTATTTGGTTAGAAGGCTTGGAATCGGATTCTGACGATTCGGTTAGTTCCGGGAGGCGAATTGTGACTTAGGGGAGCGATCGGAATTAAATTTGGAGACCCGGTGTAGAAATAGGCTTGAATTGGCTAAGGTTGAATTTTGGCGAAATCCGAACGGTAGGTGAGATTTTGATCCGGGAGTCAGAATGGAATTCCGACAGTTGCAGTAGCTCCGTTAGGTGATTTTGGATGTGTCTGCAAAATTTCAGGTCATTCGGACGTCGTTTGGTCGGGTTTTTGATTGAATGTGTAATTTGGAATGTTTTAAGGAATTTAGGCTTGAATCCGTGGTTAATTGGTGATTTTGATGTTTAGGATGGTGTTTTTATGATTGGAATAAGTTCGAATAAGGAATTAGGATGTGTTGGTGTGTTTGAATGAGGTCCCGGGGCCTCGGGGTGTTTTCGGATGGTTAATCGGGGGAAAAATATGGAAAATTGCAGAACTTGTGCACTGCTTCTGTTGTTTCCGCTCCTGCGGAATTATGGGCGCAGGAGCGGGTGCGCTGAAGCGGACCAGGAGCGCAGAAGCGCTGGGCACCGCAGAAGCGGAGCATTTTCCGCCGAAGCGGAATCGCGGAAGCGGAAAGGGAGCCGCAGAAGCGGCCATCGCAGAAGCGGAAGGGAGCCGCTTAGGCGAGTCCGCAGAGGCGGACGTCTAGCCGCCGAAGCGGAAATATCCGCAGGAGCGATCGAGTCTCCGCAGAAGCGGACGCGTAGGAGCGGAAATTCTTCCGCAGAAGCGAAAATCGCTGTAAGTAAGTGTATCAGAAGTTAGAAAATTTCAGAAACATTTTAACATTTGGGGGTCTCGGCTTAAGGGCGATTTTGGGCGATTTTGAGGAGAAAATCAAGGGAAATCATCAGGTAATCAACTATGAACTCATATTATGATTATTATTGATAATATTACGCAATTATATCATGAAAATGGAGGAATTTGGGGTAATTTATGGAGGATTTAGCCCTAGTCTTGGACTTTAGAAGATCAAGGTTTTGAATGGGCAAATGGAGTCCGAATTTGGTAAAATTGATATGCTTAGACTCGTATTGAGACGAGGGTTCCAGAAATGTGAATTTCGTAAATTTTCGGAATGTGGGCCCGGGGCTCGGGTTTTGAGAACTTTGGAAATTTTGATGTAAATTGAGTTGTATTGATTAGGTGTCGTCCCATTGGCCTAATTTGTTGTGTTTCTACTGTATTTGATCAGATTCTACGCGTACGAAGCTTGATTCTCGTGGCAAGGGCATTGCGGAATAGTCGTCGCGCTGTATTGAGGTGAGTAATATATGTGGGTGATGACCAGCGGGTTCGAAACCCCGGTATACCACTTTGTGACGCTGTATAGCGGCGAGACACGCACACTCTTGAGAGTGCGGGTTCGATCATGAACTGGAGACTATATATTAGTCCGACCTGTTGATACCGTATTATTGGCTATTCTAGAGCCGTCGAACCTCCTTCTCGGATGGTTGCATATATATATATATATATATATATTGTGATAATGGCCACTCTTGAGCCGAGGAACCCCTTCTTGGGCGGTTGAGTATACATGTGGGCCGTGAGCCAGTTATTGGATCCCGCGAGGATCGTTATCATTGTCTTATCATATAGACATGCTAGTTTACTACTAGTCCGCAGCTATTTTTGTTATTATGCTAATTCCAATCTCTGGAACTTGATATTACTGTTTTCCAACTGAAAAATGATAAAAGAGTTTTCAAAAACTACTTTTGAGCTTGCGAGGCTGTATCTGCATATTAGCTGACTAGTAGTGGATCGGGCTGCACGCCGCAGCGAGATATATGTTGGATCGGACTGCACGCCGCAGGAATATCTCTATGAGATGTGCTTGGGCTGTAGGAGCCCCTCCGGAGTCTGAACCCCCACAGTGAGCACGGGTACCCAAAATTGGAGTCGGGCTACACGCCGTAGCGGTCATATCATGCATTGCATTGCATTTAGCTACATCTACTAGCTGTTATGCTATTTGTTGGTATTTGTTGGAACAGGTACAGTGAAGATTGATTCTATGACGGGGTAGCTGATTATAGCTTTACATAGTGCTTTATTGCGGATTTCTTATCTGCGTCTTACCCTTGTTTATTACCACTGAGTCTGGCAGTACTCATTTTACTCCCTGCACCTTGTGTGCAGATCCAGGTACCTCTCAGCAGTGATCCAGTAGCTGTGCGAGGCGACGTTTGTGGATATTCGAGGTAGCTGCAGAGTCCGCAGGACCCGACATCCCTTCCTACTGTCTTTGGATTTTGTATTGACATTTCTTTCCGCACTTGGTATTTTGTAAACCCTTATACACTCATGTTTAGTAGAGGCTCATGACTCTTGACCCTTGGTCTATGGGAGTTGATGTATTATGGGACTTGGTTCCCCGTTTTCGTTACATGTATCACTGTTATTTCTTGAATTAATTTGTTTAAATGGGTTAAAGAGAGCTTCTAGCTCCGTGGTTGATATGGATTGGTCAAGCTGGCTTAGCAATGTGCTGGGCGCCATCATGACCGGATTTGGGGTCGTGACAAGTTGGTATCAGAGCCTAGGTTTACTAGGCCTCGTGAGTCTTGAGCCAGTTAGTAGAGTCTTGTGGATCGGTACGGGGACGCCTGTACTTATCCTCGGGAGGCTGTGAACCTTTAGGAAAACTTCACTTTTCTTGAACTCCGTCGTGCGATCTTGTTGTTCCGAGAACAGAACTTCTATATTCTATTCTCTCGCAGATGGCGAGAACGCGAGCATCAGGACGAGGTGGACGACCTCCATTGCCACCTGTTAGAGGCCGTGGGCGCGGTCGTGCTAGAGGTAGAGGTAGGGCACCTGAGCAATGCCAGCTGACCTGCCCGTTGTACCAGTTCAGGAGCAGCCCCCAGTGGTTGATGCTCCAGCAGCCCCAGTTCAGGGCAAGACTGTATCTATTGCTATTCCTGGTCTTCAGGAGACTCTCGCTTCCAATATTATCGGTGTGTTCGCGTTTGGCTCGAGTAGTTTCGGCTACCGCCATGCGCAGCGACATCCCGGTCGGGGGAGGTCGGCGGACCCCTGCGGCCGCGCACACCGATCCGGTTGTTCGGGGACTTCGGATGCCGAAGGTCGTCCCCGCTCGGTGGTTGCACCGGTTATTCCTCCGGCTGCACCAGCTCTAGCTCCAGAGCATATGGTTCGGGTTATGCCCGAGGACGAGCAGCGTCGCCGAGAGAGATAGGAGCGGGAGGCCAAGAGGCCTCGTGGTTCTGGTAGTTTCAGTGGTGCTCCATCTAGAGGGCATTCCCAGCAGAGCAGAGGTCACTCATCTAGACCTTCTCATTCAGGCCGCCCAGAGCAGAGCGGAGGTTCTTATGGTCGTGGTCGACAGGGGTTTCAGCAGGGTCGGTCATCACTTAGTGCCCTCCCAGCCCAGAGTGCAACACCTACTTCTCCAGCACCAGGTGCATGTTATGAGTGTGGTGAGTTTGGCCACATGAGGAGACATTGCCCTCGACTACGTAGGGGCGGGACTCAGCAGAGGGATCAGCCCTCCTCTTCAGCACCATCTCAGTCTAGTAGAGGTGGAGGTCGGTCTTCTCGTGGACGCCCCAGGGGCGAGGAGAGATCTGGTGGAGGCCAGGCACGGTTCTATGCACTTCCTGACAGGCGTGATGCACTTGCCTCCGATGCTGTGATTACAGGTATCATTTCTGTCTGTCACAGAGATGCCTCTGTTCTATTTGATCCAGGGTCCACATATTCTTACGTGTCCTCTTATTTTACACATTATTTGGTTGCGACTCGTGGTAGTCTGGATTTACCTGTTCATGTATCCACTCCCGTGGGTGATACGATTGTTGTGGATCATGTCTATAGATCCTGTGTTATATCTATTGGGGGTCTGGAGACCCAGGCAGATTTGTTATTGTTGGGTATGGTGGACTTTGATGTTATATTGGGTATGGACTGGTTGTCTCCGTATCATGCTATATTGGACTGTCATGCTAAGACAGTTACGTTGGCCATTCCTGGTATTTCTCAGATTGAGTGGCGGGGTTCGACTGATTTCGTCCCTAGCCGTGTTATTTCGTTCTTAAAGGCTCGGAAAATGGTTGAAAAAGGGTGTTTATCGTACTTAGCTTTTGTGAGAGATGTGGGAGCTGAGTCTCCTAGCATTGATTCTGTACCTGTTGTGAGGGATTTCCCAGATGTATTCCCTTCAGACCTGCCGGGCATGCCGCCGGACAGGGATATTGATTTTGGCATTGACTTGGTGCCGGGCACTCAGCCCATATCCATTCCTCCTTATCGAATGGCACCAGCTGAGTTGAAAGAACTAAAAGAGCAGCTTCAAGAACTTCTGGATAAGGGTTTCATCCGCCCTAGTGTGTCTCCGTGGGGTGCGCCGGTATTGTTTGTTAAAAAGAAAGATGGTTCCATGCGAATGTGTATTGATTATAGGCAATTGAACAAAGTGACAGTGAAGAACAAGTACCCTCTACCGCGCATAGATGATTTGTTTGATCAGTTACAGGGTGCGAGGGTGTTTTCTAAGATCGATCTTCGTTCAGGCTATCATCAGCTGAAGATCAAGGACTCGGATATTATGAAGACTGCATTCAGGACCCGATATGGTCATTATGAGTTCTTTGTGATGTCGTTTGGGCTGACCAACGCCCCAGCAGCATTTATGCATCTGATGAACAGTGTGTTCAGGCCTTATTTGGATTCATTTGTGATTGTGTTCATTGATGACATTCTAGTCTACTCCCGTAGTCAGGAGGAGCATGCTCAGCATTTGAGTATTGTGTTGGAGAGATTGAGAGAGGAGAAGCTATATGCTAAATTCTCCAAGTGCGAGTTTTGGCTCGAGTCCGTAGCATTTATGGGACATGTGGTGTCTCGTGATGGTATTCAGGTTGATCAGAAAAAGATAGAGGCGGTGCAGAGTTGGCCTAGACCGTCCTCAGCTACAGAGATCGGGAGTTTTCTTGGCTTGGCGGGATATTATCGCCGGTTTGTTCAGAGGGATTTTCATCCATTGCTTCTTCATTGACTAAATTGACCCGGAAGGGTGCACCATTCGTGTGGTCGGATGAGTGCGAGGAGAGCTTTCAGAAGCTCAAGACAGCTTTGACCACAGCTCCAGTGTTAGTATTGCCATCAGACTTCGGGTTCATATACCGTTTATTGTGATGCCTCGAGAGTGGGGATAGGTTGTGTGTTGATGCAGGAAGGTAAGGTGATTGCTTATGCTTCTCGGCAGTTGAAGCCGCATGAGAAGAACTATCCCTGTTCATGACTTGGAGTTAGCCGCCATTGTTCATGCCTTGAAGATTTGGAGGCACTATTTGTATGGTGTGTCTTGTGAGGTGTATACCGACCATCGTAGTCTCCAGCACTTGTTCAAAGAGAAAGACCTTAATTTGAGACAGCGGAGATGGCTTGAGTTGCTGAAGGATTATGACATTACTATATTATATCATCCGGGAAGGCCAATGTGGTGGCCTTCGTGAGTTGATTCCGGAGGAGGCCCATAGCTCGCGGTATTCTATCCATCAAGGAGCCGCGAAGATGTATCAAGATTTGAAACCAGCACTATTGGTGGAGAAAGATGAAAATGGACATTGTCGGACATGTAGCACGGTGCCTCAAGTGTCGGCAGGTTAAGTACGAGCACCGGAGGCCCGGTGGCGTATTTCGGCGCATTGTCATTCCCGAGTGGAAATGGGAGAGGATCACTATGGATTTTGTTACTTGGACTCCCTCGGACGGCGAGGAAGTTTGATTCCGTATGGGTGATTGTGGATAGACTGACCAAGTCAGCTCACTTCATTCCGGTTAGTACTACCTACTCATCGGAGCGGTTGGCATCGATCTTTATTCGAGAGATTGTTCGGTTGCATGGAGTTCCGGTGTCTATCATATCCGACAGGGGTACTCGGTTCACTTCTCGGTTTTGGAGAGCATTTCAGCGAGAGATGGGTACACGGGTTGAGTTGAGTACAGAGCATTTCACCCCCAGACAGACGGACAGTCTGAGCGCACTATTCGGATCTTGGAGGATATGTTGCGAGCTTGTGTGATTGATTTTGGTGGTTCGTGGGATGAGTTCCTACCACTTGCTGAGTTTGCCTACAACAACGGTTATCAGTCGAGTATTCAGATGGCCCCGTATGAGGCATTGTATGGCAGGCGGTGTAGATCCCCCGTGGGATGGTTTGAGCCTGGTGAGGTTAGATTGATAGGGACCGAGTTAGTCCAGGATGCTCTGGATAGAGCAAAGTTGATCCAGGAGAGGCTTCGTACAGCACAGTCTCGTCAGAAGAGTTATGCAGACCGTAGAGTTCGAGAGTTGTCTTTCATGGTTGGTGACAGAGTATTGTTGAAGGTTTCACCCATGAAGGGTGTCATGAGGTTCGGGAAGAAAGGGAAGTTGAGTCCCGGGTTCATTGGTCCTTTTGAGATACTTAGGAGAGTTGGAGAGGTGGCATATGAGTTGGCCTTGCCGCCCAGCTTATCCAGCGTTCATCGAGTATTCCATGTGTCTATGCTCCGGAAGTACATTGGAGATCCGTCTCATGTATTAGATTTCAGCACCATTCAGCTTGATGGTGATCTATCCTATGATGTGGAGCCTATTGCCATTTTGGGATGTCAGGTGAGAAAATTGAGGTCTAAGGAGATTGCATCAGTTAAGGTTCAGTGGAGAGGTCGACCCGTGGAGGAGGCCACTTGGGAGATCGAGCGGGAGATGCGGAGCGGATATCCTCACTTGTTTGAGACTTCAGGTATGTTTCTTGACCCGCTCGAGGACGAGCGTTTGCTCCATACACAGACTGTGACGACCCGGCCCATCGTCACGAGAATTTCCACCCCGTTATGTTGTAAATACATGTTTTATGATTTTATATCAATATTAAAGTCTATCGGGTGAGTTAGGAGTGAATTGGATTGAAAATGAGGCATATAGCCTTTGGGAAAGAAACTTGAATAAGGAAAGTCAACCCGGAGTTGACTATTTGGTTAGAAGGCTCGGAATCGGATTATGACGATTCGGTTAGTTCCGGGAGGTGAATTGTGACTTAGGGGAGCGATCGGAATTGAATTTGGAGACCCGGTGTAGAAATAGGCTTGAATTGGCTAAGGTTGAATTTTGGCGAAATCCGAACGGTAGGTGAGATTTTGATCCGGGAGTTGGAATGGAATTCCGACAGTTGCAGTAGCTCCGTTAGGTGATTTTGGATGTGCCTGCAAAATTTCAGGTCATTCGGACGTCGTTTGGTCGGGTTTTTGATTGAATGTGTAATTTGGAATGTTTTAAGGAATTTAGGCTTGAATCCGTGGTTAATTGGTGATTTTGATGTTTAGGATGGTGTTTTTATGATTGGAATAAGTTCGAATAAGGAATTAGGATGTGTTGGTGTGTTTGAATGAGGTCCCGGGGGCCTCGGGGTGTTTTCGGATGGTTAATCGGGGGAAAAATATGGAAAATTGCAGAACTTGTGCACTGCTTCTGTTGTTTCCGCTCCTGCGGAATTATGGGCGAGGAGCGGGTGCGCTGAAGCGGACGAGGAGCGCAGAAGCGCTGGGCACCGCAGAAGCGGAACATTTTCCGCTGAAGCGGAATCGCTGGAGCGTAAAGGGAGCCGCAGAAGCGGCCATCGCAGAAGCGGAAGGGAGCCGCTTAGGCGAGTCCGCAGAGGCGGACGTCTAGCCGCAGAAGCGGAAATATCCGCAGGAGCGATCGAGTCTCCGCAGAAGCGGACGCGTAAGAGCGGAAATTCTTCCGCAGAAGCGAAAATCGCTGTAAGTAAGTGTATCAGAAGTTAGAAAATTTCAGAAACATTTTAACATTTGGGGGTCTCGGCTTAAGGGCGATTTTGGGCGATTTTGAGGAGAAAATCAAGGGAAATCATCAGGTAATCAACTATGAACTCATATTATGATTAGTATTGATAATATTACGCAATTATATCATGAAAATGGAGGAATTTTGGGTAATTTATGGAGGATTTAGCCCTAGTCTTGGACTTTAGAAGATCAGGTTTTGAATGGGCAAATGGAGTCCGAATTTGGTAAAATTGATATGCTTAGACTCGTATTGAGACGAGGGTTCCAGAAATGTGAATTTCGTAAATTTTCGGAATGTGGGCCCGGGGCTCGGGTTTTGACAACTTTGGGAATTTTGATGTAAATTGAGTTGTATTGATTGGGTGTCGTCCCATTGGCCTAATTTGTTGTGTTTCTACTGTATTTGATCAGATTCTACGCGTACGGAGCTTGATTCTCGTGGCAAGGGCATTGCGGAATAGTCGTCGCGCTGTATTGAGGTGAGTAATATATGTGGGTGATGACCAGCGGGTTCGAAACCCCGGTATACCACTTTGTGACGCTGTATAGCGGCGAGACACGCACACTCTTGAGAGTGCGGGGTCGATCATGAACTGGAGACTATATATTAGTCCGACCTGTTGATACCTGTATTATTGGCTATTCTAGAGCCGTCGAACCTCCTTCTCGGATGGTTGCATATATATATATATTGTGATAATGGCCACTCTTGAGCCGAGGAACCCCTTCTTGGGCGGTTGAGTATACATGTGGGCCGTGAGCCAGTTATTGGATCCCGCGAGGATTGTTATCATTGTCTTATCACATAGACATGCTAGTTTACTACTAGTCCCGCAGCTATTTTTGTTATTATGCTAATTCCAATCTCCGGAACTTGATATTACTTGTTTTCCAACCGAAAAATGATAAAAGAGTTTTCAAAAACTACTTTTGAGCTCGCGAGGCTATATCCGCATATTAGCCGACTAGTAGTGGATCGGGCCGCACGCCGCAGCCGAGATATATGTTGCATCGGACTCTGCACGCCGCGGGGATATCTCTATGAGATGTGCTTGGGCTGTAGGAGCCCCTCCGGAGTCCGAACCCCCACAGTGAGCACGGGTACCCAAAATTGGAGTCGAGCTACACGCCGTAGCGGTCATATCATGCATTGCATTGCATTTAGCTACATCTGCTACTAGCTGTTATGCTATTTGTTGGTATTTGTTGGAACAGGTACAGTGAAGATTGATTCTATGACGGGGTAGCTGATTATAGCTTTACATAGTGCTTTATTGCGGATTTCTTATCTGCGCTTTCTTACCCTTGTTTATTACCACTGAGTCTGGCAGTACTTATTTTACTCCCTGCACCTTGTGGGCAGATCCAGGTACCTCTCAGCAGTGATCCAGTAGCTGTGCGAGGCGACATCTGTGGGATATACGAGGTAGCTGCAGAGTCCGCAGGACCCGATATTCCTTCCTACTGTCTTTGGATTTTGTATTGACATTTCTTTCCGCACTTGGTATTTTGTAAACCCTTATACACTCATGTTCAGTAGAGGCTCATGACTCTTGACCCTTGGTCTATGGGAGTTGATGTATTATGGGACTTGGTTCCCCGTTTTCGTTACATGTATCGCTGTTATTTCTTGAATTAATTTGTTTAAATGGGTTAAAGAGAGCTTCTAGCTCCGTGGTTGATATGGATTGGTCAGGCTGGCTTAGCAATGTGCTGGGCGCCATCATGACCGGATTTGGGGTCGTGACAAAATTCTTGTGATTGGGTTGTTGGGTGTTTGATTGGTTTGATTATATGTTATGTGGTATGAGTTGAGAAACGAATGATAAACAGGGAAATCGTAAATGACAAAATTTGGAACAATGGTAGTAATGAAATATTTGGCTTCTTTTGGGAAATTAATGAAATGACTTGAACTGCTTATGAACTGTTGAACATACTGGGATCGGTACTGTTGGCTATGGAAACACTTGTAACATTGTTGTGGCTGTGGCTTGAAAAGTATTGTGGTAACATGAAACAAATTGTGAATTGTGGAATTTGACAGAAATAGTATTGATGGCTAGGGGAACACTTGTGAATCATTGTTGCGACTCCTAAGTGAAATGTTATTGTGATCTTTGTGATTTGCTTATTGTCATTGTTGTTATCTTTGTGCAGTGTTCTTGGTTGTTGCTGTGATTTTTGTGATTGTTGTGATTTGAAATTGTACGGTGGGATCGGGTTGCGCGCTGCAACATAAATTGGTATATTATGGGTTGGAGTGATAAGGGTGGCCGAGGAAATAGGGGTGGATGAGGTAATAAGGGTGGAAAGCTATCGAAGTCGCCATTGAAATTGATATATGTACCAATGGTGGAATCATTGACGAGGCATTGTGAAAGGAGACCGCAGGTGTGTTTGTAATTTGTGGGGAACTGATTGTCCCTTTGTTTGGTTTGATTGTGCCTTGCATGTGTGATTGGTTGTTGATTCTATTGTTATTTTCTATTTTTATATGGCTTGAGGACTACTTGAAACAAAGTTAGATGTTGAAAAACTTGTTTGGCTTGATTGTTCCTTTGCTTATGCATTTAATTGTTGTTTCTATTACTGTTATCTACTTGTGTATTGCTTGGTTTACTTGGGGCAAAGTTTGTTCATACATACCAGTACAATTCAAATGTACTGACGTCCCTTTTGCCAGGGGCGCCACATTCGTGTTATTATTGTAGGTGGACCCATAGCACGATCTATATTGACAGGGCCCTATGTGGCTCACGCCACTTTTTATTTTGGGGTCTTGTTTTGATGTTGTATAAGCTATAGCTGGAGCCTTGTCGTCGGCATTTCCAGATGGTGAATTAAGTTGTAATGGAAATTGTTATTGTTATGTTTATAAAAATTTTGTTAATGGAGCCCATATTCTATAAATGGCTATTTCACTTAGTTATTAGGTAATGAGATTGAGGGGTAACACATGGGTTAGAAAAGGCACTCAGGTCCGCTTGACTGGGGATACCCGGTCGGGCGCCGATCATGTTCCTCAAATTTGGGGCGTGACAAACTTGGTATCAGAGCCTAATGTTTTAAAGTGTCCTAAGTTGTCTCCGAGTCGTGTCTAGTAGAGTCTTTCTTATCGGTGTGTTATCAACCACATCTATAAGTTGGAGGCTTTTTGGACATTTAAGAATTTCACTCTTCTTTGATAATCCAGATTGTGCGATATAGCTGAAGATAGGGAGTTGATTTACTCTCTAAGTCTTATCCTCAAGATTTGTAATTTTGATACCATAATCTGAAAATTTGAAGCTTGTAGGGAGGGATTGATACCACCATTGAGTCCGAGTGGATTACCTAAGGACTTGAAAGAAGAATGTGTTGAGCAATGGAAATATTGGTAGAACTTGTACTTAAGGGGAGTACCTTTGTTCCTACTAATGTCACTGCACCACCAGATCATGTTGTATATCATTAGTATGTACGGCTAAATCCTTATCTCTTAGAAATTAAGCTTCCAGATGCCCGCGTAAATGTTGTAGGTTCATAATTTAATTGATGCAGTACTCGTTTTGTTATGTTAAGCGAATTATTATTGCGAAAATATATGTGGGAGGTACTTCTTCATGTGTTTAATGTATTATTCTTGGTAAATGACGATATGTAAATAATGTGAACTATGTGCTAAAATGCCTAGACTTCAAATCATGTTTGAATTGATATTTTGATGCAAAATTTTGTGAGAAAACTTGTTATGGTTGATTCCTCCAAAATGTTCTTATGTGTACCAAAGGTATTTGATTGATTGCGTCTAGTTGTTGGTAACATATAAAGATGTTTGGAAGTGAAAGTGACTGTGTAAATGTTGTATGACTAAATGTTTGATTCTAGCTGTGATTGATACTTTATATGAATTGGTGTTGTGACCCGATGTTTGTGAATGACGCATTCCAATATGATCAATGTGCTATTATGGACAACTTAAAATGGGTGCAAGGAATATGAATCATGTATTGAAATGTGAAGGCCTTAAATTGAAATTGGAGCAGCATATATTATATAAAATGGCGTGAAATGCTCTATGTATAGAGATGTTGAAATAAGTCAAATGTTTTTGAAAAATAGAGTATAGACAATATGTCGAGAACTCGAAATGAAATTGTACGTGGTGATACTTGTGACATGAGGGAATATGAATCAGATTATGCTGTTGATGTGAAATATGCGGAAATGATGTGAAATGCGGGAAAGAAGAGACTGTGTTATGTTGCCTAGTGCCAAGTCTGATATGATAATTGTGGTCCCAAGAGCCGATGGACTAATATACCTATAAATGACATGATTCTTTTATTTGATAATGTGGTGATCATTTAAAGTGTTTGATTTATACTTGTAATTTCCTTATTATTGTATGAAGTGCATAGGTGTAAAATTTGATATGTGAACCCTGTGGAAGGGCTATGAAATGCAACCTAAAGGTATGGAAATTATGTGAAAACTATGTGATCCATTTTATTTTGTAATGTGGTGATTTTTTAAACTTTTTGTTAAACTCTTATAACTTTCTTTTCCTTACATAGATTTGTTCTTAAAAAGAATCTAAATTACAAAATATTTCATGCACCTGCTCGTTGAATGAGACGTATTATTTACAAAGTCTGCCGATCACAGTTCTAGTATTTACAACCTCCTATGGAATTGAGCTCTATAGGTATGTTCCTGAATTGAGTTATAACACTATTGATACTTCCTACTTTCTTTCCCTAAATTTTCATCAAGGTACTGTGAGCACGTGATTTTTGCCCTACATGAGAATTACTCCCAAAAATTCAAAATAAAATTGTTTTGTATCGTTGTAATATCTGTGGATTTTTGTGTTAATTTTCTTATTATTTGTGTTCTTTGTGTATGCATGTTTGTTTGTTTAAATTAAGAAAAATACAAAAATATATTGCGTTCGCATTCTTAGGATTTAATTTACAATTGAGAGTAATTAAGTTTTGTTTTACGAAAATGAAAAATAACAAAATATGTATCTTTTGCATTTTTTGCCATTTAGTGTCTAATTGTGTGATTTTATTTTTTGTGTTTTAATTGTGTGTGCGATAGTTATTGTTAAGAATTGATAATTTTGGTTTTTAATTTAATCTAATATTTTGATTAGGAGTTTAAAGGAAATAAAAGACATGAAAGAAAATAAAAATAGAACTCGGACCAGGCCCAAAACTCCACCAGCCCAGAATCAAAACCTATCTCACCTAGTCCCATAACCCGGTCTGTCCGACCCAACCCGTTTTATTTAAAATCTGATCTGGGCCATTGGATTTTCGTGATCCAACGGCCATGATTAAATCCTTACCCTTTAATCACCCAAAACCCCCCCAAACCCGTTTTTCCCCTTCATTACTCACCAAACGAACTCTCACCTCGTCTCTTCAGAGATGATCAGCCCTAGCCGCCGGACCATCCCCTCCACCTGAAACCCGGCGGCAACGACGCCGCCGGCCACCAAATTCACACCCCTTGACCGTCTAACCACCCCAACCCAAATCTATAAACCGTTTGGCTCGAATCAACCTCAAACTTTTCGAATCTTCGATTGAAGATTCGAGCCAAACTAAAACCTATACCAATCAACCCCAAATTCGTACCAGACACTCCCATGACCTTCCTAACCTCCACACCACCATTGGTCCGGCTCGAATCCGACCAGAATTGGTCAAGCCCCAAATTGAGCCTTCAAGAACCCTACAATTCGAAAACTAGGGATTTCGTCCGAATTAAAAGAAATTGAAGTTAATAGACTTTAATTGGAATGTTTCCATTTGGAAACATTTCAATTAAAATCTGTTCGACTTCAAAAAAGGCAATTTCAAGTCCCTTCGAGCCCAAGTCTGTTCGATTTCCGATTTTTCTCACTGTTTAAGGTATTTTCATTTCTTCTTTCTGATTTTTATTTATTGTTAGTATAAGTGTTTATTCATTCCTTTTTTTTGTTGTTTTCCCTGTGTTTGTTTTTCTTTCTTTCTTCTCCAAACTCAAAGACCCGTTTATTTGGTCAATTGTTTTCTGTTTCTGTTTATTTGATTACGTATGATGTAGAATACATATTCGCTTCGTCGAATAGTTAGCTTTGTATTTTTCTAGCATTGGTCGAGAATTGCTTGAATCATTATTGTTGCGATTGACTGTTATCGATACATGTTATAATCGACTAATTGAATGTCGTCATGTAGTTTCGCATAAGTTCGATTGGTAGAACGATGGGGCAGTGAACTTGAATGTGAATTTGATTAGAGATTGCCTTGGTTGATAGTTATAATTGAACCTAAATTTAAACTATTTGAACCAAATGGAAGCCATGTGATAATCAGGCATGCCTGATTCAGCATGGCATTAATATAGTTTAATAAAACAGTTCTATAATGAAAAGGGGTTTGTCAGTAGATAAGTGGGGGAGCACACTGTTGTTTGTTTTGAGAGTGGGAAGTTAGAGAATATCAAGGCCAAAAATTATGCTTTAAGTCTGTTAAGTGCTTTGTCAGTTGTAAAAAATCAGAACACACATGGGGAATGTTTAAAGGGTTAAAAGTGATGGCACATGGAGGGAGGAATACAGGCTGGAAGGTGAGCTGTTGAATTGAATAGAAGATCCTGTTTTGTCTATAAAGAGGGCAGATTTGGAGAGCCTGTGAGTTTTAGGAGGATAGGAGAGTTTAAAGAAAAGACAGTGAGAGTCTAAGGAAGATTTCTGAAAACTGGAGAGTTTTAAAACACAGGGGAGTTTTCATAGTCTGAGAGAGACATAGATATTAAGAACATTTTTTTGAAAAGCAGTGAGTTTTGGAGAGTTTTTGAGAGTTGAAAGAGAAGGTTATTGTTTCATTACCATTTCTCGTATCATTTCTGGTTGTTTGCATTTCAAATCCTAGTTTCAAATTTGACTTTTGGTATTATTTTTGGGGTTATTCTATTGATCTTGTTTGGTTTCCAAACCTCTCGGCTCTTTGAATTTGATTTGGAGTGTTGTGGTAGACTGTTATTTGGTTGCTAGAAGCTGTTATTGCTGCTGCTGTTTTCTCACTGATTTCCTTCTTTGCTCTTCAATATCCAGGTACATATTTTGGATCTCAACATCATGTAGCCTCCTGTTTGAAAAGAAAAATGGAATCTGTCGAGCATTCAATTTTGATGAGTATTGTGTGGTTGTTCAGTTTTAACTGTATAAGTATGTGTCGTTTGATTGATTGGGATTGTGAAGTATGAATCAAGGAAATAACTAGATTGCTAACTGCTGAAGTTGAAACTGTAGTTGTTTTTTTAAAAAAATCTATTAGTTGTAGTTCATTGGTTTTAAATACATAAGAAATCAGTAGTTCATTAGTGAAGCATGTACCGGGGACTGTAATTTGATATTTTTTATTGAGACTTAAAGCTTAAGACAGGTGGATGTTATGAATTTTGAATACATAAGAAGTTTGTTATGAATATTAGAATTGCTTGACAGTTATGGTTAAGAATTGGACTGCCTGAATTTATAAAGCAATAGATCAATTATATTTGGGTAACAGGACTGTGATTTTCGTTAATCTGTTTAAAAATATTTATTTTGATACACTATTCTAGTAATTGATTCCAGCTCGTTTATTTTCAGTTTATGCTTACGCTGTAGAGTCACACTTAGTTATAATTTTTATATCAAGAATAGAAATTGGATGTACAGTATAAGAATATGGCTACATACGAAAAAAAAGTAGGTAAGTTTGTTTGGATTTAATTGGATACATAGCAAATCAATTCATGTATTGGGCCTCGTAAATGTATATATTCAAATAATTAGAATTTGGGACGAGCCGTTTAGCTAATTTCATGGCTCTTCGCAAAGTAATAATACGTTAGTCACTTTAGGTGTGGGTTTAATCTTTTTTTTTTAAGTTTCTTAAACAACGGGTGTGCATTTCATGCAACTCGAATCCAAATTCAACAACGTT
Source organism: Nicotiana noctiflora (assembly GCA_032618575.1). Lineage (NCBI taxonomy): Eukaryota > Viridiplantae > Streptophyta > Magnoliopsida > Solanales > Solanaceae > Nicotiana > Nicotiana noctiflora. The sequence continues at coordinate 81,352 of JASVEL010009715.1, forward strand.
GAATAAGAATGTGTCGAGGATCCGGGTGCATTTCATGTGACGTGATCCGAAAACATGTTCTTAAACAATGTTCATTTTCTTAAGTAGTAAGACAAAAAACGGTAAATAACATTAAAATTGCACTATAGGATAATATGTTTTAAAATCAAGTACTTTAGCCAAATATGACAGTTGAGCGACCGTGCTAGAACCATGGAACTCGGGAATGCCTAACACCTTCTCCCGGGTTAACAGAGTTCCTTATACGGATTTCTGGTTCGCGGACTGTTTAATAGAGTCAAGCTTTTCCTCAATTCGGGATTCAAATCGGTGACTTGGGACACCATAAATCTCCCAAGTGGCGACTCCGAATCTCTTAATAAATGAATCCCGTTTTGATTGTCCTTTAATTGGAAAAACTCCATCGCGCCCTCGCGGGTTAGCACCAAAAGGAGGTGTGACAGCTTTGGTGACTCTGCTGGGAAGACAGACCCAGAACCACTGGTTCAGGGTTTAAGAACTCGAGCTTTGAATAATTGTTGTATTTGGCTTATTATTATCCGATTTTATTATATGTTTGCATTTAATGTGCAAAATGATGATTTTTACCGCATTGATATTATCTGGATTGTACATATAAACTGTGCCGAAACCAATCTCCTCTTCGAGTCTTCTAAATCATGAAGAAGGGTGCACTTCGTGTGACTTCTTTTCTGTATAGTGTCTAATTCCCACTTTTGAACGAGGTTTGGATAATTGCAAAACGGGTGAAGCTTCTGTATTCCCGGGTTGCTGCCTCCTCCTCGGCTCGAGTTGTCCGCTCGGGTAAGCCAGGTCTAGAACAATAAACCCAAGTTTTTAAACCTAGAATAACAAAGCTTCATGCCGGATCCCTAGTAGGAACGTTTATTTGCATCATGTTGCATTTGACTTAGGGGACTCAACACAGGGGTTGGGTCCGTCTAGGACAGGTGACCTGAAATGAAAAGACCATCCTGCTGCATCCTGTTTGTTTTATGCATATATTTGCTTCAGACTTGCAGGCTAACCGTTTTTTTTATATTGAGGAAAATGAAAAAAAATAGTCTCAAAATAGTTTGTTTTTTTACTTACTTAAAAAGAAAAAAAACATTTGTTGTAAAATAAAAAAAAATGTGTGATTAAAATAAAATAAAAAAATAGTTTCAAAATAGTTTGTTTTTTTTACTTAAAAAGAAAAAAAAACGTTTGTTGTAAAATAAAAAAAAATGTGTGATTAAATTAAAAAATATATAGTTTCAAAATAGTTTGTTTTTTTTACTTAAAAAAAAAAGAAAAAAATTTAAAATTAAAAAAAATGTGTGAAAAAAGAATAATAATAATATATAGTTTGTTTCATTTACAGATGTAGTTTGTTTTTATTTGACCGAACTACGCATGTTTGATTCTCCCCATTAGGTGGGATACGTAGGCAACCCTCATCGGGTCCAACCACCCCTTTAAAAAATAAAAAAAAATGTCGAAGTTTTAGTTTTCAATAAAATTAAAGTAACGCTGTTTTGAAAAAAGCCGAATGTTCCGAAAGGACGCCGGAAGGCTGTTTTTGCAAAAATGGCCACTTTGAAGTCTTTTGTTTTTCTTTTTGAATAATAACCTTGAAATAGTCCATGTGGAAATATTGAAAGGTCGTAGCCTCAAAATAAAGCTTGGGTTACCACCCCTTTTTTTAAAAAAAAAAAAAATATATATATATATATATATATATATATACATTTTTTTTTTTAATAAAATATCAAAAAAAATGTGTGTTTAATTTTGTCAATAAAATCAAAGTGATGCCGTTTTCAAAAAACAGCCGAATGTACCCGAAAGGGACGCCGGAAGGCTGACTTTGCATAAACGGCCACTTTTGGGTCATTTTGTAGATATTTTTTGGTCAATTGACCCTCACAGCCTTATAATCTTCGTCCCCGAGGCGCTGAAAGGCCGTGTTTGTAAAAACAAGGTTTTTATTCCAATTTGAAAAAAAAATAGAGAAAAAGGGAGGTTAATAACATGCGAGGTTTGCAAGGATAATTGAAATGAAAAACTGGAATGACGCATGCGTGAATACATATATGGTCAATTGACTAGGTGCATTGCATCCAACGTGCGATAACATATCTGTTAAACTCTGTGAGCTTACAAGTTTGTTGCATTTCCAGAAAGTTTAGCGGTTGACTTGTTAGAATATACTGGGCAATCACCATTACCATACTAGATCAAAAGGTCCAATTCTAGCAACCATGTCTAGTTCCGGCAAAAGTCTCGATGGAGAGAAAACAGAGATACAGATCATGAAAGAGGAGGTGGACCGGTTGAGACAGCAAATAACAGAGATGCACCCAAACCTTCCTACTCTTACACCGGCACCAGAGCGTCCGCACATTGACCCCTCGACAAGTGCACCGATCTATCGATATTATCAAGGGAAAAACCCATATACATCCCAGGTTTCACCAGCTAGACAAAATCCTCCTCCCCAGTTACCCCTATTTTTGTGGCACATCCACCTGCTACTTTACAGAAGTCGTCCAGTGAACCGATTTTTCAAATCCATGACAATCATTGCTACTCTCCCGAGCCTACCTTTAAGGCTCCTGAACCGCATTCACACACCCCTCACTGGGACAGCCCGGCAGAATCGGAAAGACACCCTAAAAGTTTGGAACAGGAGGAGGTTATTCGGATAGTTAAGAGCCTGGAGCAATCCTTCAGGAATATGCATGGTTTAGGCAACCAAGTCGGTGTTGCTTACAAAGATCTGTGCCCATTTCCAGATGTCCAGTTGCCAGCCGGGTTCAAAATGCCCAAGTTTGACCTATACGAGGGGCATGGTGACCCGGTAGCCCATCTTCGAGGTTTTTGTAGCAAAATGCGAGGAGCCGGAGGGCGAGATGAAATTCTGATAGCTTACTTCGGTCAGAGCTTGGGAGGGTCTGCACTAGAGTGGTACACCAGGCAGGATCCCAACGGATGGTTTACATGGGATGACCTGGCCCAAGCATTCATCGGCCAGTTTCAATATAATCTTGAAATAATCCCTGATCGCTTATCATTGCTAAAGTTAGAGAAGAAACCCGCCGAAAGCTTTAGAGAATTTGGGTTCCGCTGGAGGGAACAAGCAGCAAGGGTAGATCCACCGATGAGAGAGAACGAGATGGTAGATTACTTCTTGCAGACACTGGAGCCAACTTACTTTAGTCACCCGGTGACATCGGTTGGTAAATCTTTCAATGAGGTGGTCAAAATGGGCGGAATGATAGAAGAGGGACTTAAGTCCAATAAGATCTTGAGCTATTCCGCGTTGAAAGCAACAACTCAAGCTATTCAGAATGGCACAGGGGTTGCATTCGGGAAGAAGAGAAGAGAAGAAGTTGCAACGGTAGAGGAGGGTACTTGGTCCAGATCGAAAGGTCCTTCACCTCATTACCAAGCCAGACCCTACTACCCAAATCACCCTAATCACTCTCCCCGAAACACATATCCACCACCAAGGGCTTACAAAAACCCTCCAGGACCAGGTTTCCGAGGGAATCATGCCTTCAGAAAGGAAAAGACACAAAGAACATTCACTGAGTTGGGAGAAACTTATACTGCTCTGTTCCACAAATTGAAGGAGATAGGTTTGTTGAGTCCTGTTGAGACAAGATTGCCAAATCCCCTACCCCCAAATGTGGATCGCTCAGTAAGCTGTGAGTATTGTTTAGGGGCTCTCGGACATGATACCGAGAAATGTTGGAAACTGAAACATGCAGTGCAAAATCTTATTGACACCAATAAGATCGAGGTTCAGACACCAGAGGCACCCAACATTAATCAGAATCCATTGCCAGCTCACCCTTAGACCCATATGATCAAATTGATACACAAGGGAAGGGAGAATTAAGAAGCTCGATCCGTATTCCAAAGCAAAACCAATCGGAAGAAGTTGGTATATGAGAAGTCATGCTTGGTAATCAGGAGAAGTTTTCAGTGGTTTGTTTTTGTTGTCATTTCTTTTGTCCGAGTTGTTTCCAGGATTGTGACCTAGATTTTGTCTTGTAGTGAAACCCTCTTATCTTTCCATTTTTGGTCATTTCAGTTTGCCTAGTCTTATCAAGTCTCGTTTCAGGTTTGTATTTTTGGTTTGCTTGATTGTATTTGAACCACTTCTCCATTTAGTGAAACTTTTGGTCTTTTATTACCCAGTTCGTCTTTTTGTTTAGTTTTTCTATCTTTAAATTTGTCATTTGTTCGAACGCCGACTCTAATGACATGGCATCGCACATAATTTTGGCCTAATATTAAGGGTTAATCATGAAGCAATTGGAAGATAATCAGGTCATTTTAAAAACAAATAAAAATGATTTGAGATTATTTGGAGGCCGAATCATGTGAGACTGGGGCAGGTAAAACATGAAGAAACCCTTAAAGGAAAATTGGCCATGCTAAGACGGGGTTCGCTCGTGATACCGAAATGAAAGTGTCATCCAGCAATACTTTAAAATGATAGATGAAAGGCGAATGGACGATACGGTTACCAATCATGGCACAAACAGAAGATGTCGTGAATATGTTGTTTGAACTTGGCATGTTTTGAAGATTGGAATGACGAAGGCATTTTGTTCTGCTATCCAAACACTTTATCCATCGTCAACCCTTTGAGCCTTAATTTAAATTCTTTCATACCCCTCCTTCGGAATTAGTTGCAAAGACTAGAAACACAAGTTTGAAAGACAAGAGAAGAAAGGGATAAAGAAAAAGAAAAGAAAAGAAAACAACAAAAAGAGATAAAGAAAAGAAAAGAAAAAGAAAAATGATGAAAAAGAGGAATTGGGAACTACGTTTGACCTGATTCCTTAAAGAGGATACGTAGGCGCTTCACAGCTCGGTCGTAGTGTAAATAAAGTAATAAAAATTCCCCAAGTAAAAACTGGGGCAAAGAAAAATTGTGTTGATTATAAATAAATTTAGGTCCGAAGGTTGTAAATTTTGAACCCAAAATTGATTTTGTTTTGAGCCTTCAATACCATTTCTTTCTAACCCTGTCCAAATCCCACATTACGGTCCAGAAAGACCTTCTGATCAGTCTTCAAAAAATGCCACGTCAGGCGAGTGAGAGAGTCCTATCAGAATATAACACTCTGATTCTCAGGAGAAAAGACTCTGATTCCCAACAGAAAGGAAACACGAGAGAGTCTTAGCAGTGACACCCCAATCCCTAGCTAAAAGTGATACAAATGAGAGAGTCTTACCGGTGAAAACCTTCACAGGCACCATAAGGCGACGAAAGCTGAGAGAAAATCAAAATGAGAGAGGCTTGAAAGTGAAAACCCTTCGGCCACTACAAGTCGAATAAAGGTGATAATCAGATGGAAATCATGAGACATAAATCGTGAAAGGCAATTAACGACGGAGGATAGGCCATATGTGCATGTCATGACCAGTAGAGTTGGTATTCGCGTTTGATAAGTTTTTATAGTTATTTCTTGCTAGAGAGTCATTTTTTTCCTTTGTCTTCTATTTTGTTTCTTTTTATCTTTCCCATTTTATCAAAAATTCCCCATCAAAGTCTGTCTAGTCAGAACAAGTGAGAAATGACTTCAAAACTTGCCACCAACTTTTCAATTATTATGCAAAGCAAGGAAATGCCATTGACGGCAGAGAAGTAGGGTGCGAAGAAGATTATTAAACTGGGGCAGAAAATTTTCTTTTCAGTTTGAAAATTTTCTGGAAGTCAAGTCCCACTTGGGGAAAAGGGAAGGAAGAAGGCCTTAAGGGAAGCAATATTTAAACCAATGTCATCTCCAACAGTCTTCAGAAGAGTGAAACACCAATTTTGAGGAAATGAAAATCCACCAGCAATGTTATCTACGGCAAGTTCCGAGGTGGTCGGACAACACATAGTGGTAAAGGAAGAAAGGAAATCTCATAACCCGCAGCAAGTTGAGAAACACAGAACGGGGAAGGGATAAATGGAAAAACCCATCCCCAGCAAGAATATCATCTCCAACAAATGAAATCATTCCCCAACAAGTTTTGGGAACCCCGAGCGAGGAAAAGGGGAAAAGGAAAAACCACCCCACATGAGCGGCACAACCGCTCACAATGTTTTGAACTAACAAATTTTCTTTGATTTGAAACAGGGAAAGAAAGTGCTATTGATAGCAGAAAGTCATGCCACAAGGAAGAACACCAATATTGGGGCAGAAAATTTTCTGCCGTTGTTGAAAATTTTCTCGGAGAAACGAGGAAGGCAATTCAAGATGACGTGTCAGGTTTGTCCACCTTCAAATAGGATGTTTCAGGTTTGTCCACCTTCGAACAGGATGTCTCAGGTTTGTTCACTTTCAATACATTGATATCATGGGAGTATTCGCCCTCGAATAGGATACAATGGGAGTATTCGCCCTCGAATAGGATACAATGGGAGTATTCGCCCTCGAATAGGATACGATGGGAGTATTCGCCCTCGAATAGGATACAATGGGAGTATTCGCCCTCGAATAGGATACAATGGGAGTATTCGCCCTCGAATAGGATACAATGGGAGTATTCGCCCTCGAATAGGATACGATGGGAGTATTCGCCCTCGAATAGGATACAATGGGAGTATTCGCCCTCGAATAGGATACAATGGGAGTATTCGCCCTCGAATAGGATACAATGGGAGTATTCGCCCTCGAATAGGATACAATGGGAGTATTCGCCCTCAAATAGGATACAATGGGAGTATTCGCCCTCGAATAGGATACAATGGGAGTATTCGCCCTCGAATAGGATACAATGGGAGTATTCGCCCTCGAATAGGATACAATGGGAGTATTCGCCCTCGAATAGGATACAATGGGAGTATTCGCCCTCGAATAGGATACAATGGGAGTATTCACCCTCGAATAGAATACAATGGGAGTATTCGCCCTCGAATAGGATACAATGGGAGTATTCGCCCTCGAATAGGATACAATGGGAGTATTCGCCCTCGAATAGGATACGATGGGAGTATCCGCCCTCGAATAGGATACGATGGGACTATCCGCTCTCGAATAGGATATTTTACGTTTGTTTTATTTTATATTGTCCTACGCATATTTCGTAAATTATTGCCAGAATGCATTTTCAATTCAAAAGTTGCTAATAAAAACAGGCGCCTACCTGTATAACAAGAGGCATGTCTTCAGTCTTTACATTGCAGGTCTTGAAACCAGTAACCCACCATAAAGCAGAGAGTTACAACAAGAGTTCCTAGCGCAAATTCAAGCGCATGAGTCAAAGGAAGGGAGGGAATGAAGGAAAATTTTCCCAGCATCATTATCCTCAGCAGGCAAGTAAACAATTCTAAAGATATCCCCAGCAGTCAGGAGGGAAAACAACACGACCCAGGAGGAAAGCAGTTCCAGAACAAGGTAATTTAGGAGAAAGGATGGTTTAAGAGGTGATGCAGGAAGAAGAAAGTGGTGCAGGAAGCAAAGGAAGACGATAGGGATGGGATGAAGTTCAAAGTTTGTTGTTGAAGTCAGGGAGCCCGCCTGAAGAATGGAGTGGCGATTTAGTTTTGAAGTTATAGTTGAAGTCAGGGAGCCCGCCTGAAGAATGGAGTGGCGATTTAGTTTTAAAGTTATAGTTGAAGTCAGGGAGCCCGCCTGAAGAACGGAGTGGCGAGTTATTATTTTGAAGTTGTTATTGAAATCAGGTGCCCGCCTGAAGAATGGAATGGCGATTTATGATTAGAGTTTGTTGATAAAGTCAGAAGCCCGCCGGAAAAGCAGAACAACATCTCAATTTCTAAGATTTGATAAGGATAGTGAAGAATCGGAAAGTGACAGAGTGTAACGGAAATCCCCGGCATGAATCCAAGTTCATAATCGGAAGGAAGGCAACAAGGATCAGAAAGATAGATTCAGACTTCGAAGGAGAATAGTTCGAAGATCACAAAGAAGGGACCAATGGTCGGAGTTCGGCAATCAAGATAGGCCGAAATAACAATTGTCGGAAGAGAAGAAGCATGTGAAGAAACATCAAAGCCAGCTGGATGGCAAGGAACATGACGAGATCAAGTTGAAAGATAGATAAGAATTTGCAATACTGTAACTTAGTCTAGCTTCTTATTTTTCTTTTAGCACGGTGTAATAAGGAGATCAGTTAAGTAGTGGCATCAGCAGCAACAGCAGTAACTACAGGGTCACAACAGCCATGGTAGTCCCAGCTACCAAAACTTCCCGAACTACATTGACCTGATTCCCTTTTAGCCAGGGATATGTAGGAGACCTTTTGAAGCAAAGTTTCGGTCAAACTTTTCCAAAAAAATGCTTCATACGGAGTGTTCAAACGGGCAAAAATCGCTCGTATCCGCTCACTTATCTTTGCACGAAAACTCTTCGTGTTTCCGAGTAAAGAGGGGCAGCTGTGAGCACGTGATTTTTGCCCTACATGAGAATTACTCCCAAAAATTCAAAATAAAATTGTTTTGTATCGTTGTAATATCTGTGGATTTTTGTGTTAATTTTCTTATTATTTGTGTTCTTTGTGTATGCATGTTTGTTTGTTTAAATTAAGAAAAATACAAAAATATATTGCGTTCGCATTCTTAGGATTTAATTTACAATTGAGAGTAATTAAGTTTGTTTTACAAAAATGAAAAATAACAAAAATATGTATCTGTTGCATTTTTTGCCATTTAGTGTCCAATTGTGTGATTTTATTTTTTGTGTTTTAATTGTGTGTGCGATAGTTATTGTTAAATTGATAATTTTGGTTTTTAATTTAATCTAATATTTTGATTAGGAGTTTAAAGGAAATAAAAGACATGAAAGAAAATAAAAATAGAACTCGGACCAGGCCCAAAACTCCACCAGCCCAGAATCAAAACCTATCTCACCCAGTCCCATAACCCGGTCTGCCCGACCCAACCCGTTTTATTTAAAATCTGATCTGGGCCGTTGGATTTTCGTGATCCAACGGCCACGATTAAATCCTTACCCTTTAATCACCCAAAACCCCCCCAAACCCGTTTTTTCCCCTTCATTTCTCACCAAACGAACTCTCACCTCGTCTCTTCAGAGATGATCAACCCTAGCCGCCGGACCATCCCCTCCACCTGAAACCCAGCGGCAACGACGCCGTCGGCCACCAAATTCACACCCCTTGACCGTCTAACCACCCCCAACAAATCTATAAATCGTTTGGCTCGAATCATCCTCAAACTTCTCGAATCTTCGATTGAAGATTCGAGCCAAACTAAAACCTATACCAATAAACCCCAAATTCGTACCAGACACTCCCATGACCTTCCTAACCTCCACACCACCATTGGTCCGGCTCAAATCCGACCAGAATTGGTCAAGCCCCAAATTGAGCCTTCAAGAACCCTAGAATTCGAAAACTAGGGATTTCGTCCGAATTAAAAGAAATTGAAGTTAATAGACTTTAATTGGAATGTTTCCGTTTGGAAACATTTCAATTAAAATCTGTTCGACTTCAAAAAAGGCAATTTCAAGTCCCTTCGAGCCCAAGTCTGTTCGATTTCCGATTTTTCTCACTGTTTAAGGTATTTTCATTTCTTCTTTCTGATTTTTATTTATTGTTAGTATAAGTGTTTATTCATTCCTTTTTTTTGTTGTTTTCCCTGTTTTCCCTGTGTTTTTTTTTCTTTCTTCTCCAAACTCATAGACCCGTTTATTTGGTCAATTGTTTTCTATTTCTGTTTATTTGATTACGTATGATGTAGAATACATATTCGCGTCGATTAGCGTCGTCGAATAGTTAGCTTTGTATTTTTCTAGCATTGGCCGAGAATTGCTTGAATCATTGTTGTTGTGGTTGACTGTTATCGATACATGTTATAATCGACTAATTGAATGTCGTCATGTAGTTTCGCATAAGTTCGATTGGTAGAACGATGGGGTAGTGAACTTGAATGTGAATTTGATTAGAAATTGCCTTGGTTGATAGTTATAATTGAACCTAAATTTAAACTATTTGAACCAATTGGAAGCCATGTGATAATCAGGCATGCCTGATTCAGCATGGCATTGATATAGTTTAATAAAACAGTTCTATAATGAAAAGGGGTTTGTCAGTGGATTCAAGTGGGGGAGCACAATGTTGTTTGTTTTGAGAGTGGGAAGTCAGAGAATATCAGGGCCAAAAATTATGTTTTAAGTCTGTTAAGTGCTTTGTCAGTTGTAAAAAATCAGAACACACATGGGGAATGTTTAAAGGGTTAAAAGTGATGGCACATGGAGGGAGGAATACAGGCTGGAAGGTGAGCTGTTGAATTGAATAGAAGATCATGTTTTGTCTATAAAGAGGGCAGATTTGGAGAACCTGTGAGTTTTAGGAGGATAGGAGAGTTTAAAGAAAAGACAGTGAGAGTCCAAGGAAGATTTCTGAAAACTGGAGAGTTTTAAAACACATGGGAGTTTTCATAGTCTGGGAGAGACATAGATATTAAGAACATCTTTTTGAAAAGTACTGAGTTTTGGAGAGTTTTTGAGAGTTGAAAGAGAAAGGTTATTGTTTTATTACCACTTCTCGTATCATTTCTGGTTGTTTGCATTTCAAATCCTAGTTTCAAATTTGACTCTTGGTATTATTTTTGGGGTTATTCTATTGATCTTGTTTGGTTTCCAAACCTCTCAGCTCTTTGAATTTGATTTGGAGTGTTGTGGTAGACTTTTATTGGGTTGCTAGAAGCTGTTATTGCTGCTGCTGTTTTCTCACTGATTTCCTTCTTTGCTCTTCAATATCCAGGTACATATTTTGGATCTCAACATCATGTAGCCTCCTATTTGAAAAGAAAAATGGAATCTGTCGAGCATTCAATTTTGATGAGTATTGTGTGGTTGTTCAGTTTTAACTGTATAAGTATGTGTCGTTTGATTGATTGGGATTGTGAAGTATGAATCAAGGAAATAACTAGATTGCTAACTGCTGAAGTTGAAACTGTAGTTGTTTTTTTAAAAATCTATTAGTTGTAGTTCATTTGTTTTAAATACATAAGAAATCAGTAGTTCATTAGTGAAGCATGTACCGGGGACTGTAATTTGATATTTTTTATTGAGACTTAAAGCTTAAGACAGGTGGATGTTATGAATTTTGAATACATAAGAAGTTTGTTATGAATATTAGAATTGCTTGACAGTTATGGTTAAGAATTGGACTGCCTGAATTTATAAAGCAATAGATCAATTATATTTGGGTAACAAAACTGTGATTTTCATTAATCTGTTTAAAAATATTTATTTTGATACACTATTCTAGTAATTGATTCCAGCTCGTCTATTTTCAGTTTATGCTTACGCTGTAGAGTCACACTTAGTTATAATTGTTTATATCAAGAATAGAAAATGGATGTACAGTATAAGAATATGGCTACATACGAAAAAAAAATAGCTAAGTTTGTTTGGATTTAATTGGATACATAGCAAATCAATTCATGTATTGGGCCTCGTAAATGTATATATTCAAATAATTAGAATTTGGGACGAGCCGTTTAGCTAATTTCATGGCCCTTCGCAAAGTAATAATACGTTAGTCACTTTAGGTGTGGGTTTAATCTTTTTTTTTAACTTTCTTAAAAAACGGGTGTGCATTTCATGCAACTCGAATCCAAATTCAACAACGTTGAATAAGAATGTGTCGAGGATCCGGGTGCATTTCATGTGACGTGATCCGAAAACATGTTCTTAAACAACGTTCATTTTCTAAAGTAGTAAGACAAAAAGCGGTAAATAACATTAAAATTGCACTATAGGATAATATGTTTTAAAACCAAGTACTTTAGCCAAATACGACAGTTGAGCGACCGTGCTAGAACCACGGAACTCGGGAATGCCTAACACCTTCTCCCGGGTTAACAGAATTCCTTATCCGGATTTCTGGTTCGCGGACCGTTAAATAGAGTCAAGCTTTTCCTCAATTCGGGATTCAAACCGGTGACTTGGGACACCATAAATCTCCCAAGTGGCGACTCTGAATCTCTTAATAAATGAATCTCGTTTTGATTGTCCTCTAATTGGAAAAACTCCATCGCGCCCTCGCGGGTGTGCGGAAAAAGGAGGTGTGACAGGTACTATTCCCGATGAAATCCTTACAGAAATTCTTTATTTAAATCGACAACATCTGCTCATTTATGCCTATACATGCACCATCATAGAGTTTGTACATGTGGTGTCAAGTTCCATGCGAAGTATCCAAGATTTGTGATCCTTCACGAGTCACTCTTTTACTGAATTGTGTATATGCCTTATATGTCTTGAATATCCAATCCACTCTCTTGCAAGTAACATCATGGAAACCTTCTTACTATCAAGTAACATGAGAGCATGCGTCAACAATTATCCTACTCGTACATACCAATTGAAATGGTCACTATGTGCATAAACTTTTTCTAAAAGTTGAGATCCTCACATCCGCATCATTGGAAGATCTTGTGTCGCTATACTTTTTGTGTCCACTCGAGATATCCCGTAGTAAGTAGCTGACTTGGTTTCTCGTATTGTGGTTGCCCGTGCTATGGAATTATATAGCAGTTTGAAAGTTAGTATAGCATAATCATGTCCAACTCATAACGAATGATTATTTTTTCGTTATGTCTCCACAATGTGTTTATTATATTTTTTATTTAGTGAATTCGTTGTGATAGTCCCGAACACTTGTATGATAACCATGGGAGAACATGTAATTCTATGTGTCACTATGACACTTCCTTTTTTTCAAGTCAAAACCTATGGAGATCTCACCATGAACATCTGCAAACCTTCGGTGATTATTGTGCATTGACTCATTGAGTTTTGTTTTCATTACACCCTCAACTTCTAGAATCATTGACTATGTCGTTGTTATGTGTGGGGAGTTGTACTACCCTTGGTATCTTAACTTTTTGGCTGGATAGGAGTTTAATTTTCCTTCCCCCTCGGAGCGTCATGTTAACTATGGAGTTTCACTCGTGAAAGGTTGAGATTAGATGACTTCGGAATTTTGTACATGTCATGATCATGTTGATTTGAATGACAAGTGGTTGTATTTTTAGTTCCCTCACATATGATCAATTATCAGGAAGGGTTAAGCTGTCTGAAATATGGTAATCTCATAAGCGTTCAGTTCTTTTCATCCTCATGGGCTTGTGGCATAGATTTTGTGTGCTAAATAATCTTAAGAGTGTAATTCCAATTTATGTATTTTGAAATCAATATCACATTCAAAGTACCAAAGTATTCTTATTCTTGATAGACGTATTTTCCCTACACTTTAGGAAATGAGTGGTTCATGCACTTGAGTATTCCTCCTTAATGATTCCTTTTCCCATGCACTACTTACTCTTATACCTCATTTGTGTAATAATCTAGGTAGTCATAATGATTAACCATGTAAGTATTGTTAGTAGTAACCTTTTGTGTCTCTTAGCACATGACCTCATAAAGTACTCTACTCAGCGTACTAATGGATTCGTAAATAACTCCAGCCTGATCTTGAACTCTATTCTTCCTCACTGTATTAGATCCATTGGGTATAGTAAGTCCAGACAAGTTAAAGATGAAGCTTTACGGTGTGATCATATATGTATTGGATAGGTAATTTTATGGTCAGTTTTTAATGACACATCTTAGAGAAATTATTGAAGGTCATCAAGGGTTTAGTTTGAGTGATCGCCTAGAGATTTATTATTTGGAGGGTGGGCAGGCTATTTTCCATATTTTCCTCTAAAGATGTTATGTGACTTGATAATAAAGGTAACACAAATGTATTCCACATTAGGTTGCACTAGGAGTATGATGTTCCCCGTAACTGTTCCTCGTGTACTTTGTGTTTCCATATGTTTATGTCTAAGAAGGTATTGATAAAAGAGGGGTATGAATTGATTTGATTGATCACGGTAATATCCTATATGATGCACTACTGGAAATAATCATCATGACTTGACTTTATATGGATTGTTGATTGAAGTGAAATTACATTCTTGTTGATGAACACCTTTGTGATTACATTAATGGCTAAGGACTATTATGAACACATGACTGTTTGGTTACTAGGAAATGGAATTCTTGATGGTATGATGCCATGTGATGGAATTGTGGGTTATTGTTGTTATCATGAATTCCAATATCCACTAGAGTGTAAATTGTATAGTGGAAGTCATTAAAAGGTAAAGCCAATGAATAGTTGACTCATGCCAGGTGTCTATTTGGCATCCTTGTTACGTATGTTTGGGAGTTGATGTTATTTTCGAGAATGTGTCATGATAGAGCTCGTAAGTTCAGAAGGTCATCTGGAAGGCTGAAATTGTTGTGTAAGGAAAATATTTTTGCATGATTGAATATCAATCAGTTTTGACTTAAAGGTACTATGTAGGTGTTTTGATCTAAAACTGTGCAGTCCATGTTCTAGTATCCTTAGGACAATGTAGTGCTTCTAATACTTAGATTAGTATTGTTGATATATACTTTGTGATGCTCTGTCTAGTTGTGGGTGTGTTGTTAAGATGATTTTTGTGATTCTCGGGAAGGTGGATAGGCCTAGTTACAAAGGAAACTCTGCCGAAATTTCTAAAAATTTAGGAGTTAGTCAAAATTTAAGGTCTTGAGGTAGGTGACAAAAGAGATTTATTTTATTAAGTGTCTAAGTCGGAATCTGCTTCTCATTCGAGGATAAATGATCCTAGGGGGGATAATGTAAGGCCCCTGAAAATTGCGCTAAGTAATTTAGGATTTCGTAGTGTTACATATGCTTATTATAATATTTTTATATACTATTAACATGGTGGACATCAATTATACTTGGTAAATATGAGAATGTATTATGGTAAGTGATGTGAGGTCCAAATGGAAGCCTAAGTCTATGCAAAATGGAAAGATTTTTGTAATAGGCCAATATTCCAAATGGATTCGTACAAAGCTCCAATTTAAATGGGCATATATAATTATGTATAAGGTTTTTTGTGGTTAATATTATATCAAAGGAAATCTCTTTGATTCTAGTTTCCAATGCTTCAAACCGTTCATCGTTTGGACATTCCTACGCAAAGTTATGATCAAATTACCAAGGGCTGGAAAATGCTGTCTTGTGTCAAATCTGCGACCGCATTTCCTGTCGCATTTTTAACTTTATGGTCGTATTTCTGTCGCAGATTGAACCAGAGAAGCCCAGCTTTGGGTACAGATTTTGGGGTGCATTCTGCGGCCCGCATGTTCATTCTGCGGTCCATTCTGCTATAGTAGAATTGACATCGCAGGGTTAATTCTTCTATTTTTATAACCCGACCCCACTTTAATATATAGACTTCGGGGTTCATTTTGCGGTCATTTCTTACTTATTTTAGAGAGAGGTGAGAGAATTTTAGAGAGAGAAGGAGGAAACCAACATTTAAATCATCCAAATCTTGCATCAATCTTTAAGAATAAAGAACCCAATCGCAAGTTCTTTATCTAAGATGTAAGATTTTATGCCCTAGGTCTAAAATTTGACTTTTGAGTATAAGATGGGTTATTGAGGTATGATTCTTGGGTTTTTTTGTATTGTGTATACATGCATGTACAATTAGGTTGTGAGAAGATTGTTTAACATAAAAATAGTAAAGATTGTGTTAGGGAATGAAGGAAATTTTGAAATGGGAATTTAAGATCAAGATGCTCATCTTGTGTTTGATAGAATGCTCAATGAGCTGAAACCATGAATATCTTTCTAATTTTTGCTCAATTTTTCTATGTCTCAAAATAGATTGATGTTGCTAGAATTTTTGGAATGTTGTAATAACTTAAGGAAAAGCTCTTCGAGGTATGTATGGCTAACTTTGATCTTTGTGAAATTGCCTTGTTTGGTGTACAAATTATTTGGTATGTGATAGCTGTGTGGATTGTTCTGAAATTCTTGTGCTTGGGTTGTTGGGTGTTTGATTGGTTTGATTATGTGTTATGCGGTATGAGTTGAGAAACGAATGATAAAAACGGAAATAGTAAATGATGAAATTGGAAACAATGGTAGTAATGACATATTTGGCTTTTTGTGGGAAATTAATGAAATGAAAAGAATTGCTTATGAACTGTTGAACATAATGGGAATGGTACTGTTGGCTATGGAAACACTTGTAACATTGTTGTGGCTGTGGCTTGAAAAGTATTGTGGTAACATGAAACAAATTGTAAATTGTAGAATTTGACGGAAATAGTATCGATGGTTAGGGGAACACTTGTGAATCATTGTAGCGACTACTAATTGAAATGTTGTTGTGATCTGTGTGAATTGCTTATTATCATTATTGTGAAATTGTGCAGTGTTCTTTATGATTGTTTTGATTTGAAACACTTGATATATTATGGGTTGGGGTGATATGGGTGGCCGACGTAATAAGGGTGGACGAGGTAATAATTGTGGAAAGCGATCAACATCGCTATTGAAATTGATGTATGTACCAATTGTGCAATCATTGACGAGGCATTGTGAAAGGAGACAGCAGGAGAGTTTGTAATATGTGGGGCACTGATTGTCCCTTTGTTTTGTTTGATTGTGCCTTCCATGTATGATTGGTTGTTGCTTCTATTGTTGTTTTCTATTTGCATACGTCTTGAGGATACTTGAAATAATGTTAGGTGTTGAAAAACTTGTTTGGCTTGATTGTTCCTTTGCGTGTGCATTTTATTGTTGTTTCTATTACTGTTATCTACTTGTTTATGCCTTGAGTTTTTTTGGGACAAAGTTTGTTCATACATACCAGTACAACTCAAATGTACTGACGTCACTTTTGCCGGGGGTGCTACATTCGTGTTATAATTGTAGGTGGACCCATAGCAGGTACTCCAATCCACCGACAGTAGCTCCTCATCACTTCCCGTCAGCTGATTCAGCGAGCCCCTTTCCATTCGGGGCCCTATGTGGCTCACACCACTTTTTATTTTGGGGTCTTGTTTTGATGTTGTATAAGGTATAGCCGGAGTCTTGTTGCCTGCATTTCCATATTATTCTTCAATTGTATTTAGAGGCTCCGTAGACAGGTTGCGGGTAGTGTCGGGCATGGTAGCTTAAAACATAAATATTGATGTGTGGCAATGATGTATAAATATTGGAATACCTTTATTATGGTGAATGAATTTGCTATTAGAAATTGTTATTGTTATGTTTATAAAAATTTGGTTAATGGAGCCCATATCCTATAAATAGCTATTTCACTTAGTTATTAGGTAATGAGAATGAGGGGTAACACGTGGGTTAGAAAAGGCACTCAGGTCTGCTTGACTAGGGAACCCGGATGGGCGACGGTCATGTTCCTTGAATTTGGGGCGTAACAATTGTGACCTTATTAACCGTGTTAGAATAAGTATCAAATAAACCAAAAGTTATCATCTTCTTTCTTAAGTGCTTCAGTTCGACGTGATCTATCACAGACGCTTTTAAATAAGACTATTCCCCTACTTTCCACGCATCATGAGCGGATTATTTCTCCCTCCGAGACTCCAGCCAAATTGTTCAGGGATGACGCTAAACCCGATTGCAAATCACAAAGCATAAAACTCGTCGATCTTTATCTAGCTCCTAGGCTACCTACTAATAAAGGGAAAGAATAAAAATGGGTAGATCAAGATTTTGTACTGACCGTCAAGACGTGATAATTCATGATTCCCAACCAATTAGTCATCTAAATCATAGAATGTTCGAATTGTTGGGGGGCGCCCAAGCTTTCTCCATTAATAGAATCATTGACGCTCCCTTCTTTGACTTGAGCATTGAATTGACCTTTTGTACTTAGGATGACCTATGAGATGGTTTGAACCGGTTCTCAAACCAACTACTATACGAATAGCCTTATTCGGCTAAGGCTGACAAATCCAACTCTTTTTCGTTAAAAAGATATCTCGGATCAAGGGCTATCAGCCCGACAAGTGCTCCGTTGGTCCATTTAGTGGATACCCCCCCCCCCCAAAATCAAAACCATATTGAGCAGCAACTTTGAGGAAGATAACATTGGGACATGTTATTACCTATGTATATTGAATGGTGTCATGCCAGAATCTGTCCGGGTGGGCTCAAGCTAAAACAGGAGAAGAGGGTTAGCTTTCTGCTGAGTGAGCCCGAACAGGAGCGGACACACACTAGATCAGAGCATATTTATCCTTGCCTAATGGCACAGACACCTACTAGGGTGAGGCATACCGGGAATTGAACCTTATCTCATTGAGTTGCTCCTGCAAGCACCCCTTTCGGAAGCTCAATTTGATGGACCGGGGAGAACACTTGAAGGCGTGCATGCATTTTGAGAGAGCACAAAACTCCAAATTAAGTAAATGCAAGCCATGCAAAAGAGTTAGTCTAAAGTGGTGGTTTAGCCAAAGGGTGAATATGCAACGGTTGGATTCAGCACGCTCTTAGAATAGTTGTGGAAATCCAAATGCCTATACCAACACGAAGAGCTTATCTACTGCATCTACATAAAGAATAATTAAGTAAAATATTTCTTGACCTTAAAATATCATATATGCACCGCTGCTAATCCTTTCTAAATCCAGCTTCAACCGAGCATACATCTGCCGCGGGAATAAGAAGAACGGAAATTTACTTTTATGTTAAAGTATTTACCTTTGGAAGGCTGGGGGCGCCTTGCACGTCTTGGAAATATCATTCTTTGTATCTGAAGTTATTTGCCCATGGTCCTCAGGTAGGAAAGGACCTAGAACAGAGAGGAGGGCCGAAAGGAAGTTAAAAGCAATTCTTATTTCTTATTTCTTTAAAACCTTATGTGAGGGGGCCCACTGGGATGTCCATAATGGAAGCATTTTTCTTCATCGACTGTCGGTTGTTTACTAGGTGGCCGATTTCTTTGATGCTTTGGTTTTCATAGGGAAGGGTAAGGGTTAAAACTTAGTGTGTGAGCTTTGATAATGACTTGCATCACTATTCATTACCTCGTGGCTCATTTGCTTCTTCCTATGGGCATGGAGTGTTTGGTGAGGCCTTTCTTCGCATGTTGAAAAGCTATCCCTTGCTCAAAGATATATTTTTATTTAGCACTAGAGGAAGCCCCCCAATGTTAAAAAATTGACGGAATGTGATCTCATAGGCTTCCTATGAGGGCTGGACCCCCAACATCTGTAGAAAAAAAAGGGAAACTCAATCATGAAACTGAATTTCCAAGTGGAAGGATGAGAAAAAAAATCCACTATTGCAAAAAGAATTTCCCTTTTTTTTAGTAAGGGTGTCAGTCACAAGTATTCGGGGCATACCCATCATAGAGAAAGTAGGACAAGTTGCCAAAAAATTCAGCTTTTTTCCAAGCTAAAGATTCGCACTGACCTACATGTGGGGTCTCTAAAGACATACCATCCAGACATGGAAAACCCTACAAGAGGCATTCCCAAGAGGCCACTGAAAAGGATGATGACTTCCTTGTCGAGGGACATGGAATATGTGATGGCGAAATGCAATATTAATCGATGTGGTGTCCATGCTTAAACTTTTGACTTGGTAAAGTAGAAGGATCCACCAAAGTAGGAAAGCTCTAGGGTTTTGCAAACCAGTATGGAGTTGAGTGCTACCTTTACCTAGCTCATGCAAGGCTAACCTTCGGGTTTTTACTTTCGGGAAAAACCTGTTACCAGATGGTTGTTCGCTACAGCCTTTATGTCTCACCTATCCTCTCTCACCATTCTCCTGAAAACTAGCGACTCGCAGCTGTTCAGCCGCTTCTGTAGGAGATAGGAGATGTGCTTGTCACAGCTCCCTTTTTACTACTTTTTAAGATATAGTATACCCTGCTATTTACTAATACACACCAAATAGGGATATAATAATAACAACAGGGAAGGAGTTTTTCCACTTTAAGGACAATCGGAATGGGATTTATTTAAATTTTAGAGTCGCCACATAGGAAGATAATTGTGTCCCAAGTCACTGGTTTAATCCCGAATCCGAGGAAATATGACTCTGTTTTAACAGTCCGCGAAACTAGAAATCCGGATAAGAATTCTGTTAACCCGGGAGAAGGTGTTAGGCACTCCCGAATTCCGTGGTGTTAGCACGGTCGCTCAACTGTTGCATTTGTCCTGTTTGATTTCATTATATGCTTTTACAAATGCCAATGTCCCATTTTGTTATTTTAACGACTTGCGACTTTACGAAAACGCATTTCGAGTCACACCGCAACCAATACGCCTGTGACTTTAGTGCATTTCAGCTTCACCGGGATTTGAGATTTGAGTCACATAAATGTGCACTCGTATTAAGTATGTATATTTTTTGTCGCGCCTATAACGTATATGCCTTATTATCTTTAGGAAATACCGTGAATTTCGCTAAACGGTCCTTCCGAGTATAACATTTTATATTAAAATTCACATGGGGGCACCGTGTATCTTTTTATTTTTTTTAAATACAAGGCTCATCCCTTATTTTTAAATGTCTAAACTTATCGTATACTATGTTTTGTTATTTCTGTTTTTTCTCCCTAATTAGATCGCAGTTTTGTATTGTTTCTAAACCAGTTATTACAATGTCCAGGCCAATTATTTACTACTAAGTCCTGGACTTTTGGACTACTTTAACAATCCATTATGGGCAAACGGGCCTTTGAAGCCCAGTGTATGTTAGTATTCCTACTCGAGGACCCAGATGTAACATTAATCAAGTCTGGGCCTGTGTTCATGACCAGGCCCAGAGTAAATAGACGAAATATAGAACAGATTTGTAACTTCAATGTAAAATTTAAACAAATTCTCTTCAAATGACAGAAGAAGCCAGTAAGATTCATATTATTTTAGAAAAGTGTCAAATTACATATCGATCACTGCTAATCTCAAATTCTAATAACTAACTGAACATCTTAAGAACAGAACTTTGGTATTAGTGCTATTATTTCAGATACCTGGGTAGTTATTAGAATGCTAGTTGTAAACTTATTTATTGCCTGATTTTAACTAAAGGAAAACAATATCGACTATTAACTGGACAATCTTGAATTATTAACAACTCCAGGACTCTAGATTATCTTATAGGTAAACCGTTGTTAAGTATGACTAGATAGCAAAGCAGTTTGAACTTTATCCAGTTATTTCCTTTTTCTGAACTAATCGATCCTAATTCAGAACTTAACTAACAAAAGTAGTTAATTACCAATTTATATATATCAATTTAATAGATGTATTAACTTTGTATTAGCATGTTTTATACTTAGATTAGGTGATAACTATTTCTAACTACGTATCATTAGCTAATCTATTTTAATCTATATCAATCTTCATATAGTGGTTAATTATTACAAACGATCCTAATGAATTACAATGGTTATAGGAAATAACAATTACAAACTAAAAAGGAATAAAACAGAAGCTAATTCATCCAAACAACTCATGCAGTTTCATTTCTTCAACATAATTTGCGATTACATCTTCGGGAAATAGAAGTGTACTTGATTCAAAAGTAAATCTATGAGTCTAGGCTTTGAGGATGAAGAATAGTCAGGAAAATAACAGCAACAGAACAACAAAAACAATGAGATGTATCGATCACAAAGAACAACTAACAGAATCCCCAAAGATAGAAATCCAGTAGATCAACAAAGTAGAATCAAGGAATTCAAGCAGAAATCCAGATGAATCAACGAACAGTAGACCTCTTAATTGCTGAACTAGACCTTAATCCTCAAAATATAACCTCAGGTTGGGACCTTAATTTCTCACCCCAATTTCAGAATATAACTTTCAACCTTTTTTTATTTCAAAATCTGGACCCTTTTTTTCAGGCTCTATAATGGCCTATTTATAGAATGGTTTTGGAGGGAGTTGGGAGGAAATTCAAATAAGTTTTTTTCATTCCCCTCCCCTTATTCTATTCAGTTATTTACAGATTAGTTCAATAAATGTATATCGAAATGCCTTAAAGCCCTTGCTAGAAGGTTCTAGACAATTCTATAGTGTTCTATTAGGTGTGTTTTACTTGGTTACCCTCACTTGCTAAGGTTTATTACATGGATGCCTTTTAATTATGCCCAGTTTGTCCTTTATTTGTAGGTAATTACAAAAATGCTAGGCACTAAAGTCAATTTTAGCCTTATAGGCTCTATTAAATCTTCAGGAATGCAATTTATTGTTTCCTGTTATAACCTTATTGTTTATCTCAATTTACCTGACCTACTACGGTCTGGCAGTCTTAGGGTTATGAGTTATTTATCTAGTAACCACCTTTTATAAATGTTTTAAGACTTAGCTAATTTAAGACCCCAAATCCCTTTTCAAATTTAGCCAACATTTTAGCAGACCCAAATCCCTTATTTAAAACATAGCCCCTTATTAAAACAAGGTTACTAATTAACCAACATAGATAAGTTCTCTGAAACAACCACTTAATACCACTAAGAAATCAGTATAACCACTTCATAATAGAAATAGCCACTTTAACGAACAGACTTTATTCTTTCAAAAATAGCCACATATTTTTGCTTTAGGAAATAACCACAAAATCTTTACAACCATGACCCAAATCACAAAAGCATCCAAAGATACAAAACTCACAAATGAATCAAATTACAAATATATCCAGTTCATGTTATTTGGTACATATAGCCTTAATCTCAAATCAACTTTCAATCAATTAGAACTCAGAAGGAATGTTTGATAATGGTTGAATCCCAATTAATCAAAACTTAATTTTAGACAGAGCATGATGAACAAAAACAAAAACAAGCCTATTTACTCATGATTCATACGTAATAAACATTAAGAACCCTAAGAACACTATAACAAATTTAGGCATGTGTAACAAACAGAGGTAGATCTTAAGCATGAAGAAGAGATAGGCTCACAAGAATATCAAGAAACATATCAAGAAAACATTTTGAGAATCAAACAGACAAAGAAAATAGGAACAGGGATAGTAAAACTTAGCTTTTTGGGCCTTTCTTTTTCCTTCTCTTTTTCTTTCTTTCTTTCTTTCTTCTTTATTTCTTCTTTCTTTATTTCTTTATTTTCAGATTTCTGAAGTTTTGAAGACTTTTAGTCTTCTGACTGTTGGCCTTCTCCGATGAGGCATTTTTTTTTGAGTTTTGGTGGGTGTGGGGTGGTCTGGGCTTGGTTTAGAGGTTTTAAAGTAAGGTTGTTTTTGGGTGCTCGCCGGAGTAAGGTTCCGGCGAGTCTTTTTGTTATATTCAAAGAGTTTTGGTAACATTTGAGACCAGCCACCTAGATGAGGTGAAAGATCTCCTCAAGGCGGTCTTATGGTGTTAATTTCGAAGGCTGGTTCATAGTTTTTGAGGTCGCCGGCTAGGGTTCCGGCTACCAGAATTTCAAGAAGAAGGGGGGTTTTTGTTTAGTGGGGGTTTTGTGGTGGTTGCAGGGTTTGGTGGGTAAAGGGTGAGGCGTTTGATGGCTGCCTGAGCCGCAGATGGTGGTGGTAACAAGCATGTCCGGCCAGTCTCCATGGGAGACTAAGGAAGAAGAAGGAGATAGAAAAAGGCGGCTAGGGTTGTATAATGAATGTGAGTATAAGTGTATTGAACGGAGATGTGGCTATTTATACTCCCCTCGTCTCATGTAATCCTGGCATTTGGCTCAACCAAGATCAACGACCAGGATCTTTTCCTTCAAAATGGCAGCGTTCGATTAAGTGAGAGGCTGCTTCATGTCCGTTAGATGTTTAAGTTTGAACGGCCAGGATTATTTCAACATACTGCATCATTTAGCTTTTAATGAGACTTAGTGTCATCCATCTGATCATTCCTTTGAACGGCCCAGATTGGTTGCTTTTACGACGTTGTTTGATTTCCAATTGAACCGCCTCATCTGGTTCGTTGGATTGATTTCATTAACGACTGATTTTGTTTTGACTTAAACGGTGCCGATTGATCACGACCCTAGGCAGACGGGGCTGATCTTTTGGGCGTGATATACTTGGGCTTGTCAAATGTATATATGTTTCATTACATAGCCTAAGTTGTATTGTATTTTTTTTTGTATTTTTGTCTTGTATTTAATTATTTCTTGTATTTTCTTTTGTATTTCATTTTTCTATTTTAGTATTTGTTTTCAATTGTTATATTTCTTTAATTTCCTATTTTTCCTTATTTTTTTGTCTTTTATAATATTTTTTGCCATTTTCTTTTGTTTTCCGGTATTTTGTATTTTTTGTTGATTTTTATGAATTTTTATACTTTTATGATATTTTCTAATTGATTCCTTTGTAGTTTTAATTTCAACTTTATTTTTAAAGACAAACACACAAGTATTTCAGTTAAATCACTCAATTGCACATCAAAACTATATTTGTATTTATTTTTTAATATTTATATTGGAAATATATTTGCTTAGGGCAAAAATCACGTGCTCACAACTGCCCCTCTTTGCTTGGGGACACGAAGAGTTTCAGTGCAAAGATAAGTGAGCAGTAATGAGAGATTTTTGCCCACTGGCATAATCCGTAAGAAGCATTTTCAAAAACTGTTTGACCGCACCTTGCTTCAGAGGTTGCCTACATATCTTGGGCTAAATAGGAATCAAGTCAGTGTAGTTCGGGAAGGTCTGGTAGTTTGAAACTACCAAGACTTGTTGTTGCTGCTGTTGTTGATATAATCACTGACTAATTCCTTATTACACCGGGGTAAAATAAAATAAAGAATCTATTCTAAGCTATGATCTTATGAATTACAAGAGAATCCTATCTATGACTTGTCTTCTTGTATTGTCTTGTTTTTCCGTATCACATGTTACTCTTTATTTGCATCCTTCTTTTTGTGGATTTTGATTATTTCCTGCCTTTGATATACTGCTTTCATCCATTCGTGTGACTTCAAAATAAGCTCCTTGCTTCCAGGTCGATACCTGTTTAAAAAAAACAAAGAAAACTATTTCCCTCTGCCCCAGTGTGAGGCTTTCCATGTGTTATGGTGTTACTTTTGTTAGAAAAACAAATAAAATGCTGAAAAGTATTCCCTTGTTATACAGGTGGGCGCCTGAACAGAAATTAAAATGCTAAAAAGTATTCCCTTGTTATACAGGTGGGCTGAACAGAAATTAAAATGCTGAAAAGTATTCCCTTGTTATACAGGTGGGCACCTGAACAAAAATTAAAATGCACAAAATATTCCCTCGTTATCCAGGTGGCCGCGTGAACAAAAATTAAATGTAGAAAATATTTCCTCGTTATCCAGGTGGGCGCCTGAACACAAATTAAAATGCAGAAAATATTCCCTTGTTATCCAGGTGGGCGCCTGATGCATGAAAATGAAAATATAAAAAATATTCCCTCGTTATCCAGGTGGACGCCTAATGCATGAAAATGAAAATGCAGAAAATATGCCCTCGTTATCCAGGTGGGCGCCTGATGCATGAAAATGAAAATGCAGAAAAATATTCTCTCGTTATCCAGGTGGGCGCCCGATGCATGAAAATGATGCATGAAAATGAAATGCAGAAAAATATTCCCTCAGTTTGATAACTAGGGTACAAATTTTTGAAAAGTTAATACCTCCCTTGCTGTTCGGGTAGGTTCCTGATTACTGAGTGAGTCCTCCCTTGTGGATTCTCTCCTTTATTGCTGTTTCTTTTCGGTGTTTTCTCCCACATTGGTCACATTCACTTTGAAGTGATTAGTGAGAATTTGAATCTTTTGTCCCTGTCTAAATCAGTGAACAATTTTATTAGTTATAAAATGATTGTTAGCAGCTACAATTCTTGCTGGCCTTGCTTCCATCGTCCGCCTCTTCTTGTTTCATCCTGCTTTGAAATTTATTGCCATGTTTTCTCAACTTACTCTTGCGACCATCTTTTGCTTTTCTCTTTTGGTTTCTTTTCCTTTCATTTTTATTTGGCCTTGATTGCCATCCCTTTTTCTTCTCTTTTCCTTTGACCCAGTGTTATTACGCCTTTTAATATGAGAAGCTGGTAGTTAGCTTTCAACTGGCAACTGGTTTAGATCAATGAAATGCAAAAATATGAATTTGAAGGGGATAAAGGTATTTTGAAGTAAATACAGAACTTATCTGTGTATGATAGCTGATTCCTTTGACCATGCTATGTATTTAAATATCCGACCCAGTCTATCTAATCGAATTGTTGCTTATCTTATTTTCCTTCAACCCAAACCTTTCTTATTTTTTGTTGTTTTTCCTCTTTCATCAAAATATTCCTCATTTTCGCCTTATGGTGCCTGTGAAGGTTTTCACCAATAAGACTCTCTCATTTTTATTTTGCTCCTCACATTAGCCTTATGGTTCCCGTTAGGGTTTTCACCAATAAGACTTTTTCATTTTTATTTATCTCTCATCTCACATTCGTCGTATGGTGTAGGGTTTTCATCGATAAGACTCTTTCGTTTTTATTTTTCTTTATTTTGTTTCCAAACCTCCGGGCATTGTCCATGCCATGTTTCTCCTTATTCTTATTGTATCATCATTTTCTTGAAATTAATCAGAAGGTCTTTCTTTGGACTGTAATGTGGCTTTTGGATGGGTTTAGAAAGAAAGGTATAAATGCTTAAAATTTATATGAGGGTTCAAAAATATTTACAGCTCTCGGAATCATAAACAAAACTTCTTCCCCAGTTTCAATATTTGGGGAAATCCTGGATTTTATTTACATCATCACTGAACCTCATTGAGGCTGCCTACGTACCCTTTCGGGATCAACTCAAAACGTAGTTCGGAACATAAGATCGTTCGTCTTTCGACTTTTTCCCGATTTTTCTTTTGTATACTCTTCTTCTTCTTTTTCTTCATCATCATTTTCTTTCATTTTCTTCATTCTAATTTTCTCATTCTCTTTAATTTTCGTTTCGATTTCTTGTTCATAATTGATTCCGAGAGAGGGATATGAAAGAATAATGCAATCAGGCTCAACAGGGGTATCAAAGGATAAAGTGTTTGGATAGAGAATAAAATGCCTTCATCATTTCAATTTCAAAATTATGACAAATACAATTGTATATAAGAAAAAGGAATCATACATAATATCTCTTAACTGCATCTGAGTTGATAACAGTCTCTGCACATTTTCCTTCAACATCTATTAAATATAAAGCTCCGTTGGATAATACCCGGGACACCATAAACGGTCCTTACCAATTAGGTGTAAACTTTCCTTTTGCTTCGGCCCGGTGAGGTAAAATAAGTCTTAGTACCAATTGTCCAACTTTGAATTTATGTGGACGTACTTTCTTGTTGTATGCTCTGGCCATCCTCAACTGATATAACTGTCCGTGGCAGACTACCGTCAACCTTTTCTCATCAATCAAGCTCAATTGTTCGAAGCGAGATTTTACCCATTCATCATCTTCAATTTCAGCCTCAGCTATGATCTGAAGGGAAGGTATTTCAATTTCTGTAGGTATGACTACCTCTGTTCCGTACACCAATGAGTATGGTGTTGTGCCAATTGAAGTATGTAGAGTTGTAGGATAACCCATGAGAGCAAATGGTAATTTTTCATGCTAGTGTCTTGACTCTTTCACCATCTTCCTGAGAATCTTCTTAATATCCTTATTTGCAGCCTCCACTACTCCATTTGCTTTAGGCCGATAATGTGTAGAGTCACGCTGTATGATTTTGAAATTTTTACATGCCTCTGCCATGAGGTTACTGTTCAGATTTGCTCCATTGTCCGTGATAATCACCTTAGGAGTTCCAAAACGACAGGTGATATTTTTGTGCATGAAATCCACTATTGCTTTCTTTGTCAATACTTTAAATGTCTTCGCCTACACCAATTTAGTGAAATAATCAATTGCTACCAGGATAAATCTGTGCCCGTTAGATGCTGTAGGATCTATTGGTCCGATGACATCCATTGCCCAGGCGACGAATGGCCACGATGCTGGTATGCAACACATAGGGTGGGGAGTGAAGCAAATCTCCGTGTATCTGACATTGGTGACATTTCCGCACATATCTAATGCAATCACTCTCCACGGTGAGCCAATAATATCCTACTCTCAATATTTTCTTGGCCAAAACATATCCGCTCATATGAGGTCCGTAAGCTCCTCCATGTATTTCAGCCATGATTGTGTCAGCTTGTTGTGCATCTATACATCTCAATAGACCTAGATTTGGTGTTCTTTTGTATACAACTCCTCCACTGAAGAAAAATCCATTTGCTAATCCCCTTATAGCCCTTTTCTAGTCTTCTATGGCTTGCACACGGTACACTCATGTCCTCAAATATTCTCTGATATCATGATACCACAGCTCACCATTAAGTTCTTCTTCCACGACGAAACAATAAGCATTTTGATCACGAACTTGTATCTGTAGTGGATCTATATAAGTTTTATCTGGATGGTGCAACATGGATGATAATGTAGCTAGAGCATCCACTACTTCGTTGTGCATTCTTGGGATGTGCTTGAACTCTAAGGATTGAAATCTCTGAGACAGTTCATGCAGACACTGTCGATAAGGTATAAGTTTCAAATCCCTTGTCTCCCATTCACCTTGAATCTGATGTATCAAGAGATCCGAGTCACCCATGACCAAAATATCTTGAACACCTATGTCTATTGCCATTCTCAATCCCAATATTCATGCTTCATACTCGGCCATGTTATTAGTACAGAAAATCAAAGATGAGCAGTAACAGGATAATGCTGACCCGTTTCTGAGATGAGTACTGCTCAAATTCCGACTCCTTTGCTGTTGACGGCCCCAACGAAGTACATTCTCCATCCTAGCTTATCGTCTTGTTCCACTTCTTCAATATTATTTGTCTAATCATCAGGAAAATATGTCTAATATGGTTCATACTCATCACCGACCGGGTTTTCTTCCAAATGGTCAGCGACTGCTTGTTCCTTCATTGCAGTGTGAGTTACATAAATGATATCAAACTCTATAAGTAGAATTTGCCATTTAGCGAGCCTTCCCGTGGGCATAGGCTTCTGGAAGATATACTTTAGTGGGTCCAACCGAGATATCAGATAAGTAGTATAAGGCGACAAGTAATGTTTCAACTTCTGCGCAACCCATGTTAAGGCACAACATGTTTTCTCCAACTGAGTGTATTTTACCTCGTATGATGTAAATTCTTACTAAGATAATATATTTCTTGCCCTTTCTTCCCTGTTTCATCGTGCTGCCCTAGTACACAGCCAAAAGAATTATCCAATACAGTCAGATAAATGATCAAGGGTCTTCCAGGTTCTGGAGGAACCAATACAGGAGGATTAGCCAGATATTCCTTAATTTTGTCAAATGCTTTTTGACATTCATCAGTCCAATTCACCACAACATCTTTCTTCAATAATTTGAAAATGGGCTCACAAGTTGACGTTAACTGAGCAATAAATCTGCTAATATAATTCAACTTGCCCAATAAACTCATCGCTTCTTTCTTGTTCTTTGGCGAAGGCAAATTCTGGATTGCTTTTATGTTTGACGGATCTAATTCAATGTCATGCCGGCTTACTATGAACCCCAATAACTTTCCTGACGGTAATCCGAAAGAACACTTTGCTGGATTGAGCTTGAGATTATATCTTTGGAGCCTCTGGAAAAAATTTCTTAAATCCTTGACATGGTCACATTGCTTTTTGGACTTGATAATAACATCATCCACATATACTTCAATCTCTCGATGCATCATATCATGAAACATAGTGGTCACTGCCCTCATATATGTAGCCCCGACATTCTTTAACCCGAACGGCATCACCCTATAGCAATATATTCCCCAAGGCGTGATAAAGGCCATCTTTTCTGCAACTTCTTCGTCCATCAAGATTTGATAATAACCCGCATAGCAATCCACAAAAGAACCAATTTCATGTTTGGCGCAATTGTCGATCAATATATGGATATTTGCCAATGGAAAATCATCCTTTGGACTAGCTTTATTGAGGTCACGATAATCAAGGCACACCCCGGTTTTTCCATCCTTCTTTGGAACTGGTACAACATTAGCTAACCAGGTGGGATATTTAGTGACCCGTATGACCTTCGCCTAAAAATTCTTGTTAACTTCTTCTTTTATTTTCACGCTGATGTCTGTTTTAACCTTCCTTAACTTTTGCTTTACCGGCCGGCATTCTGGATAGATGAGTAATTTATCTACCACCGAGTCAGTAATGAGCTCGGGCATGTCATCATAAGACCAAGAAAATATGTCATTATACTCATGTAACAAACTGATCAAATCTTCTTTGAGGGAAGTCTCTAAATGCACACTAATCTTTGTTTCTCGGACATTCTCCTCACTTCCCAAATTAATATACTCTGTCTCATTTAAGTTTTGTTTGGGTTTTTCTTCATAATGATTCAATTCTTTACTACTTTTCTCCAATACTTCCTCATCCTCATATTCCACATCATGTTCATTTTCAATTTCCTGTATAACTATTCGATTATCAAGAATGAACCGGGAATCCTTCATGCATGACATATCATTGGAGCCAGCAAATATTGAACTGTACAAAATAAGAAAAATAAAATAAGGAAAAAATGGAGGAAGAAAAGAAATTGCATTTCACTGAATTTTCAAAAGGTAACTAGAGTTGGATACATTTTTCTCCAATACTTCCTCATCCTCATATTCCACATCATGTTCATTTTCAATTTCCTGTATAACTATTCGATTATCAAGAATGAACCGGGAATCCTTCATGCATGACATATCATTGGAGCCAGCAAATATTGAACTGTACAAAATAAGAAAAATAAAATAAGGAAAAAATGGAGGAAGAAAAGAAATTGCATTTCACTGAATTTTCAAAAGGTAACTAGAGTTGGATACATTTGATTTGATGGGATATGGGATTACAATTTTAAAACAAGACAGTTTTGGGAATGAAATATTAAAAGCTAACTACTACAACTCCTTCCTGATCGGAAGAGGTGTAGCTTCCCAGTTATTTAGCATAGTGTGGGGTCCCACAAATTGAACGTCCATTTTTCTTGTTCCTTCACCCGTCTCCACCTCATTCACATCTTCAAATAGCCTCTCAAATCATGCTAAAAGCTCTTTATCCGGTTTAATCTCCGCACGGTTTGGCATGACAGTTGCCAGACGTCTCTTTGTACTAGGCTTGACAAAGGAGTAGGATAGTTTTGGGATAGGTTTGGGGAGGGACCACCTTTTCTTCTTCAATTTCTTAGCGCTCTGTATATCAGCAATGGTTGGCTTGAAACCCAAGCCAAAAGTATCAGTACTGCCTGGAAGGTGGATCGGTTGTGTTATACCTTGCAAGGTTACTCCTAAGCCCTTTCCTGGAGAAAACCCATTCTTTATCATCTCCTTGGCGACCATAACTACTGTAGGGGCCACCGTTGGTACTAACATGCTTTCTCCCTCAGATATTTCGTTTAAAATCACGATGTCCTTTACTTGGTATAACCACGAACCTTTATCTCCTTCAACTTCCTCAAACGGTGTAATAGCATTGCAAACATCATCTTCCCGGTGCACTATTATTTCTTGCTGCTCCCACTCAAATTCTACCATTCGATGCAAAGAAGATGGTACTGCTTTCGCAGCGTGGATCCATGGACGTCCTAACAAGAGGTTATATGATACAACAACATCTAGCACTTGAAACTCCATAGTGAAATTCACTGGTCCAATAGTAAGCTCTAGTATGATATCCCCCACGGTGTTCATTCCACCTCCATCAAAACACCTCACACATACACTGTTCCGATGAATTCTTTCAGCTTTTCCAGAGTTGACAATGGATCGATATTGGCGCTTGACCCGTTGTCCACCAAAACACGGGTTACTACAGATTCTTCACATTTTATTGCGAGGTATAGTGATTTATTATGCTCAGTTCTTTCTAGTGGCAATTCGCTGTCTGAAAATGTTATTTTATTTGTCTCAAAGATCTTATTTTTGATTTTCTCCAGATGACATGCCGAAATCTTCTCCGATACGTGGGCTTCATTTAGAATCATCGTCAATGCCTTTCTATGTTCATCGGAATGAATTAGCAGGGATAACAACGATATCTGCGTAAGTGTCTTCATCAATTGCTCAACTATAGAGTAGTCTTGAGCTTTCATCTTCTTTAAAAATTCCTCAGCTTCCTCCTTAGTGACTGCTTTCTTCACATAAGCTGGGTTTTCTTTCACCACTTTTGACTTTCTCCGTTCATCCGGGGCAAAGCATCGCCTAGAGCGAGTTAAACCGTGAGTTTCACAAAATTCTCCCTTAACTTCTTTCCCTTTATACATCACTGTCACCTTATTATAATTCCACGGTACAGCCTTGGTATTCACAACTGGCATCTGCACAACTGGTTTGATAACCACTGGCTCTATATAAGCTCCCTTCACAGACAGCAATGGCTTCAGTCCAGGTACTATTACTTTCACAAGCTCAATCATTGATGGTTGTTTTGTTGGTAACTCAATTGACACTTTCTCTCTTTCAACTTTCCCCTCAGCTGTGTTGTTTGCTTTGATCGTCATCACTGTTTGAGAAGGTTTTCTGCAGCTCTCTCCCTGTTCTAGCTTTATCATATGTGTCTCATGATGTGCTGGCAAAGGATTCTGCGTTATATTAGGAGTTTCTGGAGCTTGCTCCTCAATTCTCCTGGAATCAATAAGTTCTTGTATTGTGGACTTTTAGTGCCAACACTTCTCCGTATCATGTCCCGGTGCCCCAGAACAATATTCATAACGGATATATTGGTCTAAATTTCTGGATGGAGGGCTGGGAATTTTAGGTTCAATAGGGCTCAACATCCCTAGTTCTCTCAGACGATGAAAGAGACTTGTATATTATTCTCCCAGAGGAGTGAATGTTGTTTTCCTTTGAGCATTATCATCTTTTACTTCAGGATTAGGACGGAAGTTGGGTCGGTTTGGATTTCTGTAGGTTTTTTAGGGTGGATAGGCATTTTGTGCATGGTAGACATTTTGTGGAGCTGGATTATATGGTGCTGGTGGATATGGTTGGTATGGGCGAGGTTGATGATGTTATGAGTTAGGGCCATAGGACCAAGATCTACCTTCAATGACCACCACTTCTTCCTTTTTCTTCTTTCCAATCGACCCTCATGTTCCCGTCTGTATTGGTTGGTTTGTAGCCTTGATGGCTGAGTAGCTCATAATCTTATTCGTTTTTAAACATTTTTCCACAAAACTCCCAATTTTTACTACCTCGTTAAAGGTTTTTCCAATTGGCCATAGTATGTCAGCTCCAAAGCTTGTAAGAAACAATCTACCATTTCTCCTTCTTTCATTGGTGGATCTAAACATGCCGCCTATTCCCTCCACCTGAATCCATACTCCCGAAAACTTTCTCCGGGTTTCTTCTCCATCTTAGTCAATGATATTCTATCAGGGATAATTTCCAGATTTTATTGGAAATGGTTAGCAAATGAATGAGCTAAATCATCCCAAATGAACCATCGGGTATGATCTTGTCTAGTGTACCATTCCAATGCTGAGCCACTGAGGCTTTGACTGAAATAAGTCATGAGTAATTCATCCCTTCCTCCTGCTCCGCGCATTTTACTAATGTATCCTCTCAGATGGGCCACTGGATCACCGTGGCCATCATACATGTCAAACTTCGGCAACTTAAACCCGGCAGGTAGCTATACCTCAAGAAACAAACATAAGTCTTTGTATGCCACACTAACTTGGTGTCCCAGCCCCTGCATATTATGAAACGACTGCTCAAGACTCTTCATTTTACGGGCCATCTCCTCATGTTCAGGGTTTCTATCAGGTTTCTCCTCCTCTGTCACGTCTGTGAGTGGTGTGTAAGAATCATGTTGACTGAAAATGGGTTCTAGCGGGTAGTAATGTGTATCCTGGACATGGAATACAGGCTCGCTGGAAGATTTGTGTAAAGTAGCTAGTGCTGGTACCACGTATACCAGAGCGACCTGAGGTGGTGGTGGTGGAGCTTGTTTAGGCAGAGGTGGCGGTGCTTGTGATGTTGTAGCATTATAATGTGGGTAAGTTGGATATGTGGAGGATGAGTTCATGGTGGGTGGTTCTTGGTTTGAGTTCAGAGGTGGAATGTATGCGGGGTTGGCTGGGTAGGAAGGTAAGAGTTGACCCCTCGACCAAGCCTGGTACATCTCTGACATCTGCTGTTTCAATTTGTACATCTCCTCCTTCATACTAGTTACATCCATAACTTCTTCCTCTTGCACATGATCCATAATCGTAGGCTCGGTTTCTTGGGTTACCGCTTTGGTCATGAGTTTAGAACGAGTGTTGTGGCTATGATGTGCCAGAATGCCAGTTGCTAACTATTTATCTAATACTCATCAACAACAAAAACTTGTTAATAGTTAGATCATAAGGGATAAACATCACAAGTTCTAAAACCACAACTTTTGCCTAGTAATTATGCAGAGCATCCCGACATTATTCTTCGTTTTGAACTGCCTACTTTCTTTCCACTTTTGTTTTTCATTATTTCATTTTTTTGTTTATTTGCTTTTCTTCTATTCCTTTTTCTTTTTCTCTCTTTTTTTTTCTTTTTTTTTCATTTTTCGTTCCTATATGTTTGCCTATCGCCCTAGCAATTTGTATATATAAGAGAAAAATAATGGCAATTTTTTTCATTGATATTCAAATATTGGTTACAAATGATGTTATACTACAAACGCAGAAAGAAAATACAAAATACAAAAATGCATGCCCTATGAATACGTTAAACCTCTTAGTGCTCGCGAGACATCGTTCGATCTTGCCGCGGGCCTATATGCTAATCCACTTTGGAGTTTGTCCAGGTCGGTTATTACTTGTTTCACAAAGATCATTGATGCTGACGTGAATTTTGACTGAGACATATCCTCGCATAGTTGGCATTTCTGCATGATATATTGATCAATTTTGACAATTCATTCCCTGATGACCCCTTTTTTCTTGAAGCAACCTACCAATCTGTTCGGCACGAGCATCTAGGGTTTGCTGGTTCTTCTTTTAAAGTTGTTGTAGCTCCAACTCTAACCGAGCAATGGCCATGTAGCAATGTTCTCTCTCTACCTCTAATTCTTTGGTTTGTTTGCTACTTTTGATCTCGGCTGTAATGATTTTCTTCCTCAATCGGGCTACATCAACATTAAGTTCATCTTTTAACTGTCGAACTATCCGAGCTCTTTCTTCAGCATTCTTGGCAAGTTGTTTCCGAACCCCGACTAATTCCTTCTCAGCTTTATCTAGATCAAAGCTATAGTCATTCATTTTGCGCCGTAGATTTTCAATTAACTTCTCATCTCGGGCAAGTAGAACTGGGGTTTCGGTCGTTGTTTTCATCTTTACAATCTGAGCCTTTAGATTTTCATTTTATTTTCTCAGCAGTTTCTTTTCATCCTCATCGGCTGCTGCATGTAGGCTGCTTTCGAATTTGAGTTCTTGGAATTGTTTTTCCAACAAGCTCATAATGGCTCGATATTCATTTTCCTTGTCCATCCAATCTTTTTGTTCCTTAGACTACTCGGCCAACTCTTGAGTGTGAGGTCTCTTCATCGGTCTCTCATGCTCAACATCTCTGCGGTACCATGTTGAATACCCCGGTGGTACTTATCCTCGAGTCCGGTTTCTCACAAAAGTGTCTATTCTCGAGCATTGGCATTCATTCCAGATTTGCCGAATTTTTGCTTTCGGGAATTGCCCATCAGGACTGATTTTTATTGCTTGAAGGCTGAGGTCCCCATCTTTTGGTACATCCTAATATCTTCTGAGTTGCCTTAATACCCGGTATGTCGCAAAAGGTTGGATGCTCTTGAGACCCATTATCAGAAAATGCGACCCTTCTACTAGCATAAATATAACTTCGTTGAGGGGCAACCATCCGTATGCCCAATCTATTTGGCTAGCAGTCAGTGATCGCAAATATATAATCCAACCTTTTGATCGTTCTGGCAACTTAGCTTCCTTTGTCCTCGCATAGAATTCTTCAATAGACGTCTTTTTAGACGATCCATATCTTGAGAACTGAGGGTGGCGGAACAAATGCTGTATCATCCACATTTGGAGAAGTAAATTACACCCCTCGAAGAAATCTTGCCCTGCTTTACAAGCTGTGAGAGCACGGAAGATATCGGCCACTATCATCGGTGTCGGTGTACTATTATCTTGCACAAGGAGAGTACTGGCAATTCCAGCGACTCTAATGTCAATATTTCCATCTTTCCTCGGGAATATGATCATCCCCAAAAAGGCTATCATGAAGGCGAATCGCCTGTGTTCCTCCCACTTAGACCGGTTCGCTTTGCAGCAGAGTTTGTTTGTTGGATCATTAAAACCCCCAATGTGGCCATATCTGCGGCATATAAAGCTCATAGTGCAGAACCCGTGAACCAAGTCTTGATTGTGAACATTTCTTGCAACCTTTAAGGAGTCGAGAAATCTATGCACTGTAATAGCCCTTGGAGCCACCAGTTATTTGTCTTTTAGGGGAACCTCGCCTTTTCCGATGTAGTTAGAAATTTCCTCCAATGTCGGAGTGAGCTCAAAATCTGAGAAGTGAAGTACATTATGTGCGGGATCCCAACAAGCAACTAGAGCCCGAATAATATCACCCCGAGGTATGTTCATTAGCCTAGTAAGATCTTTTAGATATTTGTTGACCCAATCATGTCCTTCGTGGCCTTGATCCTTCCACCATAAATGCAACTCCAAAGGGATTTTGTTCATTAGTACAAAGGGTTCATTTTTGTATTGTGCTCATCTTGCACATTTATTAAAGGAGATTTTACTCAAAAAGGAAAATATTTTTCGAAGACAATTTTTCATTATTTTGAATGAGTTAACCTTTCCATATTTCATTTGAAAATTTGAAGGCTATTATTTTAGAAGGAAATGAAATGATTTCAAAGCGGCCATTTTTGCACAAACAGCCTTTCGGCGTCCTTTCAGAACATTCGGCTATTTTTTAAAAACAACATCACTTTGATATTGAGAACTAAAATTCGACATTTTTTTTGGTTATTTTTTGAAAGAGGTGGTTGGACCCGTCAAGGGTTTCCTACGTATCTCGCCTAGTAATGAAAATCAAACCAGCGAAGTTCGGTCAAATTGTTTTGTGACCAATTATTTTAAAAAAAAATTGTTCTACCTATTTTCATACTTTATTTTCAAACTTTCGGAAACGTTTCGTCGATATTTCGGTATTTTCTTACTCTAAAATTTTCTTTCTTTTTGTTTTTAGGAATTTAGCCGGTCCGCATAATAATCCAGGACAAATAAATGCAACATATAATACGCTCGGTCTTTGATTCCCGGGTCACAAGTCCTGGATGGACCCAACCCCTGTGTTGAGTCCCCTAAGTCAGATATGATGCAAATAATCGTCCTAAATCTAGGCTCAATATCCTGATTTTCATGGTACTAGACTGTGTAACCGAGTGGACAACTCGGATCGAGGAGGGGGCTACGTACCGGAGACCCACGGGGTCGTCCGACTTTGTAACTTATCTGGCCTCTATTTCTTATTAAGGTATTGACACTAACAAAAAGAGGAGCCCGAACCAGTAAGCACATCCTCGGAGGTAAGAATAGAAGGGTTTTCGGCATAATTTTTAAACACAGTTCACGTAATATCAAAATAGTAAACATGTAGCACATTGATCAAAGCATATAATGAAATCAAATAATATAAAAACAATAATTTAATCGAGCTCAAATTCTTAAACCCTAAACCGAAGTTCTGGGTTGTTTATCCCCAGCAGAGTCGCCAGAGCTATCACACCTCCCTTTTTACTACTTTTTAAGATAAAGTATACCCTGTTATTTACTAATACACCCCAAATAGGATATGATAATAACAACGAGGAAGGAGTTTTTCCACTTTAAGGACAATCGGAACGGGATTTATTTAGATTTCAGAGTCGCCACTTAGGAAGATAATAGTGTCCCAAGTCAACGGTTTTATCCTGAATCCGAGGAAATATGACTCTGTTTTAACAGTCCGTGAAACTAGAAATCCGGATAAGGAATTCTGTTAACCCGGGAGAAGGTGTTAGGCACTCCCGAATTCCGTGGTTTTAGCACGGTCGCTCAACTGTTGCATTTGTCCTATTTTATTTCTTTATATGATTTTACAAGTGCCAATGTCCCATTTTGTTATTTTAACGACTTGCGACGTCGCAAAAACGCCTATGACTTTAGTGCATTTCAGCTTCGCCGGGATTTGAGATTTGAGTCACATAAATGTGCACTCGTATTAAGGATGTATATTTTTAGTCATGCCTATAACGTCTCCACATTATTATCTTTAGGAAAGACCGTGAAATTCGCTAAACGGTCCTTCCGAGTCTAACATTTTATATTAAAATTCACATGGGGGCCCAGTGTATCTTTTCATGTTTCTTTAAATACGAGGCTCATCCCTTATTTTTAGAAGTCCAAACTTATCGTATACTATGTTTTGCTAGTTCTGTTTTTTCTCCCTAATTAGAACATGGTTTCGTATTGTTTCTAAAAAGGTTATTACAAGGTTCATGCCAATTATTTACTACTAAGGCCTGGACTTTTGGACTACTTTAACAGTCCATTCTGGGCAAACGGGCCTCTGAATCACAGTGTATGTTAGTATTCCTACTCGAGGACCCAGATGTAACACTAATCAAGTCTGGGCCTGTCACGACCCGGATTTTTCCCCAACATCGGGATCGTGATGGCGCCTACTCGTGGTAGCTAGGCAAGCCACTGTATTCATACTAACCTGTTTTTAATAGTATTTCATAATTAATTTATCAACAAACCATAACTTTAATTAAATAAGTGCGGAAGACTTTATTGAAATAGTGTTAAGCAGTTTCAAGGTAAAACCATACTGAAATCCTCTACCCAAGACGTGGAGTCACCAACTCACGAACTACTACAAAATACTACACATAAAAGTCTGAAAGAAATATGACATAATCTATTTGTCTAGGAGCAAAGAGACTACAGCTAATAACATAAGTAAAGAGAGAGACGCCGGGCCTGCGAACGTCTGCAAGCTACCTCGGTCTCAAATATGATCAACTCCCACGCAAAAGATTTACTGCTGCTGCTCCTGATCGTAACCTGGACCTGTGCAAAAACGCACAGAAGTGTAGTATCAGCACAACCGACCCCATGTGCTGGTAAGTGCCTGGCCTATCCCGGCGAAGTAGTGACAAGCCTAGGACCAGACACCCACATAAACCTGTACAGTTCAATGTATATGTATACCACAAAATAACGAGAAATAACCAAGTAATAACACAATAAGGATTATCTCAAAAGAACTCAACAATTAAACAACAGTTAATAAGTTCACAAGGAAAACAAAGTATAATGGAAACACAAGTAATATCAAGTCAAGGAATAGCAAATAGTTGCACGGCATCACCCTTCGTGCTTTTACTCTCATCCTCACCAAATAAGCAAATAAAGTACACGGCATCACCCTTCGTGCTTTTACTCTCATCCTCACCAAAATAAACAAATAAAGTACACGGCATCACCCTTCGTGCTTTTACTCTCATCCTCACATCCATGGTACGGCATGATCCTTCGTACATGGTTTAATAACAAGGCACGGCATGATTCTCCGTGCATAATCAATAAAACATGGCACGGCATTAACCTTCGTGCATAAACAATAACAAGGCACGGCATTAACCTTCGTGCATAAATAATAAATCAAGGCACGGCATCACCCTTCGTGCATTATCACTCTTCCTCACCCAAATAACAATCACAGTTAAGGGCAAAGAATGAAACAGTAAATCATAAACTGTCCCAACAAGGGCAATCAACAATCTTCTTCACAACAAGTTTCAACAAGGGAGAACAATAACACTTCTACAACCCGGCAAGGGTTCAACAATTCATATTCAAATATATCCCACAACAAATATTAACGACGACTCACGGTCATGCTAGACGCCAGTGTATGGATGCTCGTCACCACAAGCCCATACACCACACTCGATCACATAACACATAGCACATAATCCTATTCCCTCAAGCTAGGATAGAACAACACTTACCTCGAATGTTTATGAACAATTCAATCCGTGGCAATGCCTTTTCCTTTCAAATTTAGCTCCAATCCAATCGTATCTATACACAATTGATTTAATATCATCAATACTACTCAACAAACTAATTCATAAGGCCAATTACAACTTTTACAACATTCCTGCCCCGAATAGTGAATTTCGACCCAAGGCCCACATGGTCGAAACTCGGGGTTCGGACCAAAATCCGGTTACCCATCCCCCCACGAGTTCAAATATATGATTTGTTTCAAAATCGGACCTCAATTCGGGGTCCAATTACCCAATTTATGAAAAACCCTATATTCTACCAAAAACAAGAAATTCTACCATGAAAACCTTTGATTTCTATTGAAAAACATGTTTAATGATGTTAGGAATTGAAAGAATTAAGTAAAAAGTGACTTACAATTGTTTTGATGAAGAAGGAATCCGTGAAGAATCGCAAATGGGTGTTTTTGGTTTGTAAAAAGTGAAGAAATGAACTGAAAATCGTGTTTACAGGTCTCTGTGTTCGCATTTGCGAACATGGGTTCGCAATTGTGAACCCCGACCAATTTCTGGAGTTTGAAAAATAAGCTAAAGTTGGGAAGTTCGCATTTGCGAACATTTGTTCGCATTTGCGAAGTCTAGGCAGTTACTGGGGATTTCGCATTTGCGAAATAAGCCCGTTATGTTGAAATTTCATGTTTTATGCTTTTATATCAGTGTTAGAGTCTATCGGGTGAGTTAGGAGTGAAATGGATTGAAAATGAGGCACATAGCCTTTTTGAAGGAAACTTGAATAAGGAAAGTCAACCCGGAGTTGACTATTTGGTTAGAGGGCTCGGAATCGGATTCTGATGATTCGGTTAGCTCCGGGAGGTGATTTGTGACTTAGGGGAGCGATCGGAATTGAATTTGGAGGCCCGGTGTAGATATAGGCTTGAATTGGCTAAGGTTGAATTTTGGCGAAATCCGAACGGTAGGTGAGATTTTGATCCGGGGGTCGGAATGGAATTCGACAGTTGCAGTAGCTTCGTTAGGTGATTTTGGATGTGCCTGCAAAATTTCAGGTCATTCGGACGTCGTTTGGTCGGGTTTTAGATCGAATGTG
Organism: Nicotiana noctiflora; assembly: GCA_032618575.1. NCBI lineage: Eukaryota > Viridiplantae > Streptophyta > Magnoliopsida > Solanales > Solanaceae > Nicotiana > Nicotiana noctiflora. Next base: position 122,324 of record JASVEL010009715.1, read on the forward strand.
CAATTCGGAAAGTTTTAAGAAATTTAGGCTTGAATTCGAAGTGAATTATGAGTTTTGATGCTGTTAGACGTGTTTTTATGATTTGAATGAGTTCGTATCGTGTTTTGGATTATGTTGGTGGTTTTCGTTGGGGTCCCGGGAGCCTCGGGATGAATTCGGGGGTCCAAACGGACCAATTTGTGCCAAAAGGCACTCCTGTTCTGCTGTAATAATTGCAGAGAATTTTTGCTCTCTGCGATCGCGAAGTATTGAATGCGATCGCGTAAGGGAGAAATCCTGAGCTCTACGATCGCGAAGTAAAGCCTGCGATCGCGTAAGTCTGGAGGTTGGAGCTATGCGATCGCGTGAGGTTTTATGCGATCGCGTAGGGTATTTGGTCGGAAGCAGTGCGATCGCGTGTCGAGTGTCGCGATCGCGTAGGTTAATCTGGGAGCCGGCCGAGTTTGTTCTTCGCGATCGCGGTAGTTCGTTTGCGATCGCGTAGGGTCGCTGAGTTGTTCACTGCGATCGCGTCCAGGATCACGCGATCGCGTAGAGGAAAATTAGGCCGCCCAAAATTTGTGCATCGCGATCGCGTGCCAAAGGCTGCGATCGCGTAGGGTTAATTGGTCTGGCAGAGAATTTAATCACAGAACAGAGGGGCTACGAGTTCATTAACCCAAAACGCCATTTTTGAGTTCTAGAGAGAGAAACTCACGGGAATTGCTGGTAATTCATCGGGGATTCGATGGAGGTAAGTTTTGTGGCTTAATTACATCATTTTAACATGAAATCCTTGGCTAAATCCCTGTAAATTAAAGATTAAAGGTGGGTTTGAGCCCTAGGCCTAAATTGAAGAAAAACACTGATTTGAGTGGGCAAATGGAGTCCGATTTTGGTCAATTTTATATGCCTAGACTCGTATCGAGATGAGGATTCCGAATATGTAACTTTTGTAATTTTTCGACAAGTGTACCGAAAGTCGGGTTTTGGAAACTTTGGGAATTTTGATGTAAATTGGGTTATATTGATTAGGTGTTGTCCCATTGGCCTAATTTGTTGTGTTTCTACTCTATTTGATCAGATTCTACGCGTGCGGAGCTTGATTCTCGTGGCAAGGGCATCGCGGAGTAGTCGTCGCGCCGTATTGAGGTGAGTAATAGATGTGGGTGATGACCAGCGGGTTCGAAACCCCGGTATACCACTTTGTGACGCTGTATAGCGGCGAGACACGCACACTCTCGAGAGTGCGGGGTCGATCATGAACTGGAGACTATATATTAGTCCGACCTGTTGATACTGTATTATTGGCTATTCTCGAGCCGTTGAACCTCCTTCTTGGACGGTTGAGTATATTGTGGGTTGTGAGCCAGTTATTGGATCCCGCGAGGATCGTTATCATGGTCTTATCATATAGACATGCTAGTTTACTACTAGTCCGCAGATATTTTTGTTATTATGCTAATTCCAATCTCTGGAACTTGATATTACTGTTTTCCAACTGAAAAATGATAAAAGAGTTTTCAAAAACTACTTTTGAGCTTGCGAGGCTGTATCTGCATATTAGCTGACTAGTAGTGGATCGGGCTGCACGCCGCAGCAGGATATATGTTGGATCGGACTGCACGCCGCGAGAATATCTCTATGAGATGTGCTTGGGCTGTAGGAGCCCCTCTGGAGTCTGAACCCCCACAGTGAGCACGGGTACCCAAAATTGGAGTCGGCTACGCGCCGTAGCGGTCATATCATGCATTGCATTGCATTTAGCTACATCTGCTAGCTGTTATGCTATTTATTGATATTTGTTGGCACAGGTACAGTGAATATTGATTCTATGACAGGGTAGCTGATTATAGCTTTACATAGTGCTTTATTGCGGATTTCTTATCTGCGCTGTCTTACCCTTGTTTATTACCACCGAGTCTGGCAGTACTCATTTTACTCCCTGCACCTTGTGTGCAGATCCAGGTACCTCTCAGCAGTGATCCAGTAGCTGTGCGAGGCGACATCTGTGGGATATAAGAGGTAGCTGCAGAGTCCGCAGGACCCGATATTCCTTCCTATTGTCTTTGATTTTGTATTGACATTTCCTTCCGCACTTGGTATTTTTGTAAACCTTTATACACTCATGTTCAGTAGAGGCTCATGACTCTTGACCCTTCGGTCTATGGGAGTTAGTATATTTTGGGACTTGGTTTCCCCGCTGTTGGTATAAGTATTACTATTGTTTCATATTTTGAAATGCTTAAATGGGTTAAAGAGAGCTTCAAGCTCCGTTGTTGATATTGATTGGTCAGGCTGGCTTAGCAATGTGCTGGGCGCCATCACGACCGGATTTGGGGTCGTGACAAGTTGGTATCAGAGCCTAGGTTTACTAGGCCTCATGAGTCTTGAGCCGGTTAGTAGAGTCTTGTGGATCGGTACGGGGACGCCTGTACTTATCCTCGGGAGGCTGCGAACCTTTAGGAAAACTTCACTTTTCTTGAACTATGTCGTGCGATCTTGTTGTTCTGAGAACTGAACTTCTATATTCTATTCTCTCGCAGATGGCGAGAACGCGAGCATCAGGACGAGGTGGACGACCTCCATTGCCACCTGTTAGAGGCCGTGGGCGCGGTCGTGCTAGAGTTAGAGGTAGGGCGGCTGAGGCAGTGCCGGCTGACCCGCCTGTTGTACCAGTTCAGGAGCAGCCCCCAGTGGTTGATGCTCCAGCAGCCCCAGTTCAGGGCCAGACTGTATCTATTGCTATTCCTGGTCTTCAGGAGACCCTTGCTCAGATATTATCAGTGTGTTCCGGTTTGGCTCAGGTAGTTTCAGCTACCGCTACTGTAGCGACATCTCAGTCAGGGGGTGGACAGCGGACCCCTGCAGCTCGCACACCTGACCCGGTTGTTCAGTGACTTCAGACGCGAGAGGCGGTTCCCGCTCAGGTGGTTGCACCGGTTATTCCTCCAACAACACCAGCTCCAGCTCCAGAGCATATGGTTGAGGTTATGCCCGATGACGAGCAGCGTCGTCTTGAGAGATTTGGTAGACTTTAGCCACCCCATTTCAGTGGCGCTGAGGGCGAGGATGCCCAGGGTTTCTTGGATAAGTGTCAGAAGATGCTGCGTACGGCTGGTATTCTTGAGTCCAGCGGAGTTTCATTTACTACATTTCAGTTCACTGGTCCCGCATTTGATTGGTGGGAGGAGTTTGAGAGGCGTAGGCCTGCAAGAGCAGCACCTCTCACATGGCAGCAGTTCTCTACTCTCTTTCTAGAGAAATATGTACCTCGGTCTCGTCGCGAGGAGCTACGTCGCCGGTTCGAGTGGTTGATTCAGGGCGACATGTCTGTGACCCAGTATGAGCTTAGATTCACTCGGTTGGCTAGGCATGCCACATGGATGATCCCCACTGATAGGGAGAGGATCAGGAGGTTCATTGATGGCCTCAACTACTCTATCCGTATTCTTATGACCGGCGAGCGAGTTCTGTCATCATCGTTTGAGCAGGTAGCTGATATGGCACGCTCCATTGAGGCGGATCGTCGCCGAGAGAGAGAGGAGCGGGAGGCCAAGAGGCCTCGTGGTTCTGGCAGTTTCAGTGGTGCTCCATCTAGAGGGGGTTTCAGCAGGGTCAGTCATCACTTAGTGCCCTCCCAGCCCAGAGTGCAGCACCTACTTCTTCAGCCCAGGGTTCTTCTGCGGCGAGGGGTTCCCTTCAGTACCCTTCTCCGGCACCGGGTGCATGTTATGAGTGTGGTGAGTTTGGTCACATGAGGAGACAGTGCCCTCGACTACGTAGGGGCAGGACTCAGCAGAGGGATCAGCCCTCCTCTTCGGCACCATCTCAGTCTAGTAGAGGTGGAGGTCAGTCTTCTCGTGGTCGCCCCAGGGGCGAGGAGAGATCTGGTGGAGGCCAGGCACGGTTCTATGCACTTCCTGACAGGCGTGATGCAGTTGCCTCCGATGCAGTGATTACAGGTATCATTTCTGTCTGTCACAGAGATGCCTCTGTTCTATTTGATCCGGGGTCCACATATTCTTACGTGTCCTCTTATTTTGCACATCACTTGGGTGCGACTCGTGGTAGTCTTGATTTGCCTGTTCATGTATCCACCCCCGTGGGTGATACGATTGTTGTGGATCATGTCTATAGATCCTGTGTTATATCTATTGGGGGTCTGGAGACCCAGGCGGATTTGTTATTGTTGGGGATGGTGGACTTTGATGTTATATTGGGTATGGACTGGTTGTCTCCGTACCATGCTATATTGGACTGTCATGCTAAGACAGTTACGTTGGCCATTCCTGGTATTTCTCAGATTGAGTGGCGGGGTTCGACCGATTTCGTCCCTAGCCGTGTTATTTCGTTCCTAAAAGCTCGGAAGATGGTTGAAAAAGGGTGTTTATCGTATTTAGCTTTTGTGAGAGATGTGGGAGCTGAGTCTCCTAGCATTGATTCTGTACCTGTTGTGAGGGACTTTCCAGATGTATTTCCTTCAGACCTGCCGGGCATGCCGCCGGACAGGGATATTGATTTTGGCATTGACTTGGTGCCGGGCACTCGGCCCATATCCATTCCTCCTTATCGGATGGCACCAGCTGAGTTGAAAGAACTGAAAGAGCAGCTTCAAGAGCTTCTGGATAAGGGTTTCATCCGCCCTAGTGTGTCTCCGTGGGGTGCGCCGGTATTATTTGTTAAAAAGAAAGATGGTTCCATGCGAATGTGTATTGATTCTCGACAATTGAACATAGTGACAGTGAAGAACAAGTACCCTCTACCGCGCATAGAAGATTTGTTTGATCAGTTACAGGGTGCGAGGGTGTTTTCTAAGATCGATCTTCGTTCAGGCTATCATCAGCTGAAGATCAGGGACTCGGATATTATGAAGACTGCATTCAGGACCCGATATGGTCATTATGAGTTTCTTGTGATGTCGTTTGGGCTGACCAACGCCCCAGCAGCATTTATGCATCTGATGAACAGTGTGTTCATGCCTTATTTGGATTCATTTGTGATTGTGTTCATTGATGACATTCTAGTCTACTCCCGTAGTCAGGAGGAGCATGCTCAGCATTTGAGTATTGTGTTGCAGAGATTGAGAGAGGAGAAGCTATATGCTAAATTCTCCAAGTGCGAGTTTTGGCTCGAGTCCATAGCATTTATGGGACATGTGGTGTCTCGTGATGGTATTCAGGTTGATCAGAAAAAGATAGAGGCGGTGCAGAGTTGGCCTAGACCGACCTCAGCTACAGAGATCGGGAGTTTTCTTGGTTTGGCGGGATATTATCGCCGGTTTGTTCAGGGATTTTCATCCATTGCTTCTTCATTGACTAAATTGACCCGGAAGGGTGCACCATTCGTGTGGTCGGATGAGTGCGAGGAGAGCTTTCAGAAGCTCAAGACAGCTTTGACCACAGCTCCAGTGTTAGTATTGCCATCAGCTTCGGGTTCATATACTGTTTATTGTGATGCCTCGAGAGTGGGGATAGGTTGTGTGTTGATGCAGGAAGGTAAGGTGATTGCTTATGCTTCTCGGCAGTTGAAGCCGCATGAGAAGAACTATCCTGTTCATGATTTGGAGCTAGCCGCCATTGTTCATGCATTGAAGATTTGGAGACACTATTTGTACGGTGTGTCTTGTGAGGTGTATACCGACCATCGTAGTCTCCAACACTTGTTCAAACAGAAAGACCTTAATTTGAGACAGCGGAGATGGCTTGAGTTGCTGAAGGATTATGACATTACTATTTTATATCATCCGAGGAAGGCCAATATGGTGGCCGATGCTTTGAGACGGAAGGCAGTCAGTATAGGGAGCTTGGCATATATTCCAGCTGAGGAGAGAGCATTTGCTTATGATGCTCATGTGCTATCCAATCGGCTAGTGAGGTTAGACATTTCAGAGCCCAGCAATGTATTGGCTTGTGTTGTATCTCGGTCATCTCTATATGATCGTATTCGTGAGCGCCGGTATGATGATACACATTTGGCTGTCCTTAGGGACAAAGTTCAGCATGATGATGCTAGAGATGTCACCATTGATAGTGACGGCGTATTGAGGATGCCGGGCCGGATATGTGTGCCCAATGTTGATGGCCTTCGTGAGTTGATTCTGGAGGAGGCCCATAGCTCGCGGTATTCTATCTATCCAGGAGCCGCAAAGATGTACCAAGACTTGAAACAGCATTATTAGTGGATAAAGATGAAGATGGAAATTGTCGGACATGTAGCACGGTGCCTCAACTGTCAGCAGGTTAAGTACGAGCATCAGAGGCCCGGTGGTGTATTTCAGCGCATTGTTATTCCCGAGTGGAAATGGGAGAGAGTCACTATGGATTTTGTTATTGGACTCCCTCGGACGGCGAGGAAGTTTGATTCTGTATGGGTGATTGTGGATAGACTGACCAAGTCAGCTCACTTCATTCCAGTTAGTACTACCTACTCATCGGAGCGGTTGGCAGCGATCTTTATTCGAGAGATTGTTCGGTTGCATGGAGTTCCGGTGTCTATCATATCCGACAGGGGTACTCAGTTCACTTCTCAGTTTTGGAGAGCATTTCAGCGAGAGATGGGTACGCGGGTTGAGTTGAGTACAACATTTCACCCCCAGATAGACGGACAGTCTGAGCACACTATTCGGATCTTGGAGGATATGTTGCGAGCTTGTGTGATTGATTTTGGTGGTTTGTGGGATGAGTTCCTACCACTTGCTGAGTTTTCCTACAACAACAGTTATCAGTCGAGTATTCAGATGGCCCCGTATGAGGCATTGTATGGCAGGCGGTGTAGATCCCCCGTGGGATGGTTTGAGCCTGGTGAGGTTAGATTGATAGGGACCGAGTTAGTCCAGGATGCTCTGGATAGAGCAAAGTTGATCCAGGAGAGGCTTCGTACAGCACAGTCTCGTCAGAAGAGTTATGCGGACCGTAGAGTTCGAGAGTTGTCTTTCATGGTTGGTGACGGAGTATTGTTGAAGATTTCACCTATGAAGGGTGTCATGAGGTTTGGGAAGAAAGGAAAGTTGAGTCCCGGTACATTGGTCCTTTTGAGATACTTAGGAGAGTTGGAGAGGTGGCATATGAGTTAGCCTTGCCGCCCAGCTTATCCAGCGTTCATCGAGTATTCCATGTGTCTATGCTCCGGAAGTACATTGGAGATCCGTCTCATGTATTAGATTTCAGCACCATTCAGCTTGATGGTGATCTATCCTATGATGTGGAGCCTATTGCCATTTTGGGACGGCAGGTGAGAAAATTGAGGTCTAAGGAGATTGCATCAGTTAAGGTTCAGTGGAGAGGTCGACCCGTGGAGGAGGCCACTTGGGAGATCGAGCGGGAGATGCGGAGCAGATATCCTCACTTGTTTGAGACTTCAGGTATGTTTCTTGACCCGCTCGAGGACGAGCGTTTGCTTAAGAGGGGAGAATGTGACGACCCGGCCCGTCGTCACGGGAATTACCACCCCGTTATGTTGTAAAAACATGTTTTACGATTTTATATCAGTGTTAGAGTCTATCGGGTGAGTTAGGAGTGAATTGGATTGAAAATGAGGCATATAGCCTTTTTGAAGGAAACTTGAATAAGGAAAGTCAACCCGGAGTTGACTATTTGGTTAGAGGGCTCGGAATCGGATTCCGATGATTCGGTTAGTTCCGGGAGGTGATTTGTGACTTAGGGGAGCGATCGGAATTGAATTTGGAGGCCCGGTGTAGAAATAGGCTTGAATTGGCTAAGGTTGAATTTTGGCGAAATCCGAACGGTAGGTGAGATTTTGATCCGGGGGTCGGAATGGAATTCCGACAATTTCTGTAGCTTTGTTATGTGATTTTGGATATGTCCGCAAATTTTGAGGTCATTCGGACGTCGTTTGGTCGGGTTTTAGATCGAATGTGCAATTCGGAAAGTTTTAAGAAATTTAGGCTTGAATTCGATGTGAATTATGAGTTTTGATGTTGTTAGACGTGTTTTTATGATTTGAATGAGTTCGTATCGTGTTTTGGAGTATGTTGGTGGTTTTCGTTGGGGTCCCGGGAGCCTCGGGATGAATTCGGGGGTCCAAACGGACCAATTTGTGCCAAAAGGCACTGCTGTTCTGCTGCAATAATTGCAGAGAAATTTTGTTCTTCGCGATCGCGGAGATGGCCATGCGATCGCGTAAGGGAGAAATCCTGAGCTCTGCGATCGCGAAGTAAAGCCTGCGATCGCGTAAGTCTGGAGGTTGGAACATTGTGATCGCGTGAGGTTTTATGCGATCGCGTAGGGTATTTGGTCGGAAGCAGTGCGATCGCGTGTCGAGTGTCGCGATCGCGTAGGTTAATCTGGGAGCCGGCCGAGTTTGTTCTTCGCGATCGCGTTAGTTCGTTTGCGATCGCGTAGGGTCGCTGAGTTGTTCACTGCGATCACGTCCAGGATCACGCAATCGCATAGAGGAAAATTAGGCCGCCCAAAATTTGTGCATCGCGATCGCGTGCCAAAGGCTGCGATCGCGTAGGGTTAATTGGTCTGGCAGAGAATTTAATCACAGAACAGAGGGGCTACGGGTTCATTAACCCAAAATGCCATTTTTGAGTTCTAGAGAGAGAAACTCACGGGAATTGCTGGTAATTCATCGGGGATTCGTTGGAGGTAAGTTTTGTGGCTTAGTTACATCATTTTAACATGAAATCCTTGGCTAAATCCCTGTAAATTAAAGATTAAAGGTGGGTTTGAGCCCTAGGCCTAAATTGAAGAAAAACTCCGATTTGAGTGGGCAAATGGAGTCCGATTTTGGTAAATTTTATATGCCTAGACTCGTATCGAGATGAGGATTCCGAATATGTAACTTTTGTAATTTTTCGACAAGTGTACCAAAAGTCGGGTTTTGGCAACTTTGGGAATTTTGATGTAAATTGGGTTATATTGATTAGGTGTTGTCCCATTGGCCTAATTTGTTGTGTTTCAACTGTATTTGATCAGATTCTACGCGTGCGGAGCTTGATTCTCGTGGCAAGGGCATCGCGGAGTAGTCGTCGCGCCGTATTGAGGTGAGTAATAGATGTGGGTGATGACCAGCGGGTTCGAAACCCCGGTATACCACTTTGTGACGCTGTATAGCGGTGAGACACGCACACTCTTGAGAGTGCGGGGTCGATCATGAACCGGAGACTATATATTAGTCCGACCTGTTGATACTGTATTATTGGCTATTCTCGAGCCGTTGAACCTCCTTCTTGGACGGTTGAGTATATTGTGGGCTGTGAGCCAGTTATTGGATCCCGCGAGGATCGTTATCATGGTCTTATCATATAGACATGCTAGTTTACTACTAGTCCGCAGCTATTTTTGTTATTATGCTAATTCCAATCTCTGGAACTTGATATTACTGTTTTCCAACTGAAAAATGATAAAAGAGTTTTCAAAAACTACTTTTGAGCCTGCGAGGCTGTATCTGCATATTAGCTGACTAGTAGTGGATCGGGCTGCGCGCCGCAGCGAGATATATGTTGGATCGGACTGCACGCCGCACGAATATCTCTATGAGATGTGCTTGGGCTGTAGGAGCTCCTCCGGAGTCTGAACCCCCACAGTGAGCACGGGTACCCAAAATTGGAGTCGGGCTACGCGCCGTAGCGGTCATATCATGCATTGCATTGCATTTAGCTACATCTGCTAGCTGTTATGCTATTTATTGATATTTGTTGGCACAGGTACAGTGAATATTGATTCTATGACAGGGTAGCTGATTATAGCTTTACATAGTGCTTTATTGCGGATTTCTTATCTGCGTTGTCTTACTCTTGTTTATTACCACTGAGTCTGGCAGTACTCATTTTACTCCCTGCACCTTGTGTGCAGATCCAGGTACCTCTCAGCAGTGATCCAGTAGCTGTGCGAGGCGACATCTGTGGGATATAAGAGGTAGCTGCAGAGTCCGCAGGACCCGATATTCCTTCCTATTGTCTTTGATTTTGTATTGACATTTCCTTCCGCACTTGGTATTTTTGTAAACCTTTATACACTCATGTTCAGTAGAGGCTCATGACTCTTGACCCTTCGGTCTATGGGAGTTAGTATATTTTGGGACTTGGTTTCCCCGCTGTTGGTATAAGTATTACTATTGTCTCATATTTTGAAATGCTTAAATGGGTTAAAGAGAGCTTCTAGCTCAGTTGTTGATATTGATTGGTCAGGCTGGCTTAGCAATGTGCTGGGCGCCATCACGACCGGATTTGGGGTCGTGACAGGCAGTTACTGGGGATTTCGCATTTGCGAAATAAGGTTCGCATTTGCGAACTAGCGGGCTTCTGGGCTTTGTCACAATTGCGACACATTCTTCGCAATTACGAAGACAGGCAATTAGTGAAGGCCTCGCATTTGCGAGGTTAAGTTCGCAATTGCGAACTCTGGTCCAGGTGTACCGGTGTCGCATTTGCGACACTTTGTTCGCATTTGCGAACTTGGCTGGTTCTGGCAGGCATCGCATTTGCGATAATGGGTTCGCATTTGCGAACCCAGCCTTGAGCTGCCTTCTTCGCATTTGCGAGAAATTCTTTGCAAATGCGAAGCCAAAAGCTGGGTGAAAAACCAGCAGTGCATAAATTCAGAAATTGATCCTACGGCCAATCAAATCTTTACCCGAGCCCTCCGGGCACCAAACCAAACATGTACACAACATCAAAAACACATTATGAACTTGTTCGTGCGATCACATCGCCAATAACACATCGTTTTCATCAAATCAAGTCTCAAGTTCATGATTTTCATACTTTTGGTTTTCAAAACTTTCAAACTTGGAACTCAAGGTCCAAAACATCTCAAACGACATCCGAATGTCACCAAATTTTACAGAAATCGCATATATAATATTTAAGACTTGTACCGGGCGTCGGAACCAAAATACGAGCCCGATACCAAGGTCAATTAATTCATTTCCTTTAACAATTATATCAAAACCAATTTCATAGAAAAATTCATAACTTGGGCTCTAGGCCTCAGAATTCGACTCCGGACGCATGTCCAAGTCCCATATTTTCCTACGGACCTTTCGCGGCCATCCAATCTCGGGTCCGGATCCGTTTACCAAAAATGTTGACCGAAGTCAACCATATAAATATTAATATCATTTTTATCCAAATTTCTCATAGAATTCATATTTTCTATCACAACATCTTTCCGGTTACATGCTCGGATTGAGCACGTTAATCGAGGCAACATAGAATGAGGTTTTCGAGGCCTCAGAAGCTCGAAATGATTAATAAAATAAGTGATGACCCTTTGGGTCGTCACAGGGCCTGTGTTAATCACTAGGCCCAGAGTAAATAGACAAAATATAGAATAGATTCGTAACATCAATGTAAAATTTAAATAAATGCTCTTCAAAAGACTGAAGAAGCCAGTAAGTTTCATATTATTTCAGAAAAGCGTCAAATTACATATCGATCACTGCTAATCTCAAATTCTAATAACTAACTGAACATCTTAAGAACAGAACTTTGGTATTAGTGCTATTATTTCAGATACCTGGGTAGTTATTAGAATGTGAGTTATAAACTTATTTATTGCATAATTTTAAATAAAGGAAAACAATATCGAAATACTAACTGGACATGCTTGAATTATTAACAACTACAGAACTCTAGATTATCCTATATGTAAATCGTTGTTAAGTGAGACTAGATAGCAAAGCAGTTTGAACTTTATCCACTTATTTCCTTTTTCTGAACTAATCGATCTTGATTCAGAACTTAACTAACAAAGGTAGTAACATTAATCAAGTCTGGGCCTGTGTTAATCACTAGGCCCAGAGTAAATTGACAAAATATAGAATAGATTCGTAACATCAATGTAAAATTTAAACAAATGCTCTTCAAAAGACAGAAGAAGCCAGTAAGATTCCTATTATTTCGGAAACGTTTCAAATTACATATCGATCACTGCTAATCTCAAATTCTAATAACTAACTGAACATCTTAAGAACAGAACTTTGGTATTAGTGCTATTATTTCAGATACCTGGGTAGTTATTAGAATGCGAGTTATAAACTTATTTATTGTATAATTTTAAATAAAGGAAAACAATATCGAAATACTAACTGGACATGCTTGAATTATTAACAACTACAGAACTCTAGATTATCCTATATGTAAATCGTTGTTAAATGAGACTAGATAGCAAAGCAGTTTGAACTTTATCCATTTATTTCCTTTTTCTGAACTAATCGATCCTGATTCAGAACTTAACTAACAAAAGTAGTTTATTACCAATTTATATATATTAATTTTATATATGTATTAACTTTGTATTAGCCTGTTTTAAACTTAGATTAGGTGATAACTATTTCTAACTATGTATCACTAGCTACTCTATTTTAATCTATAATCTACATATACTGGTTAATTATTACAAATGATCCTAATGAATTACAATGATTCTATGAAATAACAATTACAAACTAAAAAGAAAAAAAAAAACAGAAGCGAATTCATCCAAACAACTCATGCAGTTTCATTTCTTCAACACAATTTGCGATTACATCTTCGGGAAATAGAACTGTACCTAATTCAAAAGAAAATCTATGAGTCTAGGATTTGAGGAAGAAGAATAGTCAGCAAAATAACAGCAACAGAATAGCAAAAGCAATGAGATGTATTGTTCATAAAGAACAGCTAACAGAATCTCCAAAGATAGAAATCCAGTAGATCAACAAAATAGAATCAAGGAATTCAAGCAGAAATCCATATGAATCAACGAACAATAGACCTCTTAATTTCTGAACTAGACCTTAATCCTCAAAATATAACCTCAGGTTGTGACCTTAATTTCTCACCCCAATTTCAGAATATAACTTTCAACCTTTTTTAATTTAAAAATCTGGACCCTTTTTCAGGCTCTATAATGGCCTATTTATAGAGTGGTTTTGGGGGGAATTGGGGAAAAATTCAAATAAGTTATTTTCATTCCGCTTCCCTTATTCTTTTCAGTTATTTACAGATTAGTTCATTAAATGTGTATCGAAATGCCTTAAAGCCCTTGCTAGAAGGTTCTAGGCAATTCTATAGTGTTCTATTAGGTGTGTGTTACTTGGTTACCCTCACTTGCTAAGGTTTATTACCGGACTGCCTTTTAATTATGCCCAGTTTGTCCTTTATTTTGTAGGTAATTACAGAAATGCTAGGTACTAAAGTCATTTTTAGTCTTATAGGCTCTATTAAATCTTCAGGAATGCCATTTATTGTTTCATGTTGTACCCTTATTGTTTATCTCAATTTACCCGACCTACTATGATCTGGCAGTCTGACAGTCTTAGGGTTATGAGTTATTTATCTAGTAACCACTTTTTATAAATGTTTTAAGACAGCAAATTTCAGACCCCAAATCCCTTTTCAAATTTAGCCAACATTTTAGCAGACCAAAACCCCTTATTAAAACAAGGCAACTAATTAACCAACAGAGATAAGTTTTTAGAAACAATCACTTAATACCACTAAGAAATCAGTATAACCACTTCATAACAAAAATAGCCACTTTAACGAACATACTTTATTCTTTCAGAAATAGCCACATATTTTAGCTTTCAGAAATAACCACAAAATCTTTACAATCATGACCCAAATCACAAAAGCATCTAAAGATTCAGAATGGTATCACAAATGAATCAGATTACAAATATAGCAAGTTCATGTTATTTTGCATATATAGCCTTAATCGCTAATCAAATTTCAATCAATTAGAATTCAGAAGGAAAGTTTGATAATGGTTGAATCCCAATTAATCAAAACTTAATTTTAGACAGAGCATGGTGAACAAACATATAAACATGCCTATTTACTCATGATTCATACGTAATAAACATTAAGAACCCTAAGAACACTATAACAGATTTAGGCATGTGTAACAAATAGAGGTAGATCTTAAGCATGCAGAAGAGATAGGCTCACAAGAATATCAAGAAACATATCAAGAAAACATTTTCAGAATCAAATAGACAAAGAAAATAGGAATAGGGATAGTAAAACTTAGCTTTTTGGGGCTTTCTTTTTCCTTATCTTTTATTTCTTTATTTCTTTCTTTCTTCTTTATTTATTCTTTCTTTCTTTCTTTCTTTATTTTTACATTTCCAAAGTTTCGAAGACTTTTATTCTTCTAATTGTTGGCCATCTTCGATGAGGCTTCTTTTTTTGAGTTTTGGTGGGTGTGGGGTGGTCTAGGGCTTGGTTTAGAGGTTTTGGAGTAAGGTTGTTTTTGGGTGCTCACCGGAGTAGGGTTCCGGAGAGTCTTTTTGTTATATCGAAGAGTTTTGGTAACATTCGAGACCAGCCACCCAGATGAGGTGAAAGATCTCCTCAAGGCGGCTTTATGGTGTTAATTTCTAAGGCTGGTTCATAGTTTTTTAGGTCGCCGGCTAGGGTTCCGGCGACCGGAATTTCAAGAAGAAAGGGGGGTTTTGTTTAATGGGGGTTTAGTGGTGGTTGTAGGGTTTGGTGGGTAAAGGCTGAGGCATTTGATGGCTGCCTGAGTCGGAGATGGTGGTGTTAACAGGCCTATTCGGCCAGTCTCCATGGGAGACTAAGGAAGAACAAGGAGATAGAAAGTGGGCGGCTAGGGTTGTATAATGAATGTGAGTATAAGTGTATTGAACGGAGATGGGGCGATTTATACTCCCCTTATCTGGTATAATCCTGTCCTTTGGATCAACCAAGATCAACGGCCAGGATCTTTTCCTTCAAAATGGCCGCGTTCGATTAAGTGAGAGGCTGCTTCATGTCCGTTAGATGTTTAAGTTTGAACGGCCAGGATTATTTCAACATACTGCGTCGTTTATCTTTTAATGAGACTCAATGTCATCCATTTAATCATTCCTTTGAACGACCCAGATTGGTTCCTTTTAAGACGTCGTTTGATTTCCAATCGAACCGCCTCATCTGGTTCGTTGGATTGATTTCATCAACGGCTGATTTTGTTTTAACTTAAATGGTCCCGTTTGATAACGAGCCTCGGCAGACCAGGCTGATCTTTTGGGCCTGATATACTTGGGCTTGTCAAATGTATATATGTTTCATTACATAGCCTAAGTTGTATTGTTTTTTTTTAGTATTTTTGTCTTGTATTTTAATTATTTCTTGTATTTCTTTTTGTATTTCATTTTTCTCTTTTTATATTTGTTTTCAATTGTTATGTTTCTTTTATTTCCTATTTTTCCTGATATTTCTCGTATTTTATGATATTTTTTGCCATTTTCTTTTATTTTACGGTATTTTGTATTTTTTGTTGATTTTTCTGAATTTTTATATTTTTGTGATATTTTCTAATTGATTCCTTTGTAATTTTAATTTCAACTTTATTTTTAAAGACAAACACACAAGTATTTCAATTAAATCACTCAATTGCACATCAAAACTATTTTTGTATTTATTTTTTTATATTTACGTTGGAATTTATTTGCTCAGGGAAAAAATCACATGCTCACAATGCTGCTAACTGGGTTAAGGGCACGACCATCGTCTGAACCTTCTGATACCAAGTCCATGGGTTGGAACCCATAACAAACTGAAAAAGCACTTCTGTTGGTCAGGAGATGCGTGCGGAGGTTGTAGCAGTGTTGAATGAACGACTTATTTGGAACCTGACCGGGTAACTTTAGAGGTGATCCTGATGTTAGATTCAGAAAAACAGACGGTTCTATTAGTGACACATTTAAAAGAAGCTGGCCGCTTTGACTTTGATTAGCCAACTGAGTGTGGTGGGTGGTGTTATCCTCTTCATTTGTTCCCGTTTACAACCACAAAGCCCATCACTGCTCCTGCTCACTACTTGCCCTTTTTTACTTCTTTGACTAGCACCCGACAAAGGAATGATTTTTTCCCAAAGCCGACTTCCTTTATCGAGCAGCTTTTTCCGTTGACGATAAAAGCGATGGTCCGGGTTGTCTAAAATAAGCGATAATTTTTCTCATTCCTAATCCTAATAAATACCATGTATAGCGCGTGATCACCCAGATTCCTAATGCATTAATTATCTTATATATATAATAACTTATCGACTTCAGCCCCCTTCCTACTCCAACTAATGGAAAAATGCCATTGAATGGTCATAATAGTCGACAAACAAACCAACGTCGACTATAGGCTCGACGAGCAGTCCTCCTAGGTTTCCCGAAGGTAATGATGGGGCCTTTTCAGTACTGATGATTCTTGATGCCAAGAAGGAGACCAACAAGGCGAGACAGACCATTGTTCATAGGTTGGTAATAAGCCCGGATATTGAATCTGATTCTTCCCCTTTGAGAGGGATTCTCGTGCAAACCTTAGGAAGAAGAACTTGGTTACTCATCTTGCATCAGGTTAGAATAATAGCTTTATGTTGATCAACGAACGAGCCTTCTATTTGATTCATACTATACTTCTTCAAGTCTCTATCATCACGATCACTCCTTCCTACCTGTCCAAAGAAAAAAGAACCTCCTCTAGTTCAAGGCCGAAATCCTCAAACAAATAAAAATCTGATTTCTAGTTCACTATTCTTATGATAAGAAGTTATGTCTCATTCATGTGACGAGAGAGCTTGTCACAACCCGGATTTTCCCCCAACATCGGGATCGTGATGGCGCCTACTCGTGGTAGCTAGGCAAGCCACTGTATTCATACTACCCTGTTTTTAATAATATTTCATAATTAATTTATCAACAAACCATAACATTAATTAAATAAGTGCGGAAGACTTTATTGAAATAGTGTTAAGCAGTTTCAAGGTAAAACCATACTGAAATCCTCTACCCAAGACGTGGAGTCACCAACTCACGAACTACTACGGAATACTACACATAAAAGTCTGAAAGAAATATAACATAATCTGTTTGTCTCGGAACAAGGAGACTACAGCTAATAACATAAGTAAAGAGACAGACGTCGGGCCTGCGAACGTCTGCAAGCTACCTCGGTCTCAAATATGATCAACTCCCACGCAATCGATTTACTGCTGCTGCTCCTGATCGTAACCTGGACCTGTGCAAAAACGCACGAAGTGTAGTATCAGCACAACCGACCCCATGTGCTGGTAAGTGCCTGGCCTATCCCGGCGAAGTAGTGACAAGCCTAGGACCAGACACCCACATAAACCTGTGCAGTTCAATATATATGTATACCAAAAAAATAACGAGAAGTAACCAAGTAATAACACAATAAGTAATCTCAAAAGAACTCAACAATTAAACAACAGTTAATAAGTTCACAAGGAAAACAAAGTATAATAGAAACACAAGTAATATCAAGTCAAGAAATAGCAAGTAGTTGCACGGCATCACCCTTCGTGCTTTTACTCTCATCCTCACCAAATAAGCAAATAAAGTACACGGCATCACCCTTCGTGCTTTTACTCTCATCCTCACCAAATAAACAAATAAAGTACACGGCATCACCCTTCGTGCTATTACTCTCATCCTCACATCCATGGTACGGCATGATCCTTCGTACATGGTTCAATAACAAGGCACGGCATGATCCTTCGTGCATAATCAATAAAACATGGCACGGCATTAACCTTCGTGCATAAATAATAAAACATGGCACGACATTAACCTTCGTGCATAAATAATAAATCAAGGCACGGCATCACCCTTCGTGCATTATCACTCTTCCTCACCCAAATAACAATCACAGTTAAGGGCAAAGAAAGAAACAATAATTCATAAACTGTCCCAACAAGGGCAATCAATAATTATCTTCACAACAAGTCCCGACAAGGGAGAACAATAACAATTCTACAACCTGGCAAAGGTTCAATAATTCATCTGTAAGTATGTCTCACAATAAACATTATCAACGACTCACGGTCATACTAGACACCAGTGTATGGATGCTCGTAACCACAGCCCATACACCGCACTCGATGACATAACATATAGCACATAATCCTATTCCCTCAAGCTAGGATAGAACAAACACTTACCTCGAATGTTTATGAACAATTCAATCCGTGGCAATGCCTTTTCCTTTCAAATTTGGCTCCAATCCAATCGTATCTATACACAATTGATTTAATATCATCAATATTACCCAACAAACTAATTCTTAAGATCAAATACAACTTTTACAACATTCTGCCCGAAATAGTGAATTTCAACCCCGGGCCCACATGGTCGGAATTCGGGGTTAGGACCAAAATCCGGTTACCCATCCCCCCACGAGTTCATGTATATGATTTGTTTCAAAATCGGACCTCAATTCGAGGTCCAATTCCCCAATTTATGAAAAACCCTATTTTCTAACAAAAACAAGAATTCTACCATGAAAACCTTTGATTTTAATGAAAAACATGTTTAATGATGTTAGGAATTGAAAGAACTAAGTAAAAAGTGACTTACAATTGTTTTGAAGAATAAAGAATCCGTGAAGAATCGCAAATGGGTGTTTTTGGTTTGTAAAAAGTGAAGAAATGAACTGAAAATCGTGTTTTACAGGTCTCTGTGTTCGCATTTGCGAACATGGGTTCGCAATTGCGAACCCCGACCAATTTCTGGAGTTTGAAAAATAAGCTAAGGCTGGGAAGTTCGCATTTGAGAACATTTGTTCGCATTTGCGAACACTGGCAGACAAAGGGGGTGTTCGCATTTGCGAACTAATGTTCGCATTTGCGAACATAGGCTGTATAGGGCAGTGTTCGCATTTGCGAACAATGGTTCGCATTTGCGAACCAAGGCAATATGGGGCAGTGTTCGCATTTGCGAACTTTTTTCGCATTTGCGAACATAGGCAAGCCCTGGGGACGTTCGCATTTGCGAACAATTGTTCGCATTTGCGAACAAGGCTGGGCATGAGGGTTTTTCGCATTTGCGATCAGGGTTCGCATTTGCGAGCCCTGCCTTGATCATCCCCCTTCGCAATTGCGAGAAATGCTTCGCAATTGCGAAGCCAACAGCTGGGTGAAAAACCAGCAGTGCAAAAATTCAGAATTTCATCCAACGACCTATCAAATCTTTACCCGAGCCCCCGGGCTCCAAACCAAACATGTACACAACCTCAAAAACACATTATGAACTTGTTTGTGCGATCACATCGCCAATATCACCTCGTTTTCATCAAATCAAGCCTCAACTTCATGATTTTCATACCTTTGGTTTTCAAAACTTTTCAAACTTGGGACTCAAGGTCCAAAACATCTCAAACGACATCCGAATGTCACCAAACTTTACAGAAATCACATATATAATATTTAAGACTTGTACCGGGCGTCGGAACCAAAATACGAGCCCGATACCAAGGTCAATTAATTCATTTCCTTTTATAATTACATCAAAAACAATTTCATAGAAAAATTCATAACTTGAGCTCTAGGCCTCAGAATTTGACTCCGGACGCATGTCCAAGTCCCATATTTTCCTACGGACCTCTCGGGACCATCCAATCTCGGGTCCGGATCCGTTTACCAAAAATGTTGACCGAAGTCAACCATATCAATATTAATATCATTTTTATCCAAATTTCTCATAGAATTCATATTTTCTATCACAAAATCATTCCGGCTACATGCTCGGATTGTGCACGTAAATCGAGGCAACATGGAATGAGGTTTTCAAGGCCTCAGAAGCTCGAAATGATTAATAAAATAAGTGATGACCCTTTGGGTCGTCACAATCTCCACCTCTTAAAACAACCGTTCGTCCTCGAACGGACAAAAGAAAGAAGTACCTGAGTAAGGAAACAAATGTGGGTAGCGGCTCCGCATATCAGACTCGGACTCCCAGGTCGATGCCTCAGGAGGCTGACCTCTCCACTGAACACGCACAGAAGGATAACTCTTCGACCTCAGCTGTCGAATCTGCCGGTCTAGAATGGCTACCGGCTCCTCCTCGTAAGATAGATCATTGTCCAATTGGACAGTACTGAAGTCTAACACATGTGTGGGATCGCCGTGGTATCTCCGAAGCATAGATACGTGAAAAAACTGGATGCACGGCTGATAAGCTAGGCGGCAAAGCTAATCTGTAAGCCACCCCTCCCACTCTGTCTAGAATCTCAAATGGACCAATATACCTAGGGCCTGAGCTTGCCCTTCTTCCCAAACCTCATCACGCCCTTCATCGGCGACACTCGGAGCAATACACGCTCACCTACCATGAAATCTACATCTCGAACCTTACGATCCGCATAAGTCTTCTGTCTGGACTGAGCTGAACGCAATCTCTCCTGGATAGTCTTGACCTTATCCAAGGCCTCCCGAACTAAGTCTGTACCCAACAACCGAGCCTCTTCCGGCTCAAACCATCCAACTGGGGATCGACATCGCCTACCATACAACGCCTCATACGGGGTCATCTGGATGATGGACTGGTAACTGTTATTGTAGGCAAACTCCGCTAATGGCAGAAACTGGTCCCACGAGCCTCCGAAATCAATAACACAGGCTCGAAGCATGTCTTCTAGAATCCGAATAGTCGTTTCGGACTGGCCATCCGTCTGAGGATAAAATGCTGTACTCAACTGAACCTGGGTGCCTAACTCCTGCTGGACCGCTCTCCAGAACCGCGAGGTAAACTGCGTACCCCGATCAGAGATAATAGATACTGGCACTCCATGGAGATGAACAATCTCCCTAATGTAAACCACCGCTAACCTCTCCGACGAGTAGGAGACAGATACTGGAATAAAGTGTGCTGACTTGGTCAGCCTATCAACAATGACCCAAATAGCATCAAATTTCCTCCGAGTCAAAGGAAGTCCAGTAACGAAGTCCATAGTGATCCGCTCCCATTTCCACTCGGAAATTTCAATCCTCTGGAATACACCACCAGGTCTCTGGTGCTCATATTTCACCTGGTGACAATTTAGACACCGAGCGACATACGCAACGATATCTTTCTTCATTCTGCGCCACCAATAGTGTTGCCGTAAGTCCTGGTACATCTTCGCGGCGCCTGGATGAATAGAATACCGCGAACTGTGGGCCTCTGCTAAGATCAACTCTCGAATTCCTTCGACATTGGGCACACAAACTTGACCCTGCAATTTCAATACCCCATCATCATCTAGATTTACCTGTGTGGCACCTCCCCGTTGTACTGTATCTCTCAACTCACGCAAATGAGGATCATCAAATTGCCTTTCACGGATACGCTCTAATAAAGAAGAACGAGCGACCGTGCGGGCTAACACTCTACTAGGCTCAGAAATGTCTAATCTCACGAACCGGTTGGCTAAGGCCTGGACATCTAGAGCTAATGGTCTCTGACTGACCGGAATGTATGCAAGACTACCCATGCTGGCATACTTTCTACTCAAAGCATCGGCCACCACATTGGCCTTACTTGGGTGATATAAGATAGTAACATCATAGTCTTTTAGCAACTCTAACCATCTCCGCTGTCGTAGATTCAACTCCTTCTGTTTGAACAAGTACCGTAGGCTTTTGTGATCGGTGTACACCTCACATGTCACACCATATAGATAATGCCTCCAGATCTTTAAGGCATGAACCACTGCTGCTAACTCAAGATCATGAACTGGATAATTCTTCTCATGTATCTTTAACTGCCTCGAAGCATAAGCGATAACCTTACCATCTTGCATCAATACCGCTCCAAGCCCTGTACGAGATGCGTCACAATAAACTGTATAAGGCCCTGCACCTGTAGGTAGTATCAACACTGGTGCGGTGGTCAAGGCTGTCTTGAGCTTCTGAAAGCTCGCCTCACACTCCTCTGACCACTGGAACTGGACACCCTTCTGGGTCAACCTAGTCATCGGGGCTGCAATAGAAGAAAACCCCTCTACAAATCGATGGTAGTAACCTTCTAATCCCAAGAAACTCTGGATCTCAGTCACTGAAGCTGGTCGAGGCCAATTCTGGACTGCCTCAATCTTCTTTGGGTCTACCTGAATACCTTCCACCGATACAATGTGACCCGGAAATGCTACCGAACTCAGCCAGAACTCACATTTAGAAAATTTGGCATATAGCTGGTTATTTTTCAGAGTCTGAAGAACCACTCTGAGGTGCTGCTCGTGCTCTTCCCGGCTGCGGGAGTACACCAGGATGTCATCTATAAAGACTATCACGAACAGATCTAAGTAAGGCCTGAATACCCGATTCATCAACTCCATGAATGCTGCGGGGGCATTGGTCAACCCGAAGGACATGACCAAGAACTCATAATGCCCATATCTAGAGCGAAAGGTTGTCTTAGGAATGTCGGCCGCCCTGATCTTCAGCTGATGGTAGCCTGACCTCAAGTCTATCTTAGAGAATACCCTCGCTCCCTGGAGCTGGTCAAACAAATCATCAATCCTCGGCAGTGGATATTTATTTTTGATAGTCACATTGTTTAACTGCCGGTAATCAATACACATCCGCATCGAGCCATCCTTCTTCTTTACAAATAATACAGGTGCTCCCCAGGGGGAAACACTGGGCCTGATAAAGCCCTTCTCAAGAAGGTCCTGCAACCGATCTTTCAACTCTTTTAACTCCGGCGGGGCCATACGATAGGGTGGAATAGAGATGGGCTGAGTGCCCGGTGCCAGATCAATACAGAAATCAATATCCCTGTCGGGTGGCATGCCCGGCAGGTCCGAAGGAAAAACCTCCGGAAACTCCCGTGCAATAGGGACCGACTCAATGGAAGGAACCTCTGCGCTGGAATCACGAACATAAGCCAGATAAGCTAGACACCCCTTCTCGACCATGCGTCGAGCCTTAACATAGGAAATAACAGTGCGAACGGAGTGGCTTGAGGTACCTTT
The DNA here is from genome assembly GCA_032618575.1 of Nicotiana noctiflora. Lineage (NCBI taxonomy): Eukaryota > Viridiplantae > Streptophyta > Magnoliopsida > Solanales > Solanaceae > Nicotiana > Nicotiana noctiflora. The sequence goes on from JASVEL010009715.1 coordinate 145,002, forward strand.
CCACTCTAGTCGGGGTGATTCTGGCAAGGCTAAGGTCACCGTCTTAGCATGGCAATCAAGAATAGCATGGTATGGGGACAACCAGTCCATCCCCAATATGACATCAAAATCTACCATATCCAAAAGCAACAGATCAACACGGGTCTCAAGACCCCCAAATATAACTACGCACGAACGATGCACCCGATCGACTACAATGGAGTCACCCATCTGGTATAGCCACATAAACTGGAATATCCAGAGCATAGCTGGGCACGACCAAATACGGTGCGAAGTAGGAAGACACATAGGAATATGTAGATCCAGGGTCAAATAATACTGAAGCACCTCTGCCACACACAAGAATAGTACCTGTAATCACGGCATCTGATGCCTCTGCCTCTGGCATGGCTAGTAAAGCATAGAATCGGGGATCTGCACCTCCCCTATGAGCTGCGTCTCTAGGACGACCATCAACTGGCTGACCTCTACCTCTGGCTGGACGGTCTCCACCTCTACGGTCTCGACCTCCACCTCTATAATCTCTACCCCCGCCTCTGGCTGGCTGGGCAGGCTGAGGGTCAGCTGGGGCCTGAATCATAGGACGAGGACCTCGCTGCCGAGAGTTGCCCGCTGCTAGAGGGCAATACCTGATAAAATGACCTGGGTCACCACAACCGTAGCAACTCTTAGACTGATAGGGCTGCTGGCCCTGACGACCTGAATGGCCTCCACGAACACTCTGAAGAGGCTGAGCATTAATAGGAGGCTGGTCTGAATAATGCCCACGAAAACCACGATCACCTGATCCACCCTGTGAAGCCTGAAGGGCGGAATGAAAAGGCCTGGAGGACTGGCCTCTATCAAAGGATTCTCTGCTACCAGAGGAAGAAGCACCAAACCTACCCGAATGACGAGGCCTCTTATCCGAAGAATAACCGCCTCCTCTAGCAAGAGCCATCTCAACTCTGCGTGCTGCATTGGCTGCCTCCTGAAATGATATGTCACTCCCCACGCCCATAGCCATCTGGAGTCTAATCGGCCGATTAAGCCCATCTATAAACCTGCGGACCCTCTCCCGCTCCGTGGGAAGTATCACCACTGCATGACGAGCCAAATCGACAAATCTCGTCTCATACTGTGTAATTGTCATAGTGCCCTGATGGAGGCGCTCAAACTGCCTCCGAAGTACATCCCGCTGAGTAGCAGGGAGAAACTTCTCCATAAATAGTTCCGCAAACTGATCCCATGATAAAGCTGGGGACCCTGCTGGTCGAGTCAAGCAATAATCTCTCCACCAAGTCTTGGCGGATCCTGCAAGTCTGAATGTACAGAAGTCAACTCCATTTGACTCCACGATCCCCATAGTCTTGAGAATCTCATGGCAACTGAATAAGAAGTCTTGAGGATCCTCTGATGTGGCTCCACTGAATGTAGTGGTAAATAGCTTGGAGAATCGATCAAGTCTCCATAATGAATCGGAAGTCATGGCCGCTCCATCACCTGCATGAGTTGTGGTACCTGACTGAGTGGCCACAGCTGGCTGAACTACTGGTGCCTGAGGCTGAGGAGCTACTGGCTCCGGAGTACGAGCAATAGGAGTCTGGGCCCCTCCTCCAGCCTGAGAAGCGGCTGGTGCAACTGATAATAAACCCGCTCTGGCAATGCTGTCCATAAATCCCGCTATTCTGACCAAAGCATCCCGGAGATCCGGGGTAATTAAAGCCTCTCCTGGGACCTGAGCTGGGCCCACTGGAGCTGCTGGGACCGGAACCTCCTCGTCATTCTCAATATGAGGCTCCACCTCTGGGGTAGCTGCCTGGGGCTGAGCTCTACCCCTACCACGGCCTCTAATACGGCCTTGGCCCCTGCCCCTCACGGGAGCTGCCTGGGGCTCGGGCTGCTGGTCAGCGGACGAAGAAGCGCGTGTCCTCACCATCTGCGAAAGGACAGAATAGAAGTTCAATCAGTATTTGTGGAACAAGTCGCACGACAAGAAAGAACAAATGAGAGACTCTTTCCTAAATCAATAGACTCTGGAGGACGAGTACAGATGTCTCCGTACCTACCTCCCAAACTCTACTAAGCTTGTTCATGAGTGGCGAGACCTATGTAACCTAGAGCTCTGATACCAACTTGTCACGACCCGGATTTTCCCCCAACATCGGGATCGTGATGGCGCCTACTCGTGGTAGCTAGGCAAGCCACTGTATTCATACTACCCTGTTTTTAATAATATTTCATAATTAATTTATCAACAAACCATAACTTTAATTAAATAAGTGCGGAAGACTTTATTGAAATAGTGTTAAGCAGTTTCAAGGTAAAACCATACTGAAATCCTCTACCCAAGACGTGGAGTCACCAACTCACGAACTACTACGGAATACTACACATAAAAGTCTGAAAGAAATATAACATAATCTGTTTGTCTCGGAACAAAGAGACTACAACTAGTAACATAAGTAAAGAGAGAGAGACGCCGGGCCTGCGGACGTCTGTAAGCTACCTCGGTCTCAAATATGATCAACTCCCACGCAAAATATTTACTGCTGTTGCTCCTGATCGTAACCTGGACCTGTGCAAAAACGCACAGAAGTGTAGTATCAGCACAATCGACCCCATGTGCTGGTAAGTGCCTGGCCTATCCCGGCGAAGTAGTGACAAGCATAGGACCAGACACCCACATAAACCTGTGCAGTTCAATATATATGTATACCAAAAAAATAACGAGAAGTAACCAAGTAATAACACAATAAGTAATATCTCAAAAGAACTCAACAATTAAACAACAGTTAATAAGTTCACAAGGAAAACAAAGTATAATGGAAACACAAGTAATATCAAGTCAAGAAATAGCAAGTAGTTGCACGGCATCACCCTTCGTGCTTTTACTCTCATCCTCACCAAATAAGCAAATAAATTACACGGCATCACCCTTCGTGCTTTTACTCTCATCCTCACCAAATAAACAAATAAAGTACACGGCATCACCCTTCGTGCTTTTACTCTCATCCTCACATCCATGGTATGGCATGATCCTTCGTACATGGTTCAATAACAAGTCACGGCATGATCCTTCGTGCATAATCAATAAAACATGGCACGGCATTAACCTTCGTGCATAAATAATAAAACATGGCACGGCATTAACCTTCGTGCATAAATAATAAATCAAGGCACGGCATCACCCTTCGTGCATTATCACTCTTCCTCACCCAAATAACAATCACAGTTAAGGGCAAAGAAAGAAGCAGTAATTCATAAACTGTCCCAACAAGGGCAATCAATAATTATCTTCACAACAAGTCCCGACAAGGGAGAACAATAACAATTCTACAACCTGGCAAAGGTTCAACAATTCATCTGTAAGTATGTCTCACAATAAACATTATCAACGACTCACGGTCATACTAGACGCCAGTGTATGGATGCTCGTCACCACAGCCCATACACCGCACTCGATGACATAACATATAGCACATAATCCTATTCCCTCAAGCTAGGATAGAACAAACACTTACCTCGAATGTTTATGAACAATTCAATCCGTGGCAATGCCTTTTCCTTTCAAATTTGGCTCCAATCCAATCGTATCTATACACAATTGATTTAATATCATCAATACTACTCAACAAACTAATTCTTAAGATCAAATACAACTTTTACAACATTCTGCCCGAAATAGTGAATTTCAACCCTGGGCCCACATGGTCGGAATTCGAGGTTAGGACCAAAATCCGGTTACCCATCCCCCCACGAGTTCATGTATATGCTTTGTTTCAAAATCGGACCTCAATTCGAGGTCCAATTCCCCAATTTATGAAAAACCCTATTTTCTAACAAAAACAAGAATTCTACCATGAAAACCTTTGATTTTAATGAAAAACATGTTTAATGATGTTAGGAATTGAAAGAACTAAGTAAAAAGTGACTTACAATTGTTTTGAAGAAGAAAGAATCCGTGAAGAATCGCAAATGGGTGTTTTTGGTTTGTAAAAAGTGAAGAAATGAACTGAAAATCATGTTTTACAGGTCTCTGTGTTTGCATTTGCGAACATGGGTTCGCAACCAATTTCTGGAGTTTGAAAAATAAGCTAAGGCTGGGAAGTTCGCATTTGCGAACATTTGTTCGCATTTGCGAACACTGGCAGACAAATGGGTGTTCGCATTTGCGAACTAATGTTCGCATTTGCGAACATAGGCTGTATAGGGCAGTGTTCGCATTTGCGAACAATGGTTCGCATTTGCGAACCAAGGCAATATGGGGCAGTGTTCGCATTTGCGAACTTTGTTCACATTTGCGAACATAGGCAAGCCCTGGGGACGTTCGCATTTGCGAACAATTGTTCGCATTTGCGAACAAGGCTGGGCATGAGGGTTTCGCATTTGCGATCAGGGTTCGCATTTGCGAGCCCTGCCTTGATCATCCCCCTTCGCAATTGCGAGAAATGCTTCGCAATTGCAAAGCCAACAGCTGGGTGAAAAACCAGCAGTGCAAAAATTCAGAATTTCATCCAACGGCCTATCAAATCTTTACCCGAGCCCCCGGGCTCCAAACCAAACATGTACACAACCTCAAAAACACATTATGAACTTGTTCGTGCGATCACATCGCCAATATCACCTCGTTTTCATCAAATCAAGCCTCAACTTCATGATTTTCATACCTTTGGTTTTCAAAACTTTTCAAACTTGGGACTCAAGGTCCAAAACATCTCAAATGACATCCGAATGTCAGCAAACTTTACAGAAATCACATATATAATATTTAAGACTTGTACGGGTGTCGGAACCAAAATACGAGCCCGATACCAAGGTCAATTAATTCATTTCCTTTTATAATTACATCAAAAACAATTTCATAGAAAAATTCATAACTTGAGCTCTAGGCCTCAGAATTCGACTCCGGACGCATGTCCAAGTCCCATATTTTCCTACGGACCTCTCGAGACCATCCAATCTCGGGTCCGGATCCGTTTACCAAAAATGTTGACCGAAGACAACCATATCAATATTAATATCATTTTTATCCAAATTTCTCATAGAATTCATATTTTCTATCAAAAAATCTTTCCGGCTACATGCTCGGATTGTGCACGTAAATCGAGGTAACATGGAATGAGGTTTTCAAGGCCTCAGAAGCTCGAAATGATTAATAAAATAAGTGATGACCCTTTGGGTCGTCACAGAGCTCAAAATGAAAATTAGAAAATTTCACATCTATAGTAGATTTTGTGCCCCAAATAATTTAGACTCATTAAACTAAGCAAGCGGGGAAGCTATGACCCCCCCCCCCCATTGAACAAAGGGGATCCGTAGGGCGGGCTCACTTATATACTAGATAGGTGACACAGAATTACGGTGCTAGTTCTGTTCCCTCAGTGAAGATAAAGAACGAATCTATAACAATATTTGTACAGAACAGAAGAGGAAGAAAAATGTAGGTTCTTCGTTCCATCCTTGACCTATGATAAGATCAATAGCTTAATCTACCACTAGACCACCTGTAATTTTTTATTAAACCTTTACTCAAAAAAGGAAAATGGATTTTCTTATTAAATATTCTTTTCTTAGATTAAGATATCATCAGACCTGTATGTTTAAGAAGGTATTCATTGATTCTCTGATTCTGTCTTTTTGCTCTTCGCTTAGCTACATCGGCTTATGGATGCCAATGTCCTTCATGGATCTAGGAGCTCATACGAATAATGGCTAGCAGGATTTCACATTCAATCAGAGTTGCCTTAGTTGGTTTTAGAAGGTAATGCACTCAAGACTCTATATAGTGGTTTATGCCCTTTATTTGGCTTCAACAAGAATTGGAATCTCTTATTTAACTTGAGGGGAAATAGGGGAATAGAAGCTACCATCCTAGGGTGATGATCTATTATCTCTCGACCCATCTCCTTGTCTAGCAGCCAAGAATAAGAGAGCTACAACACTACAATCTTTTGAACTGGTGCTGAATCCATGTGCAGGCAAGAGAGAACAAAGCAAACAGAAATATCTTAGTAGCCAGAGGAAAAAAAAAAGCAAAAGCAATTCCCGTAGTAGCGGACGGCAAAATGGGAGATTCCTAAATGGTAAAAATGGGGTTGTGGGAGAGCAATACAAGCGTTGTGCAACTAGGCGAATCAGCCCGAATGCTTCACACTAGATAGTGCAAGTCCAGTAGCCGAAAACATCAATAGCTTAGGCTCTAATTGTGTGCTTGTTGAAAAATGAGCCGAAAACTCATAGGCAATGGATTGGTTAAGGGAACCCACCAGAGCCGTAGCAAAAGCGAGTCTTCATTGGGAAATTGTCACTGCTTATAGACCCAAACATAAGTGATCTATTCATAACCAGGATGAAGATTAGGTGAAACTAAGTGGAGATACAATCGACTGATGTTGAAGAATTAGTGCGTGAGTTGTGGTTAGGGGTGAAATGCCAACCAAAATCGGATATAGATGGTTCTCCTCAATATGCATTAAGGCATATCAGTTGACTGGACATATAGGGGTAAAGCGCGTCTTCGGTGCTGGCCGCGAGAGCGGTACCAAAGCAAGGCAAACTCTAAATACTACATATGACCTCAAAATAAGAGGGGGCAAGGTTGGTTAGTGAGACGATTGGGGATAAGCTTCATCGTCGAGAGGGAAAGAGCCCAGATCACCAGCTAAGGACCCTAAATGACCACTCTGTGATAAAGGAGGTAGGGGTGCAGAGACAACCAAGAGGTTTGCCTAGTAGCAGCAACCCTTGAAAAAGTGCGTAATAGCTTACTGATCGAGCGCTCTTGCGCCAAAGATGAACGGGGCTAAGCGGTCCTGCTGAACCTGTGGGATGTCAAAATACAGCCGCAGGGATATATTAATTGCGTGTCCACTCTTTCCAGTATTTTTCGAAAAAAAGCAATTAGGAATAGAGAATATATATCAAAGAAAGGTCTAACTGTTGGAATAATTTTTTCTATTGCTTTTTGATACATTTCAGTAATTCTCATTAGTGAATTAGGTGATAGTGCGGAAAGTGAGGATTCGAACCCTCGGTAAACGAAAGCCTACATAGCTATTGCAATGCTACGTCTTAAACCACTCGGCCATCTCTCATACATAATGAATAGCGAGTCATTTATAAACAATTATTGATTCGATAGGTACGACCAATCCATTACAACTACAAATATAGAAAGTTTAACATTCCATTGCCTTGAGTGAAATGGTGGGAATCCTTGTTTGATTTGTTTGACTATCCCCCTTCCTTGGATTATTATTGGGACGAATATATCAAAAGCTTAGTGTGAAATTTGAATGAGATATATCTTTCTTTTTTCAAATTGAAAATTGGAGTAATTGAGGTTACACAAAATCTCTGCTAGAAAAGGAAAAAGTTTAATCTGGAAAAGTATCCTCTAAGGGTAATGTAATTGAGTGAAATTCATTTTGTATCGTACAAGAAAGGAATTCTATTGGTGTGTGTGCTCTCGATAAAAGGAAATAAGGTAATTTATTCCATTACATACATGGATCGGGTTAAAAAGTCAGACCCAGTCTCTCTTGGAATCCTGAATATGCCAATAAATAATTTATTGTACTAATCCACATATGTCTCTCTCCCATCAATCGGTACTAGTTGAAGTAATGAAAAATCCCCTATTTGTTTAATGAGAAATGCGGAAAAAAAAGAAAAAGAAGATCCCCCGTTAGGAATGAAATTATGCTCCTTTTCCCCCTTTACACTAAAAATGGAAAGATGAATTGATATATTTATCGAATCCATCGGGACTGACGGGGCTCGAACCCGCAACTTTTGCCTTGACAGGGCGCTGCTCTAACCGATTGAACTATAATCCTAAGAAATTTTGGTGTACAACCTAAAATCAATTTAGAATCGTTGTGTTGTAACAGAGACACGAATGATATACTTAATTATTACTATTATCTAATTATATATCATTATTATTAAAATAAAATATTGTAGACTCATAGTGGGCTAATTCATGAATTGAATAAAATGGGGCCTTTTAATTTAACTAATTCGAACTTAATTAAACCAAAGAGTCACGCTCTTTAAACGCCCTATAAGAAAAGGAAATTAAAGGGGCTTAAGTCATCGCTTCCAATCCGATAATTCTTCTTTTAAAGTTGTTGTAGCTCCAACTCTAACCGAGCCATGGCCATGTAGCAATGTTCTCTCTCTACCTCTAATTCTTTGGTTTGTTTTCTACTTTTGATCTCGGCTGTAATGATCTTCTTCCTCAATCGGGCTACATCAACATTAAGTTCATCTTTTAACTGTCGAACTATCCGAGCTCTTTCTTCAGCATTCTTGGCAAGTTGTTTTCGAACCTCGACTAATTCCTTCTCAGCTTTATCTAGATCAAAGCTATAGTCATTCATTTTGCGCCGTAGATTTTCAATTAACTTCTCATATCGGGCAAGTAAAACTGGGGTTTCGGTCGTTGTTTTCATCGTTACAATCTAAGCCTTTAGATTTTCATTTTATTTTCTCAGCAGTTTCTTTTCATCCTCATCGGCTGCTGCATGTAGGCTGCTTTCGAAGTTGAGTTCTTGGAATTGTTTTTCCAACAAGCTCATAATGGCTCGATATTCATTTTCCTTGTCCATCCAATCTTTTTGTTCCTTAGACTGCTCGGCCAACTCTTGAGTGTGAGGCCTCTTCATCGGTCTCTCATGCTCAACATCTCTGCGGTACCATGTTGAATACCCCGGTGGTACTTATCCTCGAGTCCGGTTTCTCACAAAAGTGTCTATTCTCAAGCATTGGCATTCATTCCAGATTTGCCGAATTTTTGCTTTCGGGAATTGCCCATCAGGACTGATTTTTATTTCTTGAAGGCTGAGGTCCCCATCTTTTGGTACATCCTAATATCTTCCGAGTTGCCTTAATACCCGGTATGTCGCAAAAGGTTGGATGCTCTTGAGACCCATTATCAGAAAATGCGACCCTTCTACTAGCATACATATAACTTCGTTGAGGGGCAACCATCCGTATGCCCAATCTATTTGGCTAGCAGTCAGTGATCGCAAATATGTAATCCAACCTTTTGATCCTTCTGGCAACTTAGCTTCCTTTGTCCTCGCATAGAATTCTTCAATAGACGTCTTTTTAGACGATCCATATCTTGAGAACTGAGGGTGGCTGTCACGCCCCAAATCGAGGGACATGACCGGCGCCTGACCGGGTTGCCCCAGTCAAGCGGACCTGGGTGCCTTCCATTCCCACGCGTTACCCTTGTGTTGACTGTTACTCATTAACCAAAATATCTTACCAACAATGACTGATTTCATAATGCATAAACATAACCATGTGATTTATTTACTAACAAGTTCATAATTTATATTTACAACGCCCCATACATATACATAGGCCACAATCCCACGGTTTACATGTCTACGGAGCCTCTAGGATACAAAAAGGGAAATACAATACTTGCCGGTAACAAGGCTCCGGCTATACCTTACAACCAAAATGAAATCCAAACCGAGTGGCATGAACCACACAAGGCCCCGGGGAAGAAAGGGGCTCACCAAAATGGGCAGTGGAAGGAGAAGGATACTACTGCCGATGAGCTGAAGTGCCTACTATTGATACACCTACAATCATGACACGAATGTAGCGCCCCCGGCAAAAGGGACGTCAGTACACTTGAATTGTACTGGTATGTATGGACAAACTTTGTCCCAAGTAAACTCAAGCCATTAAATTACATCAACAATTAATTAAGCCAACCAACCATGTTTCCACATTTTTCCTCATTTCAAATAATTCTCACACAAAGCACTTTCTACAACCAACCAATTTAACAATAACCAATCAATCACGTAAAGCACAAGTAGTCAAACAAAGGGGCAATCAGTGCCCCACAGGTTGCAAACTCTCCTGTTGTCTCCTTTCACAATTTCACATTATTGATTTATGTATCAATTTTTAATAGCGATTTCGATCGCTTTCCATCCCTATTGCCCCTGACCACCCTTATTACCTTGGCCACCCTTATCACCCCAACCCACACCTTATTTCACCACGTCGCGGCGCGCGACACGACCCCGCCTTACAGTCGAAAACACAACAATTTCAAACAGCAGATAAGGTACTACACACAATTTCAACAAGTTCAAATAAGCAACTTGCACATTGTTTCATGTTCTCAATTACTTCTCAAGCCAATATCACAACCAAGTTACAATGTTTCCACATTCAATAATATTCACACATGTATATTCAACAATTTTCCATAATTCAAGTGTTTCATCTCTTTCCACAATAAACCAATTCTCAAGTGTTTCGATTTCTTTTCCACAAGGTGCCATATAGGCCATCATAATCATTATTCACAAATTCTTTACCCAATTCAACTCTCATTTACCTTTCGGTTCATATTTCTTACCACAACACTCATAGTTCAACAACAACTTTGAATATCCAACAACAACATCAATTAATCACATACAATTTCTCAAATCAACACATGCCAAACAATTTTACACATAAGGGCGATTTCACAAGAATCAAAATTAGCCATACATACCTGGTGATGATTTTTCCTCCTACTTTATGCTTACACAAGATATCCTACTCTTGCCAACCTTGTTCTTGAAGACTCTTACTTCTACTCACTTCTTTTACTAGAAATCAAGTTAAATAATCATGCATGAGTGTAAAAATTCTATTTTCAAAAGCTATTATATGCAAACCTCTCTTTACCCAATTTAAAACTGAAAATCAAAGAAAATAGTTAGGGTTTTTACCTTGAAAAGATTGGGGATGTTGAATCTTTGCCCTAGAATCCTTGGAATTAAGTAGTTGAAACAAATCTTTGAAGATGAAAGATTTCTCTCTCTAAAAACCCTCTCTTCTCTCTCTAATTTTGGTGAGGTGATATGATAAAAATGAAGAAGAAAGGTGTTATATTAAAGAAGAGATCGGGTCAAAATGTTACAAAAACTGGGCCGGGGTCAAATATGCGGTCACTATGCGACCGCAGAACACACATGCGGTCCGCAAAGTGACCGCAAAATGGCCTCAAAAATTACTCCAGCTCTGCTACGAAATGCGGCCATTATGCGGTCCGCATTCCTGATCTGCGGTCACAAATTGGATCGCAGATTCACTATGCGATCGCAATTTCGACCGCATTATTGACACGATTTTGGGCAACTTCTCTGGAACGATTTGCGGTCAGAATGCGGTCCGCATGTTGATTCTGCGGTCGCATTCTTGACCGCATATTTGACACTTTTCGGAAAAATTATTTCTCTACATTTTTGAAACTTAAATCACTACCAAGGGTTCGAACCGCGGCTCGCAAGCTCGCCGCGAAGAATTCTACGCATTCCTAACACATCATTCGGACCATGACACCACATCTACTAGGTTTTATGCACAAAAATTTTACGGGGCCTTACAGTGGCGGAACAAATGCTCTACCATCCACATTTGGAGAAGTAAATTACACCCCTCGAAGAAATCTTGCCCTGCTTTACAAGCTGTGAGAGCACGGAAGATATCGGCCACTATCATCGGTGCCGGTGTACTATTATCTTGCACAAGGAGAGTACTGGCAATTCCAGCGACTCTAATGTCAATATTTCCATCATTCCTCGAGAATATGATCATCCCCAAAAAGGCTACCATGAAGGCGAATCGCCTGTGTTCCTCCCACTTAGACCGGTTCGCTTTGCAGCAGAGTTTGTTTGTTGGATCATTAAAACCCCCAATGTGGCCATATCGGAGGTATATAAAGCTCATAGTGCAGAACCCGTGAACCAAGTCTTGATTGTGAACATTTCTTGCAACCTTTAAGGAGTCGAGAAATCTATGCACTGTAATAGCCCTTGGAGCCACCGGATATTTGTCTTTTAGGGGAACCTCGCCTTTCCCGATGTAGTTAGAAATTTCCTCCAATGTCGGAGTGAGCTCAAAATCTGAGAAGTGAAGTACATTATGTGCGGGATCCCAACAAGCAACTAGAGCCCGAATAATATCACCCCGAGGTATGTTCATTAGCCTAGTAAGATCTTTTAGATATTTGTTGACCCAATCATGTCCTTCGTGGCCTAGATCCTTCCACCATAACCGCAACTACAAAGGGATTTTGTTCATTAATACAAAGGGTTCATTTTTGTATTGTGCTCATCTTGCACATTTATTAAAGGAGATTTTACTCAAAAAGGAAAATATTTTTCGAAGACAATTTTTCATTATTTGGAATGAGTTAACCTTTCCATATTTCATTTGAAAATTTGAAGGCTATTATTTTAGAAGGAAATGAAATGATTTCAAAGCGACCATTTTTGCACAAACAGCCTTTCGGCGTCCTTTCAGAACATTCGGCTATTTTTAAAAACAACATCACTTTGATATAGAGAACTAAAATTCGACAGTTTTTTTGGTTATTTTTTGAAAGAGGTGGTTGGACCCGTCAAGGTTTTCCTACGTATCTCGTCTAGTGGTGAAAATCAAACCAGCGAAGTTCGGTCAAATTGTTTTGTGACCAATTATTTAAAAAAAATATTGTTCTACCTATTTTCAAACTTTATTTTCAAACTTTCGAAAACGTTTCGTCAATATTTCGGTATTTTCTTACTCTAAAATTTTCTTTCTTTTTGTTTTTAGGAATTTAGCCGGTCCGCATAATAATCCAGGACAAATAAATGCAACATATAATATGCTCGGTCTTTGATTCCTGGGTCACAAGTCCTGGATGGACCCAACCCCTGTGTTGAGTCCCCTAAGTCAGATATGATGCAAATAATCGTCCTAAATCTAGGCTCAATATCCTGATTTTCATGGTACTAGACTGTGTAACCAAGTGGACAACTCGGATCGAGGAGGGGGCTACGTACCGGAGACCCACGGGGTCGTCCGACTTTGTAACTTATCTGGCCTCTATTTCTTATTAAGGTATTGACACTAACAAAAAGAGGAGCCCGAACAAGTAAGCACATCCCCGTAGGTAAGAATAGAAGGGTTTTCGGCATAATTTTTAAACGCAGTTCACGTAATATCAAAATAGTAAACATGTAGCACATTGATCAAAGCATATAATGAAATCAAATAATATAAAAACAATAATTTAATCCAGCTCAAATTCTTAAACCCTGAACCGAAGTTCTGGGTTGTTTATCCTCAGCAGAGTCGCCAGAGCTATCACACCTCCCTTTTTACTACTTTTTAAGATAAAGTATACCCTGCTATTTACTAATACACCCCAAATAGGTATATGATAATAACAACAGGGAAGGAGTTTTTCCACTTTAAGGACAATCGGAACGAGATTTATTTAGATTTCAGAGTCGCCACTTAGGAAGATAGTAGTGTCCCAAGTCAACGGTTTTATCCTGAATCCGAGGAAATATGACTATGTTTTAACAGTCCGCGAAACTAGAAATCCGGATAAGGAATTCTGTTAACCCGGGAGAAGGTGTTAGGCACTCCCGAATTCCGTGGTTTTAGCACGGTCGCTCAACTGTTGCATTTGTCCTATTTTATTTCTTTATATGATTTTACAAGTGCCAATGTCCCGTTTTGTTATTTTAACGACTTGCGACGTCGCAAAAACGCATTTCGAGGCACACCACAACCAGCACGCCTATGACTTTAGTGCATTTCAGCTTCGCCGGGATTTGAGATTTGAGTCACATAAATGTGCACTCGTATTAAGGATGTATATTTTTAGTCATGCCTATAACGTCTCCACATTATTATCTTTAGGAAAGACCGTGAAATTCGCTAAACGGTCCTTCCGAGTCTAACATTTTATATTAAAATTCACATGGGGGCCCAGTGTATCTTTTCATGTTTCTTTAAATACGAGGCTCATCCCTTATTTTTAGAAGTCCAAACTTATCGTATACTATGTTTTGCTATTTCTGTTTTTTCTCCCTAATTAGAACATGGTTTCGTATTGTTTCTAAACAAGTTATTACAAGTCCCATGCCAATTATTTACTACTAAGGCTTGGACTTTTGGACTACTTTAACAGTCCATTCTGGGCAAACGGGCCTCTGAATCACAGTGTATGTTAGTATTCCTACTCGAGGACCCAGATGTAACATTAATCAAGTCTGGGCCTGTGTTAATCACTAGGCCCAGAGTAAATAGACAAAATATAGAATAGATTCGTAACATCAATGTAAAATTTAAATAAATGCTCTTCAAAAGACTGAAGAAGCCAGTAAGATTCATATTATTTCAGAAAAGTGTCAAATTACATATCGATCACTGCTAATCTCAAATTCTAATAACTAACTGAACATCTTAAGCACAGAACTTTGGTATTAGTGCTATTATTTCAGATACCTGGGTAGTTATTAGAATGCGAGTTATAAACTTATTTATTGCATAATTTTAAATAAAGGAAAACAATATAGAAATACTAACTGGACATGCTTGAATTATTAACAACTACAGAACTCTAGATTATCCTATATGTAAATCGTTGTTAAGTGAGACTAGATAGCAAAGCAGTTTGAACTTTATCCACTTATTTCCTTTTTATGAACTAATCGATCTTGATTCAGAACTTAACTAACAATGGTAGTAACATTAATCAAGTCTGGGCCTGTGTTAATCACGAGGCCCAGAGTAAATAGACAAAATATAGAATAGATTCGTAACATCAATGTAAAATTTAAACAAATGCTCTTCAAAAGACAGAAGAAGCCAGTAAGATTCCTATTATTTCAGAAAAGTGTCAAATTACATATCGATCACTGCTAATCTCAAATTCTAATATCTAACTGAACATCTTAAGAACAGAACTTTGGTATTAGTGCTATTATTTCAGATACCTGGGTAGTTATTAGAATGCGAGTTATAAACTTATTTATTGTAATAATTTTAAATAAAGGAAAACAATATCGAAATACTAACTGGACATGCTTGAATTATTAACAACTACAGAACTCTAGATTATCCTATATGTAAATCGTTGTTAAGTGAGACTAGATAGCAAAGCAGTTTGAACTTTATCCATTTATTTCCTTTTTCTGAACTAATCGATCCTGATTCAGAACTTAACTAACAAAAGTAGTTTATTACCAATTTATATATATTAATTTTATATACGTATTAACTTTGTATTAGCCTGTTTTAAACTTAGATTAGGTGATAACTATTTCTAACTATGTATCACTAGCTACTCTATTTTAATCTATAATCTACATATACTGGTTAATTATTACAAATGATCCTAATGAATTACAATGATTCTATGAAATAACAATTACAAACTAAAAAGGAAAAAAAAACAGAAGCGAATTCATCCAAACAACTCATGCAGTTTCATTTCTTCAACACAATTTGCGATTACATCTTCGGGAAATAGAACTGTACCTAATTCAAAAGAAAATCTATGAGTCTAGGCTTTGAGGAAGAAGAATAGTCAGCAAAATAACAGCAACAGAATAGCAAAAGCAATGAGATGTATTGTTCATAAAGAACAACTAACAGAATCTCTAAAGATAGAAATCCAGTAGATCAACAAAATAGAATCAAGGAATTCAAGCAGAAATCCATATGAATCAACGAACAATAGACCTCTTAATTTCTGAACTAGACCTTAATCCTCAAAATATAACCTCAGGTTGTGACCTTAATTTCTCACCCCAATTTCAGAATATAACTTTCAACCTTTTTTAATTTCAAAATTTGGACCCTTTTTCAGGCTCTATAATGGCCTATTTATAGAGTGGTTTTGGGGGGAATTGGGGAAAAATTCAAATAAGTTATTTTCATTCCGCTTCCCTTATTCTTTTCAGTTATTTACAGATTAGTTCATTAAATGTGTATCGAAATGCCTTAAAGCCCTTGCTAGAAGGTTCTAGGCAATTCTATAGTGTTCTATTAGGTGTGTGTTACTTGGTTACCCTCACTTGCTAAGGTTTATTACTCGGACTGCCTTTT
Source organism: Nicotiana noctiflora (assembly GCA_032618575.1). Classification (NCBI taxonomy): domain Eukaryota; kingdom Viridiplantae; phylum Streptophyta; class Magnoliopsida; order Solanales; family Solanaceae; genus Nicotiana; species Nicotiana noctiflora. Next base: position 160,899 of record JASVEL010009715.1, read on the forward strand.
AATTATGCCCAGTTTGTCCTTTATTTTGTAGGTAATTACAGAAATGCTAGGTACTAAAGTCATTTTTAGTCTTATAGGCTCTATTAAATCTTCAGGAATGCCATTTATTGTTTCATGTTGTACCCTTATTGTTTATCTCAATTTACCCGACCTACTATGATCTGGCAGTCTGGCAGTCTTAGGGTTATGAGTTATTTATCTAGTAACCACTTTTTATAAATGTTTTAAGACAGCAAATTTCAGACCCCAAATCCTTTTTCAAATTTAGCCAACATTTTAGCAGACCAAAACCCCTTATTAAAACAAGGCAAATAATTAACCAACAGAGATAAGCTTTTAGAAACAACCACTTAATACCACTAAGAAATTAGTATAACCACTTCATAACAAAAATAGCCACTTTAACGAACAGACTTTATTCTTTCAGAAATATCCACATATTTTAGCTTTCAGAAATAACCACAAAATCTTTACAATCATGACCCAAATCACAAAAGCATCCAAAGATTCAGAATGGTATCACAAATGAATCAGATTACAAATATAGCAAGTTCATGTTATTTTGCATATATAGCCTTAATCGCTAATCAAATTTCAATCAATTAGAATTCAGAAGGAAAGTTTGATAATGGTTGAATCCGAATTAATCAAAACTTAATTTTAGACAGAGCATGGTGAACAAACATATAAACATGCCTATTTACTCATGATTCATACGTAATAAACATTAAGAACCCTAAGAACACTATAACAGATTTAGGCATGTGTAACAAATAGAGGTAGATCTTAAGCATGAAGAAGAGATAGGCTCACAAGAATATCAAGAAACATATCAAGAAAACATTTTCAGAATCAAATAGACAAAGAAAATAAGAATAGGGATAGTAAAACTTAGCTTTTTGGGGCTTTCTTTTTCCTTATCTTTTATTTCTTTATTTCTTTCTTTCTTCTTTATTTATTCTTTCTTTCTTTCTTTATTTTTAGATTTCCAAAGTTTCGTAGACTTTTATACTTCTAATTGTTGGCCATCTTCGATGAGGCTTCTTTTTTTGAGTTTTGGTGGGTGTGGGGTGGTCTAGGGCTTGGTTTAGAGGTTTTGGAGTAAGGTTGTTTTTGGGTGCTCACCGGAGTAGGGTTCCGGAGAGTCTTTTTGTTATATCGAAGAGTTTTGGTAACATTCGAGACCAGCCACCCAGATGAGGTGAAAGATCTCCTCAAGACGGCTTTATGGTGTTAATTTCTAAGGCTGGTTCATAGTTTTTTAGGTCGCCGGCTAGTGTTCCGGCGACCGAAATTTCAAGAAGAAAGGGGGGTTTTGTTTAATGGGGGTTAATTGGTGGTTGTAGGGTTTGGTGGGTAAAGGCTGAGGCATTTTATGGCTGCCTAAGCCGGAGATGGTGGTGCTAACAGGCCTATTCGGCCAGTCTCCATGGGAGACTAAGGAAGAACAAGGAGATAGAAAGTGGGCGGCTAGGGTTGTATAATGAATGTGAGTATAAGTGTATTGAACGGAGATGGGGCGATTTATACTCTCCCTATCTGGTATAATCCTGGCCTTTGGATCAACCAAGATCAATAGCCAGGATCTTTTCCTTCAAAATGGCCGCGTTCGATTAAGTGAGAGGCTGCTTCATGTCCGTTAGATGTTTAAGTTTGAACGGCCAGGATTATTTCAACATACTGCGTCGTTTACCTTTTAATGAGACTCAATGTCATCCGTTTAATCATTCCTTTGAACGACCCAGATTGGTTCCTTTTACGACGTCGTTTGATTTCCAATCGAACCGCCTTATCTGGTTCGTTGGATTGATTTCATCAACGGCTGATTTTGTTTTAACTTAAATGGTCCCGTTTGATAACGAGCCTCGGCAGACCAGGCTGATCTTTTGGGCCTGATATACTTGGGCTTGTCAAATGTATATATGTTTCATTACATAGCCTAAGTTGTATTGTTTTGTTTTAGTATTTTTGTCTTGTATTTTAATTATTTCTTGTATTTCTTTTTGTATTTCATTTTTCTCTTTTTATATTTGTTTTCAATTGTTATGTTTCTTTTATTTCCTATTTTTCCTGATTTTTCTCGTATTTTATGATATTTTTTGCCATTTTCTTTTATTTTCCGGTATTTTGTATTTTTTGTTGATTTTTCTGAATTTTTATATTTTTGTGATATTTTCTAATTGATTCCTTTGTAATTTTAATTTCAACTTTATTTTTAAAGACAAACACACAAGTATTTCAATTAAATCACTCAATTGCACATCAAAACTATTTTTGTATTTATTTTTTTATATTTATGTTGGAATTTATTTGCTCAGGGAAAAAATCACGTGCTCACAATGCTGCTAACTGGGTTAAGGGCACGACCATCGTCTGAACCTTCTGATACCAAGTCCATGGGTTGGAACCCATAAAAAACTGAAAAAGCACTTCTGTTGGTCAGGAGATACATGCGGAGGTTGTAGTAGTGTTGAATGAACGACTTATTTGGAACCTCACCGGGTAACTTTAGAGGTGATCCTGATGTTAGATTCAGAAAAACAGACGGTTCTATTAGTGACACATTTAAAAGAAGCTGGCCGCTTTGACTTTGATTAGCCAACTGAGTGTGGTGGGTGGTGTTATCCTCTTCATTTGTTCTCGTTTACAACCACAAAGCCCATCACTGCTCCTGCTCACTACTTGCCCTTTTTTACTTCTTTGACTAGCACCCGACAAAGGAATGATTTTTTCCCAAAGCCGACTTCCTTTATCGAGCAGCTTTTTCCGTTGACGATAAAAGCGATGGTCCGGGTTGTCTAAAATAAGGGATAATTTTTCTCACTCCTAATCCTAATAAATACCATGTATAGCGCGTGATCACCCAGATTCCTAATGCATTAATTATCTTATATATATAATAACTTATCGACTTCAGCCCCCTTCCTACTCCAACTAATGGAAAAATGCCATTGAATGGTCATAATAGTCGACAAACCAACCAACGTCGACTATAGGCTCGACGAGCAGTCCTCCTAGGTTTCCCGAAGGTAATGATGGGGCCTTTTCAGTACTGATGATTCTTGATGCCAAGAAGGAGACCAACAAGGCGAGACAGACCATTGTTCATAGGTTGGTAATAAGCCCGGATATTGAATCTGATTCTTCCCCTTTGAGAGGGATTCTCGTGCAAACCTTAGGAAGAAGAACTTGGTTACTCATCTTGCATCAGGTTAGATTAATAGCTTTATGTTGATCAACGAACGAGCCTTCTATTTGATTCATACTATACTTCTTCAAGTCTCTATCATCACGATCACTCTTTCCTACCTGTCCAAAGAAAAAAGAACCTCCTCTAGTTCAAGGCCGAAATCCTCAAACCAATAAAAATCTGATTTCTAGTTCACTATTCTTATGATAAAAAGTTATGTCTCATTCATGTGATGAGAGAGCTCAAAATGAAAATTAGAAAATTTCACATCTATAGTAGATTTTGTGCCCCTAATAATTTAGACTTATTAAACTAAGCAAGCGGGGAAGCTATGACCCCCCCCCCCCATTGAACAAAGGGGATCCGTAGGGCAGGCTCACTTATATACTAGATAGGTGACACAGAATTACGGTGCTAGTTATGTTCCCTCAGTGAAGATAAAGAACGAATCTTTAACAATATTTGTACAGAACAGAAGAGGAAGAAAAATGTAGGTTCTTCGTTCCATCCTTGACCTATGATAAGATCAATAGCTTAATCTACCACTAGACCACCTGGAATTGTTTATTAAACCTTTACTCAAAAAAGGAAAATGGATTTTCTTATTAAATATTCTTTTCTTAGATTAAGATATCATCAGACCTGTATGTTTAAGAAGGTATTCATTGATTTTCTGATTCTGTCTTTTTGCTCTTCGCTTAGCTACATCGGCTTATGGATGCCAATGTCCTTCATGGATCTAGGAGCTCATACGAATAATGGCTAGCAGGATTTTGACATTCAATCAGAGTTGCCTTAGTTGGTTTTAGAAGGTAATGCACTCAAGACTCTATATAGTGGTTTATGCCCTCTATTTGGCTTCAACAAGAATTAGAATCTCTTATTTAACTTGAGGGGAAATAGAGGAATAGAAGCTACCATCCTAGGATGATGATCTATTATCTCTTGACCCATCTCCTTGTCTAGCAGCCAAGAATAAGAGAGCTACAACACTACAATCTTTTGAACTGTTGCTGAATCCATGTGCAGGCAAGAGAGAACAAAGCAAACTGAAATGTCTTAGTAGCCAGAGGAAAAAAAAAGCAAAAGCAATTCCCGTAGTAGCGGCCGGCAAAATGGGAGATTCCTAAATGGTAAAAATGGGGTTGTGGGAGAGCAATACAAGCGTTGTGCAACTAGGCGAATCAGCCCGAATGCTTCACACTAGATAGTGCAAGTCCAGTAGCCGAAAACATCAATAGCTTAGGCTCTAATTGTGTGCTTGTTGAAAAATGAGCCGGAAACTCATAGGCAATGGATTGGTTAAGGGAACCCACCAGAGCCATAGCAAAAACGAGTCTTTATTGGGAAATTGTCACTGCTTATAGACCCAAACATAAGTGATCAATTCATAACCAGGATGAAGATTAGGTGAAACTAAGTGGAGATACAATCGACTGATGTTGAAGAATTAGTGGGTGAGTTGTGGTTAGGGGTGAAATGCCAACCAAAATCGGATATAGATGGTTCTCCTCAATATGCATTGAGGCATATCAGTTGACTGGACATATAGGGGTAAAGCGCGTCTTCGGTGCTGGCCGCGAGAGCGGTACCAAAGCAAGGCAAACTCTAAATACTACATATGACCTCAAAATAAGAGGGGGCGAGGTTGGTTAGTGAGACGATTGGGGATAAGCTTCATCGTCGAGAGGGAAAGAGCCCAGATCACCAGCTAAGGACCCTAAATGACCGCTCTGTGATAAAGGAGGTAGGGGTGCAGAGACAACCAAGAGGTTTGCCTAGTAGCAGCAACCCTTGAAAAAGTGCATAATAGCTTACTGATCGAGCGCTCTTGCGCCAAAGATGAACGAGGCTAAGCGGTCCTGCTGAACCTGTGGGATGTCAAAATACAGCCGTAGGGATATATTAATTCCGTGTCCACTCTTTCCAGTATTTTTCGAAAAAAAGCAATTAGGAATAGAGAATATATATCAAAGAAAGGTCTAACTGTTGGAATAATTTTTTCTATTGCTTTTTGATACATTTCAGTAATTCTCATTAGTGAATTAGGTGATAGTGCGGAAAGTGAGGATTCGAACCCTCGGTAAACAAAAGCCTACATAGCTATTGCAATGCTACGCCTTAAACCACTCGGCCATCTCTCATACATAATCAATAGCGAGTCATTCATAAACAATTATTGATTCGATAGGTAAGACCAATCCATTACAACTACAAATATAGAAAGTTTAACATTCCATTGCCTTGAGTGAAATGGTGGGAATCCTTGTTTGATTTGTTTGACTATCCCCCTTCCTTGGATTATTATTGGGACGAATATATCAAAAGCTTAGTGTGAAATTTGAATGAGATATATCTTTCTTTTTTCAAATTGAAAATTGGAGTAATTGAGGTTACACAAAATCTATGCCAGAAAAGGAAAAAGTTTAATCTGGAAAAGTATTCTCTAAGGGTAATGTAATTGAGTGAAATTCATTTTGTATCGTACAAGAAAGGAATTCTATTGGTGTGTGTGCTTTTGATAAAAGGAAATAAGGTAATTTATTCCATTACATACATGGATCGGGTTAAAGAGTCAGACCCAGTCTCTCTTGGAATCCTGAATATGCCAATAAATAATTTATTGTACTAATCCACATATGTCTCTCTCCCATCAATCGGTACTAGTTGAAGTAATGAAAATCCCCTATTTGTTTAATGAGAAATGCGGAAAAAAAAGAAAAAGAAGATCCCCCGTTAGGAATGAAATTATGCTCCTTTTCCCCCTTTACACTAAAAATGGAAAGATGAATTGATATATTTATCGAATCCATCGGGACTGACGGGGCTCGAACCCGCAACTTTTGCCTTGACAGGGCGCTGCTCTAACCGATTGAACTACAATCCTAGGAAATTTTGGTGTACAACCTAAAATCAATTTAGATTCGTTGTGTTGTAACAGAGACACAAATGATATACTTAATTATTACTATTATCTAATTATATATCATTATTATTAAAATAAAATATTGTAGACTCATAGTGGGCTAATTCATGAATTGAATAAAATGGGGCCTTTTAATTTAACTAATTCGAACTTAATTAAACCAAAGAGTCACGCTCTTTAAACGCCCTATAAGAAAAGGAAATTAAAGGGACTTAAGTCATCGCTTCCAATCCGATAAAGGGTGTTTTTCTTTTCCACGAAAGTCCATCCCAATAATTGTTGCACAAGATATAAATATCAATATAAAAAAAAGGTAACCGCCTGGAGAGTCATTTTTTAGTTTTCAAGTGGAATGTTATATATCATAATAAGTAGTCGATTAGGACAAAAACTATCTCACTATAGAGTATACTCTTTCTCATCTTTCATTATTCATATTTTATGTCATGGGACATAGATATTCCAGATTCCCCTTCTTCTATGAATCGCCAAAGTCTTCTTTCTTCTCCATTGTTTACAATCAAATCCAAAAAATGAGAAATCAATCAAAATGGACCTGAATTGAATCATGACTATATAAAGTATTCTGATATTAAGCGATTTAATATTGATTTAATTTATGGGAGCGGACCTTTGATTTCCTTTGACCACGTAAGAATTCGTCTTCCGATTGCATCTTATTTTTCCCGGATTATCTATAGGAATCCATCGCCATTCTTTTCCTCCACCGATAAAGGTTCATCCCAAGTCACAAGAGCAATCTTTTTTTTCTTAAGTGAAATTTATGAAAACCCGAAATGTCGGTAATGTTAGAAGACGACCTATGACATCTGATGGTCAGATTCTGTAGGTTGGTATATCTTTGAAAGCTCAGACAGAGAGAATAAACAGACTCCTCGAGGGCTACTTAAACCACTTTAGTGCAAATGATAAGGACTTACGTTGTTGGATATTTCTCAGGCCTACTATAACTTAACAACCAAAAAGATCTGTGTCGAACTTCATCCCTTTCGAGTTGGCCACAAGGTAACAGCCTCTGATGCCCTATACCATAGCGGCAGGAGGGGCCTTACCCATCAGCCTACTTTGCCAAGTGGTGGCAGGAGCGCAACGACCTTAGCCCAAACCTAGTGAAACAACCTAAAGGCTTGGCCCGGTCTAAAAGAAGTCCTTGTAGAAAAGCAGATAGGAAAGGTAGCCTATAGACTCAAGCAACTTGCTCGGTGAAAATAAACCATATATTCGATGTGAGTTAGTGGACATTGATTAGACCAGACCGATCCTGACAGGAACATGCCCATGAGGGCACTTCCAGATATTGTAGATAAACCTACTAATGAAGAAGTTGAGTATATCATAGCTGACCGCACCGTGGGCTAGCCCATAGACCTACTGCACGAGTGGAAAACTACTTAGTCAAGTAGAAAGGAACAAGTTCATACGACACCATCACTATATCTTCGAATATTCTTTATCTCTCTTCTACGGTAAGCGGGGATGATATGCAGCGTGGTATACCTGATCATTTAGTCAACAATACAAACGTAAGTCAACATTGCTCCATGTATATGTTCTTTAGAGCTAGAACCAATCAATAGAATGAAATGAAATAATGGTAAGACTAAGGTGACGAACATCGCTCAAAAATGTCTATACAAATCCACTATCTACTTCACTCAAAGTGGCACCCTTTGCTTGAATGGTACTTGATTCAAAAAGAATGATTCTTTTGAAGTTATATGAACTTTCTAAAAAAAAATGCCACGCAAAGCGTGTCACGAGATATATCGCTTTCAAAGTTGTTACGGTAAGGCCAATGCACCAGCTAGCTAGTGTGATGGTGAACACGCTGGTGCTCTAAGATAAGCTATTAACCTTGTAGACGGAGGAGATATAGAAAGTGTGCCGTCCTTGATTCAAAAGATTCTAAAATAAATAGCACCAGTATATTATTTTACTTTGCCTACCACACCCATGACTTTCCGGACCGACTAACTCGAATTGGCCTTCGCAAGTTAATCTACATTTTGGGAGTAGAGCATGTAGCAAAATCGAGCAATGGATCTTAGAAGAATTCCACTTTGAAACATGACACTTTCTATTTCTATGCTGCAATTTGAGTTGCCTGCCTTCCACTTTCAATCGAAACACTCGATGTAGATAGCTTCGCTGGCCCCTGCTTCTGCCTCTATTAGGAAGCGACAACCCCCCCCTCTATACCCACAACATAGAGGAGCTTCTCCAGCATCAGCATTACAACCAAGAAAAATGCTCTCCAGAGTGATATATGATGCTAAACCGAGACTGAGATATAGACAGGGATTTCCTTTGGATGTCTCGAACTGAAAAATGAATTCATATGTGTGGTGCTAATTCCCATGTACTTTCTTGTCTCGTTTGGTTACGAAAGCCTCCCATTCCCAGTCCATAACTCGTCTTTTGAATGTCGTCGTCCTTGATTTTCATTCCGCATGTCGAGGAAAGTACCTCACCCTCACCTCTCTATATTTATTATTATATAGAATTTCCCCAGGTCTCTATAAAACACAATGAAAAGCCCGGGTGGAAGCACAAACAAAAGGAGAGATAAAAATTAGAAAAGAAAGGGGGGAAGAAGTCTAGTGCTAGTTCTTAATAAGACTTCTTTATCTCACATTCATTTTGAGTGGTTTATTTGTTCTCTTATTTGAATTGAAAGAAAGAAAAAACTTCCCTATCTTTCTCTTCTTTATTTTTGTTTTATCCCTTCGACAAATTTCAGCTATGACCAATGCCCCACTAGCTAAATAGGCATAAGAAAAAGCTACCTGAAGAAAATGCAAGGTGCACCTTGACTTGAACTCGACGAATTGCATTTTGCCAGAGAATTTTTTTTAGAAAGATTCTTCATTTGTAATTTATAAATAGAAAGAATATAGATAAAGGCGCATATGCGGGAAGGGACCCCCGCTACTTCTTCATTCAGGGGGGAGGGGGGCACCACTAGAAAATAGGTCTATTGCAACAGCAGGTAAACCGGTTGCAATTGATAGGATAATCGTTGCCATAGATTTATTTGAACGGTTCAGCAACCGTGACATCCGCTCGCGTGCCAATAGATCTACATCAACAGTTTTGGCAACGGTTAACAGAACCGTGGCTACCGATAAAGCAATCGCAACGGTTTTTCTTCTGCCTGAATCAATGAGTATTCAATTCAATTGCAACGGTTAAATATAGTTACCGTATAGTTTATGCAACGATTGTAAACCATTACCATATTATTTACTACAATGGTGGAAAATTGTTACAATATAGTGTATTACAACGGTTATGTAGGCTATTGCAACGCTTGTTTACAACTATTGTAACGGTTTTATTGCGCTACCGTAACAGTTTTGTTTCTATTGCATCATTTTGTCAGATTTTATGGAACGATTTGCCAGACCTATCGGAACAGTTCAGAATGTCTATGGCAACGACATTTGTGCTTATTGCAACAGTTCTATTAGGTTATTTTAAATATTTAATTTACATTACCACTTGGAAATATTTATAATTATAACCTAGAAATTATATAAATAAAAAGATAAAACACTTCATAATCTTTTATATCCAATAAGCTAATAACGATAATAGCAAATTGTTTAACCCTTACATAAGTTTTAAAGTTCAACACTTCAAAAGTTAAAGTTTCAAAGGATATAACAAAAGACTCCAAGAATATCGACAACAACTCAAAGTTCTTTCTTAATTAAGGTCTATATCTTCACTATCTCCATCTTCCCTTTCTTCAGTTTCTCCACCTTCTCCACCTTCCCTTTCTTCTGTTGCTTCACCTACAAAAGATAATAAATAAAGTCATTAAATAAGAATGTGCATTGTTAGCACACTGCAATCACAATGATTATTCAATTGTTACTACATTATTAACAAAACCACGTCAAGCTAAGCATCTGGAACATTAAAAAATTTATAAAAGCTTCAGCGCCATATACTTTTAAACCAAAAATTGAACTCGACACAAAACACAATAAGTTTTCAAGCCATCTTATTTAGTTTTTACTGTTTTCGAATACCTAACTGTACAAGTAAATAAATAAGCGAAGAGACTGAAATATATTGTAGTCACAAGTTTTAGACCCCATTGAATTTATCAAGAGGAGGACAATTTTTAAAATCGTGGAAGTCTGTTGTCTTGACAAGATGCTAAAACATTCGAAGCAACGCTGACTGAAGAACATAGAGGCTCAATAATTCATGCTGCACATTTTCTCTAATTGTAACTTTGTAAGTAGAGAATAGCTTGGTTGCATCTTCCCTTTCATTCTTCTAATTGTATAACTTTTAACCATTCTAGTCTTGGATTTTACAATCCAATGCCATATGGAAAAGATCAAACGAAAAAAAATCGGGAGATAGGGGGAAACGAAAAATCCTTCTGCCAAGGCCAATGCTGAATTTTGGGAAGTCGATCCCAATATGTTTGTACATGAATTAGTTCTTTAACAGGAACTCGAATAAGATAGATTAGAATAAGGTAGAAGCTCTATTGAATGATAACCACGTCGAGCAGCACTTTGCATCAAGTTCTACTAGGGCAGTTACAAACACAAAGGATACGTGCGAACATGCAAGTGTCCCTCGAACTTATATTCGGAAAAATGATCTCCTAATTGGTGAACTATCTTGTCTCTTGACTTTTAAAGAATCAAATAGCACTAACACTAACTTTAGTCCCTCAAAATTAACACACCAGACACATGATTCCTCTAAGTGCTGAGAAGGCCAGATTAGTTTATAATTTTCAGTATCAGTTACTACTTTGTTCTTTTCAGAAAGAGGACACACCCCATTACAATTCAGCATATAACTGAACATTCCCTTACAATGGCCAGCAGAAGAAGAAAACAAATAAAACCAGCAGTAGTATAAAATGAAACAGTAAAACAGCAATTCTACTAGCAATCCAACAAAAGAAACAATAGTATACTACTAGCAATTCTACTTTATAACAGCACTCTAAGTGCCATTTTTGAAGTTTTTTCCCTTTTGGATCAACCTAACAAACCAAGTGGGATTTTTAACAAACAAAGTGGGATCCCACTTAGGTGTTCTCTAAACAAATTAACTAGCAGTATCCAAAAGTTTCTTCATTTTATTTGCTTTGTGATTTTTCTTTCTTTCTTTTATTTTTAATGACGTAAGAAGATAATGACTTGCGCCAAAACTATGTCACCATTATCTGAATTTTTTATTCTGCATAGTCCGTTAGTTTTCGAAAGGGCTAAAAGCTTGCTCCCCCTTTCTGGAATCAATAATTCATGATTTCTCTTTGTTTCTTGTATTTTTAATGACATAAGAAGACAATGACTTGCTCCAAAACTGTCACCATTATCTGAATTTATTATTCTGCATAGTTTGTTAGTTTCCTAAAGGGCTAAAGCTTGCTTCTCCTTTCTGGAATCAATAATTTGTTGCTGTTTCATGGGCTGGAACCATGGAATTCTAAATACTCCACAAGCTGATGACATTATTTTTTTTCTTTTCCTAGTTATCAAATGTGTATGTTCTCCCTGCAGAAACAACACAAGATACTTACAAAGAAGATTGAACAGATTAATTCTTCTATTGATGGCATTTCTGCCCAGTTGAGGTCAGAAGACACTGAAGGTGGAGCTACTGGGAACCCAGATGATGTTGAAGCCCTAGATAAAGAATCCCAACTCGGACAAGTGAAGTTATCGACTCTTCAGTTTAGATGATAGAGCATATTCAGAGTATTCTTGATTACAGTTTTAGTGTAGTTGATCTTCGCTATGAGATGATATTTAAAAACGACGAATAAAATTACAATCTCTGTTTTTTATAATGTGGTGCAAGCTTCAAATGCTAATTTACATGCTTATAATCCTTTTTATCACATTTTCCATACCTCTCTTATGCCTATATATACATTTGGTTGACTGTACATTGGTATAATATCTTCTGGAGTTATCTTCTTGTGCGGGCTTTTTGTATCTACCTTTGTGATTAGTAGCATAGAAATTCATTAACAATGAATACATCTGCTAGTAGTATAAAAATCCCACTTTGTTTGTTAAAAACAAGTTAAACTTGAGTTTCAAAGCAACCTATACAGCAGAAATGAATCATACTTTGTCCAACAAACACATGCTAACAGGTTTCACTTTTACCATTAATACTTAAGACTATCATACTTAAATAAGAACTCTTCTTTAAACAAATGATAAAAAACCACAATACATGGCTTCTACTTGGTCTTTGAATATGGTCAAATAAATACATATGTTCAGCAGTTCACAATGAGTTTCACCAAGCAAGAAACGATAACTTGCTAACGATATCACTTTTGATATTGATATAATATCACTTTAGAGAGAATAGTGGCAGAAAAGTAACAGAAGGAGAAGAAGAAGAAGGAGGAGGAGGAGGACGAGAAGAAGAGTATGTACTAACCATGATTATTACTCCCAGTAGATAGACGATTGATTATTTGCACCGCAGCTTGTTGTGCCGAGGAAGCATTTCTAGGTGAATGAGAATTGAAAGCTAGCATGATGGGATCAACCCGTAAGTCTAGATTCCGACGCTTAAGTTGTGAAATAATGTTAACTGCAAATTGTAGTTCCATGGCATCTTTTGTGCATTGAACTTTTCCTGCATTCTTTGTTGCATCCTTTCTTACATTTTCACCATTTTTTGTTGCAGCATCTTATCGGTAGAACTTGAAGAGGTTCCAATATCTCCCATTTTTCTTTTTAAGGAAGTCTTGGTAACCCCACGTCCATACAATCTTAGGTGTCCTGGATGCTCAGGTCCCATACGGACACAAATGCGTCAACTGATTGACTACCATCTTCAGTTTCTTGTGTTGATTGTATCCTATCCATCTCAGCCTACAATACCAAATTGAGTCAATTTTAAATTAGAAAGTATATAATATTGAGTCAATAACTAATAACAGACAAATAATATTAACAAACTTTAAATTAGTAACTCGTACAATTTTATTAAGAGTATCCACATACGAGGCCTTGTATACTGGATCAGGCTTTCTTTTTCTAGTAGCCACAAATATATCCTTACTTGATAGAGGTTCAGAAGTTTCTTTCTTTTTCTCCTGGTTACATACAAAGTGGTATAAAATAGTTCAGATTATGCCTAGTAATTTCATATTTAAATAATAATAAGAAAAAACATATCAGACCTCGCATATTATAGCCAAACGTTTTTTTCCAGCAGTGTGTGGATATCTCAACTTTTGGCTATTGGCTTTGTTGGCTTTTTTCATTTTCTTCAACAAAAAAGAAACATTAACAATGAATACATCTACTACATGGAACAAGGCTAGTTAAGCAAATCATGGAACACTATTCAGTTTTACCTTGTAGGTATCATAGTTCCAATATCTAGGAAGTTCCCTAAATTGAGAATCCGGAACATCAACCGACCTATTCTCCATTTGAAGCTCGTCATTCTCATAGGGTTCAAAATTGTCTTTATATAACTAGTTTTTATACTTTCTCCAAGCTTTTGAAATTGAGTCAAGAACCAACTTTTTTGCACCTTCATGAATGTCATAATTTTCCTACAAATTTAGAGTAATTAGGTTGGAGCAAACAATATGAAATATCCACTCACACCTATTGAATATTGAAAATGTCAAACCTTGACATATTTGCACATATTTTCTTTTGTCTCAAGTTTCCTCCAATCAAACACATTAAGAGGACAAAAGGTCGCAGTCCTTGCCGATGTACCAAGGAAGCTACCCAACTCATTCATATCATCATTAGCAGGACCTATGGGTTGATCGTTCTCATTTAGCACAACCTCTTTGCTACCATGAACACTTTGCATCTGAGTTTTTCCTCTTTTTCATTTTTTGGTAGAAGGACCTACATAAATATAAAGTAAGAATAATCACCAAAAGTCATTATGTTATTGAATTTGATGATTCAAATCTATATGTTCTTGCCTTGTTCCTCGGATTGCTTGTTTGTTTCATGATTAGAAGAATCCTCAACTTGTTCTTGTACCGTTTGTTAAGTACGAGGAGTGGAATCCCGTGGTAGTTGTTGTAATTGTTTATATACTGGTTTTGATGCAAGAGAGGTAGAGTTCAGTGGAATTTGTTGCACTTGCTCATGTACTGTCTGTGCTGGTGCAGAAGTAGAATGCAGAGGCAGCGATCCACCTGCAGAAGTAGAGTGCTGCAGTTTTTTCGCGCACTACTTGTGATGCAGGAGGTGTAGAGTTCAGTGGTATTTGTTGCACTTGCTCATGTACTGTTAGTGTTGGTGTAGACGTAGAATGCTGAGGCAGCGACCTTGGATCTTTTATAACCCCGTTTGTTTTCAATGACGAAACCTTTATGTTTCGCAAAGATGCAAGCGATCCATCTGTTATGCATTTTGTTAATTTTTTTGTTTTTACTTGAACGCCCTTCTTGATTCATAATCCGCTTACCTCTGTTAAAAAAAGATACACATGAGAGCTAATAAGTATTTGAACACAAACAATAGAATCAATTGAGTAACTTCATGCTGCTACGATACAAATAGTAGGTAGAAGAAATAAATTAGGCACACTTGGAGGACCTGGATGAGAAGGATGCAACTGAGAAGTCTTATGCTGCAAGGGAGAAGGTTTTACATTTGAAAAGAAAAAAGTTTAAATCGGAAACCATTATAAAAAGGGTCCCTACAAAACTCTAAGCTCCAACATCAAAGCCAAAGAAGACCTTCCAGAAACCAAAAATTCAAGAGCAAAAATTTCAAGTCAGAAAGAAGATGGGTGCTAATTACTCAACAGCTATTCCAACAACTTGGCCTGAAGCTAATTATATGTCAACCACAATACCACAACTCCAGAGATCTCATGTCATTGCTTTCAATTCTACAACAAAATGGAAGCTCCATTTTGATTCTTTGAAAGATAGAAACAAACCATTTTAGAAACATTGCATGAGTATGGATTTAACTTAAATATACGAAATCTGTAACAATTTTTTTTACTTTAACTCGTTTTGTATTTGGTGCTACTAGGTTGTTAGTGACTTCACAGCAACATGGTGTGGTCCTTGTAATAACATGGAACCAGTTATCAATGACTATGCTAATAAATATACAGATGTTGAATTTATCAATATTGATGTTGATGAGTTGGATGTAAGATCTTATATATGTTCATAACTTTACAATCCTTTTCTTTTTTCCCAACACTTTTGATACATAAATGGAAACTAATATCTAAAATCTTGGATGAAATGAAAATAGAAAGTAGCTGAGGAATATGGTGTTCAAACAATGCCAACATTTGTGCTAATTAAACATCAGATTTCAGAGACACAATTGAACGTCAGATTCCTTGGAATACAAGAGGAGATGCTCTATTTTTGTTTGAGAATTGGACAGGATTGGGAGCTCTATACATCATTTTGAGCTTATCAAGTTCCACAAAACTGTAGAATCCCTCAT
The DNA here is from genome assembly GCA_032618575.1 of Nicotiana noctiflora. Taxonomy (NCBI): domain Eukaryota; kingdom Viridiplantae; phylum Streptophyta; class Magnoliopsida; order Solanales; family Solanaceae; genus Nicotiana; species Nicotiana noctiflora. Next base: position 176,497 of record JASVEL010009715.1, read on the forward strand.
AGAGAAACAAACAGATGAATCTCAGGTTTCATATATAACTGGTGTATACATAATATGTAGATTCAAGTGTTATAAATGTTATTAGTACCCCAATTATATGTAGATTCAAGCCTCGACCGGTTGCTATCAACAAGTGCAACAATATCACAAGATCCAAAACCACAAATCCTGCAAAAATGAAGTATCAGAATAAAATGCTAAAGGAAAAACAAATAAATATATATATTAAAAAGAGCAGTATTAGAAACAAAAAAATTATAAAATATTGGTAAAGGAGCATTCAATTGAAAGAAACATTATGATGTGAAATGAAATGTTGAATTATCGAGTAATTTCTGCAGGATGCCCCTGAGTTTTCGATCAATACACAAGATTATTTAGAAGAGGGAGTTACTTGCTTAAGAAAGTGTGGCAGACATGATTTTTACATGTCCATCACTTGATTAAGCTTTTGCTATCTTTCCAAAGAAAAGCTTGGAATTTACAGATTAAGTCATACTAAAAATTGGTTGAAGTATCATGGTCGCAATGACTGGCATTCAGTGAAAAAGCTCTTATACTGTATTTACTTCAAAAAATCTCTAAAATTAACTAGAAAAAGTGTCTGTTTTTACTGCATGTGCATTTTATCCAAGTTGAGCGGAGGATTCTTTAATGCTTGAATTTGTACAATCGATATTGAAATAAACGAGTGCTAATTGGAACCACTTTTGATTCCCCGCTAACCCATTTCGTGTGAAGTTCATTAAATGTGAGCAGAAACATAAGCAGCTCATCGTGTAATCTGGTGTGGGCAGAATTGAGAACTAATTCTCTAATGTGTTGCAGGTTGAGGTACATCTGTTGTTTGTCGATCTGTTGTTGTTAACTTCCTTTCCATATTTGACTTTATAAAGTATAAGCTCATTTCTTCAAAACAAAGTCGACTAAAATTTTGAACTCTAGTTCTATACAGAAAAAAGGAAGATAAAGAGTAATTTCTGACCGACCAGATTTGAGTGAAGCTATGGCGAACGATTTGGAGTGCTCAAATGACAAGTAGTGACAAGTGTTATAAATGTTATTAGTACCTCAATTATATGTAGATTCAAGCCTCGACCGGTTGTTATCAACAAGTGCAACAATTCCAAAACCAAAAATCCTGCAAAAATGAAGCATCAGAATAAAATGCTAAAGGAAAAACAAATAAATATATATTAAAAAGAGCAGTATTAGAAACAAAAATAATTATAAAATATTGGGAAAAAAATTATCACTCACTCAAACCAGAATATATTTAAAAGAATTTCAAAATTTCTCTCTTTAATCATCTGATTCCATCCAGTCCCAATCAGTATTGTCATACTCATCCCCCTCTTCCGATGTTTCTATAATTGTATCATAATGAAGACCCAAATCGTTTATCATGTTTCTAGCCTTATTGAAAGATTCTGGCAACTGAGCAAAGGGAAATGCCTCTTTTAACAACTCTACCATATCTGAAAATGCCACATTACTCAATCCATGCTAGGATTTAAACACGTACAACCGAATAGTAAAACTCAATTTAGTGAAGGTTTCACACCCAGGATATAGTTCTTGTTTGCCTTCCTCTAATAATCTATAAAATCTCTTAGCATCTTCAGATAAAGTCTCTCTCATCTGTTCTTCCTGCTCTGCCTCAAATTCTACATTCCTAAAGGTATCATGAGTTAATCCATCAATATCACCACGCATGTTTGAACCTTCATCATTATTGCTTTAGTGAGGTGCATTTCTAGAGGAAAACCCTTCACCATGGAAAGCCCATTTGGTGTAACCATCAACCAAATCGTTAACAACCAAGTGATCCTCCACCACATTTCTATAGTGCCAATAGCGATTAATACACTTTTGGCAAAGGCATAATATTTCATTTCACTGGAAAGCTCGTTCAAATGCCTTATCAAGAAAATTGTTCACTGCACGGATATACTCATCCGTCCATCTTAGGAGATACATCCAACTTTTATCTCCATTATCCATTGAAATCCTATATGATCAAATTAAATTAACAAAATTAACCAAATAAACCTACATATAATAAGATATTGACCAATTTATTTAAAGCTGAAAACTCAGAAGGAGGAGCAACTGAAGAAAAGTGGGATATTTATCTTTAATGTTCACATAGATAATCAATTTTAACATAGTGCATTTGTATATTTTTATGAGTTTTCTACATGCTGACATAATAAATATCTAGCTAGTTGGGTAACTCTAAAAAATAGGTTGACTTTTTTGTATTCTTGCAACAAAAAAGTTACAGAACAATATTAAATAACAATGCTTGCCTATTTTATCATTTGTAGTACTTTAATTTAGAGTCGTACTCAACACATGCATTCAGTTCTAAAAAAAAAATTAGACTTTAGCAACATGTTGTAACTTAACTCAAGTTTTTCTACTTTCTACTTTCTTAAGTTTTTCTTTGTTACTAATACTAATGTCGAATTCCCCAGATATGCCAACCCAAACTCCATACTACTAATACTCAACTAGAACTAGCGTTGATTCAAGACCAATTAAAGTTCGGTTTTCTCTGCCTGGCGTGATGTCATCACATTTTTCTTCCTTTTCATCCTTCTATTGCTTGTGAATAAAAATAACTAATGTTGCTATAATTTTGCAAATTTTCTTTGAATAGTTTATGTCCTTTTCTTTTTTATCATATTATGTATATTGAGTTTTAAGACTTTTCTCCAATACAATCCAAGTCTCTAGCTTCAGAAAGTATTAAAAGATTGTGTGCAATTGTCCATGGTAAGCAGTAGTGAGAAGTACACAATATTTGAAGAAATGGAGAAAGCAAGTCATAAAATATATTTATACATTTCAATCTAAAAAACAAAATTTGTACATTAGAGCCCTTACAAATTCTTGCTGAATCTTGTTATTTTGCTGTATAACAAATATTTTCTCTTCTGTCAGCTTTGAAATTAGTGCCTTTGTCTGCAAACAATATAAAGAGCCATCAACCTTCATTCTTAAAAATAAAAATTGTTAAGGAATTTGGTCTGTAAATTATCAGCCAAGAGAAAGTCTTTGGCAAGCAAATTCTGCATTGCTACCAACCAAGGCAGTGGCTGTAGAGCTACTGAAATGGATTCACCAAAAGCAAATTTTTTTTCTGCAGTTTTATACAGCTCACAATTGCAAAGTTTGAACCAACTACAATCCATGAACCAAGAATCTTCAAACTTGTGTTTATGTCATACTTAAACAGAAACACCAGACTTTGCACATATGCTTTGACTTGTCGCAAATAAACTTCACGACTCTTTTGGAACTTCTAAAGTCAGTAGGGAAACTCGAGACTAGAAGATCCAGAAATTAACAAGGAATTCCTATGAATAATGACATAACACTAAAGGGAAGGGGGGATTTAAACTTGGTTTGTTGTTAGTAACAGACCCCCCTTATTTGAATTGATATACATATGTTCACGGCAAATGTACTTCCTTTTCAACTATTTAATTCTAAAATGACTTAAAACTTAAAGGGAAGAGGGGATTTTATAGAAAGTCGGCAAACCAATAAGACCAAGCCAAAATAAGATGTAGCGCCTTGTGAAAACAATGATTCCAATCCTCGCGAATTCAATTAAGCCATTCATCACAGATTTACAAAATTGCCCCAGAAAAGAGGACGACGAAGAGCTGCAAAACTCCCGCTTCTAAATAGTAGGAAAATAGTGACATTATATTTTTCTTTTTACCTTAGTGCAAAGAAGTTAACGAACTAGCGAGCAAAAATATTTTTTAAAATATTTAATCAATTCGAAAGCTAACTAGTCTACACATAAATTCATTTGTTGATAGCACCAGACCCCCATTATTTCTATTCCTATACATATGTTCATGGCAAAGGTATTACAATGCTTCTTAAACATTGCCGAAGAATCGATCAAATTCCAAAATTGTGATAGATTCATTAAAATTAAAATAAATAATCATAATTCAACATGCTTTGGATTTCCATTCAAACTCAAAAGACCGACTTTCGTTAACAATAATAACGATAGAGAATAATCTCAAACCCCTCTCTTATGAATTTATGAAATACTTAGCTATCAGTAGCACGGTAATCAACACACAGTGATATTTCAACTAAAATTTTTTTTTGTTTCAAATACACTAATGGCCAGTATCGGTTAGAACATGTTTGATGTATAATTCTAGTTTACTTGTTAATGACAAAACAGACAATTACAACAGTGTGTTCAATTCAAACTAATATAGCCTTTAAACACACTAGATCTAATAGCGTAAAGCAACAAACAACTCAAGCTTCATTCATGATTCCAAGTCAAAGCAACATAGACATATGAACATACCTCTTAAGCAAACCAAGTAATAGGAACAATTTTCAGTAAAGAGCAGCAACAAACGAGCGACAACAACCACGAATTCGAGCTTCAACGGCCCCTTAGATCCATGCAGAGGAATCTGAAATTTGAAAATTTAGCAAACAATTTCTTCTCCAAATGTGATTCGAAATTCAAGTTCTCTTTTTCTTTAAAGTGAAATTTCAAATCTCCATTTTTTTATTTTTCTCAACTTTTGTTTCAGATTTGGTGCTCTATATCTGAAATTTTAGGTATTTCTTCATAGATCTGGTTGTCGATGGTATTAGAGAGGAAGGAGAAAGGAAGGATTATGTGAGGGAGTTTAGAGACAGATCAACGAGACGAGTGAAATGAGAGCAAAAAGAGAGGTCCGATCTGGTACTCGTTTTGCGCCGGCCAGGTGGTGAGAGGGGATGGGTCGGCGGCTATTAGGTTTTGTCAAAAAGAAGAAGAAGAAGATAATCGAGTGTTTCACTTTGTGGGTATTGGTGGGGGGTATATCACAGTTTATAGGGAAAGTGCCAAAATAGATTTTTATTTAATATTTAGATTATTAACTTGTTTTGGCGGGTGTAATAAAATTCAGGAGGGAAATATAGAAGGGATGACCGTTCCAATAGAAATTTTTATAATGAAAGTGTTCCCGTAGATAATTTTATTGGGTCGGTTCACATAACCGTTGCTCCAAATACATCTATCGGAATGGTTATTTTCCAATTGCAACGGTTCTATAGTTAAAGTGTGCCGATATCACCTAAATGCTACTGTAACAGTTGTAAACGTTACCATATAGGTACTATTGCAACGGTTGTTAAATCGTTGCTAAAATAACTGTTGCCATAGGCCCATTTTCTGGTAGTGGGGGAGGGGGGAGGGAGACTGTCGTGATTTCTTCTAACTGGGCAAGAGGTGAACATAAACCACCTACCCACTCATCAATCACGGTGTTCAGCTGACTTGCATTGATAGACCCATATTATATTGGAATTAGGCGCCCATCTTTTTACTATTGTCAATGAATCACTTCCATGTTCGATTCTACTCTATGTTAGAATATTTCTGTGAATGTTATTTCTGATCTAAGTGATCTTATTCTTTGTCGTGCTACGAAGCATCATTCCTCTTTTCATTTCAAATGTAAGAATACGACCGATACGATTAATTGGTCTGTGCGCCTATCTTATTACATTTTTGTATCCCCATGTTCTTGAGAGACAATTCGATCCTTCAACAGCCAAATCTCAATTTGTGGAAAGCCTTCGATGGATTCCTTATGAAAACATAGATTTTTATTTGGGTATAGATTGTATCTCTTTATTATTCGTGATATTGACCTCATTTTTTATCCCTATTTTCATTTCAGTGGATTGGTCTGGTATGATAAGTTATGGGAAATAGTATATTACTACATTTCTAATTCATGAATTTATAATTATCGTCGTGTTCTGCATGCTATATCTTCTACTAGTCTATGTTTTTCCCGAAAGTGTGCTAATCCATATGTTGTGCGGAGCTGCGTATCTTCTATTCGCTAGGATAAAACCTTTTCTCTGTAGGGACCATGTGCAGCAACCACCCTACGGGCGATCTTCCGTCATCCTAAAGTAGTCCCCGCGAAGCTTTTGGGATGAGGGATAGTCTTGTGTGTAAACATAGCAATTCTGGTTGAACCCGTCCAACCCAACTAAGAAGAACCAAATCTGACAGACACATGTTTTTTGTTTTTGGATCGGTACTCCGAATAGTGGGTACCTCGTAGGACCTCGACCCGCCTACTCGGGTCTTGTATGGATATGTAGGAAGGGGTGCTCCTAGGTGTATGTAGGGGTTGTGTTTGTTCGCGAGAAAAGATTCCTAGTCAAGTATGTTAGTGGGGTGTGGACACACTTACGCGAATTCGGGTAACGGCTACAAGGGAGAAATCGAAAGGAAATTGTACCCGACCAGGGATGGATATAAATTTGTAAGCTACATAAGGTAGGGATGATCGTCTAGGTCTTATTGTGAAAGAAAAAAGCCACCCTGCAACAGTAGACGAGTTTCTTCCTTTGTCGTCGCCGGGGAGCTCTTGACGTGGAGACCTTAGGATAAGTTGCTAAAATAAATGGAATGAGAGTATCCACCCGTTCAAATAATTCTGAACAAAGACTGTTGGTAGCAGGTAGAGAGATATTTTTTTTCCTCTTCAAAACACAAGGAAATACGGGCAGGGTAGAGCTTGGTAGAGGGTTCGAGAATAGGGTAGGGTCTTGTCCTTAAGATTCAGATAAGAAAGGAGTTCCAAACCTTTATGCATGCACATGCTTCATAAATGTTCCGGCCAGGTTGATTGAGAAAGATTCAACCAATTTGAACCGCTCAGATCACAATAGTAGTAGCGTAATGGTCATAAGTCGCGGGCGGCCATAACATAAGGCTATTAGTTTCACACCTCTCAATCTATAGATAGAAAGAGATTTGCAACATGAGCAACCCGACTGCGCTTTACATGTTCTCTACAGGCCGCACGTAATCTTTCTTCCCAATGAGCCCTTTTTTATATGGAAGACGAGCATTGTGCTAGGTTCGAAAGGCATGGTTTTCAGTATGTCTCCAGATAGGGCCCTACTAATCCGGCTAGCTAGTGAGTGGTTATTTCAGACAGGAGGTAGGCTAGGCCCTACGGGCGGGCATCTCCAGCAATGCAAGCACCATTGTTTGATAGCACCCGCGAAGTAAAATATTCATTAGTACAGAATAAAAATACATACATATATAGTGGTTTAATGCCAAGGCTGATGATGAAGTCTCGGGATGCAGTCGTATAAGGCGGAATTCTCATGTACAGTTCTTCGAGAAAGGAGTGGCTACCTACTGGAGCATCGACCGAGCACCATCGGTCAATTCTGCTTTGGGGCCACCCCTGACTCTACTATTATTATAGGGGTATCAGGTTCGAGACAAAGAAAGATCAAGGCAACATATTAGTTGTTCCTTTATACTTCACTTGGTTCTGTTTTTATGCTATTAGCTATTTTGTTGATTATTCTCCAAACAGGAACAACTGATTTACAAATCTCATTAACCACATAATTTAGTGAGCAACGCCAAATCTTTCTATGGATTGCTTCTTTTGCCTCTTTCGTTGTCAAAGTGCCTATGGTACCAGTTCATATTTGGTTACCCGAAGCTCATGTAGAGGCACCTAGGGCAGGATCTGTCATCTTGGTAGGACTTGCATTAAAATTAGGAACATACGAGTTTTTACGATTGTTCATACCCATGTTTCCTAAATCGACACTTTGTTCCATTCCTTTCATTTATAATTTAAGCGCATTTGCTATAATATATACTTCCTTGGCCACTTTAAGGCAGATTGATCTTAAAAAGATCATTGCTAACTCCTCAGTAGCTCATATGAATCCGGTAGCTATTGGTATGTTTAGTCGGGTAACGGCTGTTAGGCCACCTATTTTGAGTTATGGACACAAAAGGCCAAAACACGTGTGCCAGGCGCGCGACCCATCAACATACTCGCAATGGGGAGAAAGCATAACATGTCATAATAAAATCTTGATTCGAGGCGTCAGAAAAACATTGATGTCTATTCCAAAAATAAAAGCCCCTTAGCACCCTAGGATGGGAGTGGGTGACGGCCCTATGCACAAGCAATAGCAGCATCGGCTCTACAAAGTCAGAATCGAATATTTATGTTGGCTTTCCCATTTCATTCGTGAATAATCATTCAAGGGCGTGAAGCGAGTACTTCTAGTTGCTTCGCAAGCTTCTTATTATGGCGACTATGTTTTTGTCACGAAAATGAACGAAAAGCGAGATGAGCGCGCTATTTATAAATCGATTGATAGATAGCCTCATCTGTTATGATAGATTGAAAGAGTGTAGAGAGGGAATCTCTGAAGATAAGGGAAACTCTACTATTTCTCTCTAATGATGAGACAACTATCTATTCTTGATCCATCAAAAGGAAATTGATATGTATGTGATGGAGTCTACATCGTACGTAGAGCGCCCAAGTGCTTTTTAGGCCAACTCAGTTCTCCTATCCATCGGTCCAATACACTAGGCTTATCTCATGGAGGGAAAAGCCAAAATGTAGTTGTCTTGTACACCGCCTCGATGCATCCCCGGACCGACCTATAGGTCCGTTAACGTAAAGCGAGGAGTTGAGCCTTAACTAGAGAACTGAAGTCACTTTCGCAACCATACTTCCTACAACTATTATAGATCCAGTCAAGTAGGACCGCACATCACAAACAAACCTGAGCTTCTATGCCGAATCGCCCACTGCCATTGGGGACCGAGTTGTAAGGCTATGATCCATAGGGGAACAAATCACTCATTTTCCCATTGGGAATAGATGCACAAACGACAACTCCAACGTCACATATCTGCTACTTACCTACTGTTTAGGTGGCACTATTGAGATCCATCTAAGGTAAGGAACTTCGTGTCACTTCTGCTCCACTCCGCTGAGCTACGGTCTCATAAACAAAACTTTGTTGACTTCACGTGCGTGAAGAGAAAGGGCAATGTGTTGTAGGTCAGATTGGGGGTGGGGAGAGAAGAGAGACCAAAAGAATGATTCAATTGGATGGACGAGCTTTTTCGGCCCAAAAAGAAAGAATCAATGGAATATTTGTCTATCCATGAAAATTTATTCTATTAGTATATCTAGGGGATCTCTACAAATATAGATTTATTTATGGAATGATATGATTGGCTAGACATAGCTGCATATCAGCTACGCTCAATACGAGATTTATGTTGGATCAGATCTTTCCGTAAGCTTTTGGACCTAGTGAGAAGGGCTCTAAGCATTCACGCAAACAAGTATGAGAGAAGCGGAGCACGAAGCTACCCCTTCCCCCGACATACTAAAATACAACGGTCGCGGCCTACTTTGATTCAAAAGAAAGGCGAAGGGTTTGGCAACAAGCAAACGACTTTCTATCATAGTTGCAAGGGCTCCAAACCTTAACTACTTAAGTACAAAAGGCTGCTTTTGGTTTGTTTCATAATGGCGATGTTCACTACAAGCTATATGCACTAAGCACTATATTCGATTGAACGTTGACTTATCTTGTTGTCATTTAATCTGTAAGGTGGGTTTCCACTGAGAATGGATAATGTTCGTGTGCAAAGGTGAACAACACCCTAGATTCTAGAGTTTTTTGCTTTTCCCAGGACAGAGAAGGGCTTATACTCTCACCTTTGTTTGATATGCTCATTTAGCACCAATACAAACTAAAACTACACCAAAGTGGAAGGGTCAGTATAGAAGCAAGAAATAGCTAGCCTATAATTGTCGGCCTAACCAAAGCCTCACGACAACATAAAATTACCCTTATGAATTGAATCTTTAGTAGGGGCCTTAGCCCACTCGCCTACAAATCAAAGAGGCTGAGAGTAAGTGTAAGCTCACCCGAAAGCTCAAAGAGTTTCCCTTCATTTACTTCGCGGGAGCCACACAGCACATAGTTGGAAGTTAGAGGGCCCATAGTACCTGCCTGACCCTTTGCTCTAAGGGACCGTAGATCGGAAAGTGCCTTCTAAACCACCCCATTCATCCAAAAGAGCGGGAATGGGCCTGTGTATTTGCATGACCCCTGCAAATTTAACCATATCTAAACCCGAAGACATTCCTCTAACGGTCCTGCCACCCCGCTACAAACGGGAGATCGTGTGGAACCTTTTTTTCTAGCATAACAGCGGTAGAACGTAACAAAATATTGTAGACACCTAACATAGCGGACAGAGGAATGATAAACTCGACAAAATATGAGATAAGAACGGCCTGACACGTACAATCCTATCCACTTTGGAGATCCGTCAGTAGCATCATAAGGAGGACCACCCTTTTGAGGTACAAAAAGAGTACGGTACATAGGAGGTTGGTCTTTCTCAACGTGGTGTATAGTATGAAAAACCTTTCGATACAATATAGGCCGTTCACATAAAAGAAAAATAATGAATCCTTTCTTATCTTATTTCCCTAGAGTGAAGGAGAAAGATGGTCTTATAGAGGGAGGGGGAAGAGGAAAGGCTTGGGCCTTCCTATCCCGATTGGACCCCATAAAAGAACAGGAGATGTTGAGAGGTTCCATATTGCAGAGATGAAGGACAACACTTTTGTACGTGATCGTAGTATATCACGTCGTCTCATCCCCGCTTCATCAAAAAGTACCCATGCACTATGTTCTGGTTAACTAATAAGGAAGATAGAGTTGTGTTGGGGGTCTACGACGTGATACTAAAGTATGATCAGGGGAGATACATGCTAGCTATGGGTAGGAAGCAGGGACCATTATGTAAAAAAAATTGGAGGGTTACATATTGTCACGCCCCAAATCGAGGGACATGACCGGCGCCTGACCGGGTTGCCCCAGTCAAGCGGACCTGGGTGCCTTTCATTCCCACGCGTTACCCCTGTGATGACTGTTTCTCATTAACCAAATAAATTACTAATCATAATTGATTTCACATTAAACAAATAAAATGATACGAGTGATTCATTAACAAGATTTCAACTTTTACAACGCCCGACATAACACCTTATATATATAAGACTGGAGTCCCACAGTTTACATGTCTACCAGAGCCTCTAGGATACAAAAGGGAAATACAATACTTGCCGGTAACAAGGCTCCGGCTATACCTTTCAAAACCAAAATGAAATCCAAACCGAAGTGGCAAGAACCACACAAGGCCCCGAGGAAGAAAGGGGCTCACCAAGACGGGCAGTGGAAGGAGAAGAATACTACTGCCGACGAGCTGAAGTGCCTGCTACCGATCCACCTACAATCATGACACGAATGTAGCGCCCCCGGCAAAAGGGACGTCAGTACACTTAAATTGTACTGGTATGTATGGACAAACTTTGTCCCAAGTAAACTCAAGCCATTAAATTACATCAACAATCAATTAAGCCAACCAACCATGTTTCCACATTTTCCTCATTTCAAATAATTCTCACACAAAGCACTTTCCACGATCAACCAATTTAACAATAACCAATCAATCACGTAAAACACAAGTAGTCAAACAAAGGGGCAATCAGTGCCCCACAGGTTGCAAACTCTCCTGTTGTCTCCTTTCACAATTTCACATTATTGATTTATGTATCAATTTTCAATAGCGATTTCGATCGCTTTCCATCCTTATTACCCCTGACCACCCTTATTACCTCGGCCACCCTTATCACCCCAACCCAAACCTTATTTCACCACGTCGCGGCGCGCGACACGACCCCGCCTTACGGTTGAAAACACAACAATTTCAAACAGCAGATAAGGTACTACACACAATTTCAACAAGTTCAAATAAGCAACTTGCACATTGTTTCATGTTCTCAATTACTTCTCAAGCCAATATCACAACCAAGTTACAATATTTCCACATTCAATAATATTCACACATGTATATTCAACAATTTTCCATAATTCAAGTGTTTCATCTCTTTCCACAATAAACCAATTCTCAAGTGTTTCGATTTCTTTTCCACAAGGTGCCATATAGGCCATCATAATCATTATTCACAAATTCTTTACCCAATTCAACTCTCATTTACCTTTCGGTTCATATTTCTTACCACAACACTCATAGTTCAACAACAACTTTGAATATCCAACAACAACATCAATTAATCACATACAATTTCTCAAATCAACACATGCCAAACAATTTTACACATAAGGGCGATTTCACAAGAATCAAAATTAGCCATACATACCTGGTGATGATTTTTTTCTTCCGTTAACTTTCTACTTTATGCTTACCCAAGATATCCTATTCTTGCCAACCTTGTTCTTGAAGACTCTTACTTCTACCCACTTCTTTTTACTAGAAATCAAGTTCAATAATCATGCATGAGTGTAAAAATTCTATTTTCAAAAGCTATTATATGCAAACCTCTCTTTACCCAATTAAAACTGAAAATCAAAGAAAATAGTTAGGGTTTTTACCTTGAAAATATTGGGGAAGTTGAATCCTTGCCCTAGAATCCCTTGGAATTAAGTAGTTGGAACAATCTTTGAAGATGAAGAACTTCTCTCTCTAAAAACCCTCTCTTCTCTCTCTAATTTTTGGTGAGATGATATGATAAAAATGAAGAAGAGGTGTGTTATATTAAAGAAGAGATCGGGTCAAAATGTTACAAAAACTGGGCCGGGGTCAAATATGCGGTCACTATGCGACCGCAGAATCAACATGCGGTCCGCATAGTGGCCGCAGAATGGCTCAAAAATTACGCAGGCTCTGGAACGATTTGCGGTCACTATGCGGACCGCATGTCGATTCTGCGGTCGCAAAAGTGCACCGCAGATTGACATGCGATCGCATATCGACCGCACATTGGACACAATTTTGGGCAACTCTCTGGAACGATCTGCGGTCACTATGCGGACCGCATATTGATTCTGCGGTCGCAAAAGTGCACCGCAGATTGACATTTTTCTGGAAAAAATTTTATTCTACATTTTGAAACTTAAATCACTACCAAGGGTCCGAACCGCGGCGAGCAAGCTCGCCGCGAAGAATTCTACGCATTCCTAACACATCATTCGGACCATGACACCACATCTACTAGGTTTTATGCACAAAAATTTCACGGGGCCTTACACGATGTCTCTGATCGATCGACAGAGCGAAACGACCAAAAAAAGAAGTTAACTTAGAAAGCCGTATGATACGTGGTAACTATATTGTACGATTCAGGTGGTAATTAGCATACTCCAATCAATGGGGGGAATCTGTTGCTCTATCAAACATATAGAGACTTGGAGTTTGCTTTCTATCGATGTCAAGTTATGAACTGGTTTCTTTAGCCATTATTCTTTGTGTTGGTGTTCTATATGACCGACATAAGACTCGACTTATTAGATATTACTAAGGTTCAGTGAGCACCATACTAAATCTCTCTACCCTTTTCTTCTCTTCCACTTTGGCCAATATGAGTTCACCTAGTATGACCAGCTTTATCGGGGAATTTCTCATCTTAGTAGGAGCTTTTCAAGGAAATAGCTTAGTAGCCACATTAGCAGCACTTGGGATGATTTTAGGAACGGCCTATTCCCTTTGTTTATATAATCTTGCAGTTCTGGGATTTTAATACCCGATTTCCTCCATAAATTCTCCGATCCAAATGGAAAAGAAGTTTCCATATTAATACCTTTTCATGTTGGATGGACGACCGTACGTTAAAATACCAAAGAAACTAGTGTAAAGCAATGTGATCATGACATTGTATGTGCTTGCTATGGGACGGATGCGACTTCCCTCAGTTGGCACACAGACCGAAGATCTCACTTGTCCTGGACAAGTATGTAGAGATCTTCGTGGGATCGTGGAGGGAGTCTCAATCGATCTTTTCTAGGATTCCTTATAATGCCACACATGGATATATTTCAATTAATAGATCATAGGGTCCCCCCTTCATCAAATTTTTCAAGGTTAGGTTACTTCCTACTTCTACGGAAGAGGATTACTTTATGCCGCACGGAGGTCATACAGATCAGAATCTGGAGTGATAAGAACGAAAGGGTTGGTGTGTCCACAACAATAACTACTAGTGCTTCAAATTTTATTCTAAATGCTCTACTGAAATCATTTTCTAGGTCTGGTAAGAGGGTGGTGTAAGCCTCGAAAGCCTTTGGTACTTCGGTAGGGACAGACGGCTTTCTTCGCCCTAGTTTGGCGAATTGCATCGCTGGACAACGACATTCTTTGTTTGTGCACCCCTTACAATTCTCGATCAGTCTTTCAAAGGCTGGGAAGGCGGTCGTAGAAATAAATACTATCACCACGCCGACAATCAAATACGAGATTGGGCCCCTTCTCAATGATTTGATGGAATGGCCCATCCCACCCAAGAACGCTTATGTCATAGGGGAACTCATGGCTGGAAATAATACTTATGGTTTTTTTTATATCCGGTAGGAATAATAAAAAAAAAGTCCAGGTTGGTTGGTGAGTGTAGTGATAAGAGACTGTCTAACATGTTTTGCAAAGCACGTGTTGGGTTAAATATTTGTTTGTTGCTAAATGTTACGGCCTAAATGTTGAACTATTGACCCTACTTGTTCGGATGGGTATTCACCCCAAACTGTTCACGGACCGCATGCATACATGCATAAGTAACATTGTGTAACATGGAAAATATCATTGAGAGGAATCAGCAAAGAAAAGAAAAACAAGTCAAAAATATCAACATGTGTATTTGAGAGATTTTCCCCGGGCTGAGGAGCGTCCACATGAGTTCGTTGAGGTGTTTACACATGCATGTGTTCTATTTTTATATTCTGTCAAGAGTTTGGATTGCTCCACCTAAGTAGAACGAAAAGAAAGAATTGGAAAAGAAAAGGGGGAGCTATTGTGAAGAATATAAAGGTGGAAGCGAAAATCGCTTATACCGAGTTCCCCAACAGCAACTTAGCTTAGTAGCAATACTCTTTCTACTAGTGTGGCACTGCTAGATGCTTCTGATTAATAATACACAAAGAGGTGAAAAAAATCTTATGATGAACATCTATTTTAGTCGATCACTTCCAAGATCTAATATTAGTTTTTTCTTATGTAGTGGAAACTCCTTACAATATGAAGTTTTATGATTAAGGGAAAAATGTTCTTGGTGGATGCAGGACTTAGGACCCCCAAAATTTGTATGCAAGATGAGCCTACATGAGTGCCAAACAACCGAGTGACCAGGTTTGAGAATAAGGTGGGATTCCCTGATCTATTGGCCGGTGAATCAATGATCAAAGAGAACATTTTAGAGAGATTCTTCATCGATCTAGTGGCTGGTGATTCACAGTGAAAAGCGCGAGCAACCGCTAGGTTTAATGATTTGGGGGGGGGGGGATCTACAGATGTAGTGGCTGGTGAACCGCTTCTTCTTCTTCCACAAAGATTCAAACAAAACCAAGCTTGGATGGAACAGAATAAGATTTGTCGAATGAATACAAAGGTCAAAGGCTTTATTATTGAGAAAGTAAAAGGAGGTTATTAAGTAGCCATCACAAGTTTCATTACTTTTCTTCCATTCTGTCGCAGAATGAAAAGGATATCGAATGCTTGAGATGATATGATAAAAACCCTCTCTTCTCTCTCTAATTTTTGGTGAGATGATATGATAAAAATGAAGAAGAGGTGTGTTATATTAAAGAAGAGATCGGGTCAAAATGTTACAAAAACTGGGCCGGGGTCAAATATGCGGTCACTATGCGACCGCAGAATCAACATGCGGTCCGCATAGTGGCCGCAGAATGGCTCAAAAATTACGCAGGCTCCTGGAACGATTTGCGGTCACTATGCGGACCGCATGTCGATTCTGCGGTCGCAAAAGTGCACCGCAGATTGACATGCGATCGCATATCGACCGCACATTGGACACAATTTTGGGCAACTCTCTGGAACGATCTGCGGTCACTATGCGGACCGCATATTGATTCTGCGGTCGCAAAAGTGCACCGCAGATTGACATTTTTCTGGAAAAAATTTTATTCTACATTTTGAAACTTAAATCACTACCAAGGGTCCAAACCGCGGCGAGCAAGCTCGCCGCGAAGAATTCTACGCATTCCTAACACATCATTCGGACCATGACACCACATCTACTAGGTTTTATGCACAAAAATTTCACGGGGCCTTACATCCTCCCCCTTAAGATCATTCGTCCTCGAATGAGGATTTTGAAATAAATGAGTTGGTTTTGAAAGACATGATATGCAACCCTCAAAATTTTGACTAACTCTTATATTTTAGAAAAATTTCGCCAGAGTTTCCTTTGTATTATGGACATATCCACCTGTCAGAGGGCCCCCGAAACACATCACCAAACAACAATATACAACAACAACACTATTCACAACTGGTATACACCTTATTACCTCAACGAATGCACATATTCTATCACATTGTTACAATTGCACATAAACTAGTCACTTCAATGAATTCTTACCTTATTTAACCATTTTAACACACCATGTACGCTTAACAAATCATTACCAATCTACACTTACTATTAGTTGTTTATTAAACACGTAAATCTTTATAAGGCTTTCATTTATCAAGAACGGTTCAAGTGACCCAAGGTAACAACACATCTAACTCATTACAAATAAAGGAGACTTACTAATACTAAGAGGGAAACAACTTAGGCAAGATGACAGCTACTAGGAGTAGGAGGGTCACCTAATTTCTTCTAGGCTTGATCAAACAAATGGGGGTACTTTTCTTTCATCTCTTTTTCTGCTTCCCATGTGGCCTCCTCAACTTGTTGACTTCGCCACAATACTTTAACGGAGGCAACTTCCTTATTTCTCAACTTACGGACTTGCCTATCAAGAATGGTGACCGGAACTTCTTCATATGACAAATCTTCATTAACCTCTATAGTTTCAACTGGCATGATGGTGGATGGATCTCCAATCACTTTCTTCAACATGGACACATGGAATACCGGGTGCAACTGATGACATCTCGGGAGGCAACTCTAGCCTATAAGCAACTTGACCAATCCTTTGAACGATCCGATATGGCCCGACATACCTAGGACTCAATTTCCCTTTCTTTCCGAATCGCATGACTCCCTTCATAGGAGATACCCTCAAGAACACCCAATCATCGACTTGAAACTCCAAATCCCTTCGACGAACATCTGCATAGGACTTTTGACGACTTTGTGCTGTTTTCATTCTCTCCTGAATAACTTTGACCTTTTCCATAGCTTCGTACACCATATCTGGCCCTAGCAATTTCGCTTCACCTACCTCAAACCACCCGATTGGCGATCTACACCTTCTCCCGTACAATGCCTCAAACGGGGCCATTTGAATGCTAGCATGATAGCTGTTATTGTAAGCAAATTCTATCAGTGGCAAGTGTTCATCCCAATTACCTTTAAAATCTAAGACACAAGCCCGCAACATATCTTCGAGCGTCTGAATGGTCCGCTCGGCCTGTCCATCGGTCTGTGGATGGAAAGCTGTGCTGAGATTCACCTGAGTTCCCAAACCTTGCTGAAACTTCTTCCAAAAGTTAGCGGTGAACTGAGCCCCGCGATCTGAGATGATAGAAAGTGGAGTGCCATGAAGCCTTACTATCTCTTTGATGTACAATCTTGCATATTGCTCCGCAGTATTAGTGGACTTGACAGGCAGGAAGTGAGCTGATTTGGTGAGTCGATCTACTACCACCCATATTGAGTCAAACTTACGCCGAGTGCGAGGTAACCCCACCACGAAATCCATATTGATCATCTCCCATTTCCACCTTGGTATTTCTATAAGCTGAGTTAATCCACCGGGCCGTTGATGCTCGGCCTTCACTTGTTGACAGTTCGGACATTTAGCTACAAAGCCTGCTACATCCCTTTTCATACCGTTCCACCAATAATTCTCCTTGAGATCGTGATACATTTTCGTTGAACCAGGGTGCACAGAATACCTGGAAGTATGAGCCTCTGCCATCACTCTTTCCCGGAGCTCGTCCACATCCGGAACACATAGCCTATCTTGACACCGCAATACACCATCTTCGCTGCTGAGTACAAATGCTGAGGTCTTGTCATTCATGACTGTTTCCTTCACCCGAACCAATGCTGGATCCATGAATTGTTTTTCCTTGATTTCCGCGACCAATGATGATTCTGCTCCATTATGCACCAAAATATCCCCCTCGTCTGACGCCGAGATACGAACCCCCAAGCTGGCTAATTGGTAGACCTCTCGAGCCAGGGGTCTCCTGATCCACACCCAAATGAGCCAAACTACCCATGGATTTCCGACTAAGAGCGTCAGCTACCACATTTGCCTTCCCTGGATGGTACAATATGTCTATATCATAGTCCTTAAGTAGTTCTAACCACCGCCGCTGTCTCAGATTCAGCTCTTTCTGCTTGAACAAATATTGGAGGCTCTTGTGGTCCGAAAACACATCTACATGAACCCCATAAAGATAGTGTCGCCATATTTTCAAGGCAAACACAACAGCTGCAAGTTCCAAATCATGCGTCGGATAATTCTTCTCATGGTTCTTGAGTTGTCTGGAAGCATAAGCTATAACCTTTCCGTGCTGCATCAATACACATCCCAAACCGACTCTGGAGGCATCACAATAGACTACAAATCCCTCTGTGCCTTCTGGCAAGGCCAATACTGGTGCCGAGGTCAATCTTGACTTCAATTCTTGGAAACTTTTCTCACATGCTTCGGACCACTGGAACTTAACTGCTTTCCGTGTCAATTTAGTCAATGGGGAGGCGAGGGTTGAGAATCCCTCTACAAACCTCCGATAGTACCCTGCCAGACCCAAAAAGCTGCGAATCTCTGTCGGGGTCGTGGGTCTAGGCCAATCTTTCACTGCCGCAATCTTCTGAGGATCCACCATAATTCCCTCACTGGAAATAACATGCCCTAGAAAAGCTACGGACTCCAACCAAAACTCACATTTTGAGAACTTGGCATACAATTGATGCTGAAGAAGGGTCTGCAATGCTGCCCTGAGGTGAACGGCATGATCTTCCCTGCTCCGAGAGTATATGAGAATATCGTCAATGAATACAATCACAAAGGAATCTAGGAATGGCTTGAAAACCCGATTCATAAGGTCCATGAAAGCTGCTGGGGCATTGGTTAGCCCAAAAGACATGACCAAAAACTCAAAGTGACCATAACGAGTTCTGAAGGCGGTTTTAGGAATATCCTGCTCCCTGATTTTCAACTGGTGGTACCCGGACCGTAAATCAATCTTTGAGAAGAACCTCGCTCCCTGCAATTGGTCAAACGGATCATCCACTCGAGGCAATGGATATTTATTCTTAATGGTGACTTTGTTAAGCTGCCGATAATCAATACATATTCGAAGTGACCCATCCTTCTTTCTGACAAAGAGAACCGGAGCACCCCATGGCGACACACTCGGTCGTATGAACCCTTTCTCTAATAAATCCCTCAGCTTCTCCTTTAACTCCCTTAACTCTGCTGGCGCCATTCTGTAAGGTGGAATGGATATTGGCTGAGTATCTGGCAATACATCAATTCCGAAATCAATCTCCCTATCCGGCGGGATGCTCGGAAGCTCATCTGGAAACACTTCAGGAAATTCATTCACAATTGGCACGGACTCGAGGGTAGGCACATCTGAGGTGGTGTCCGTTACCCGAACCAGGTGATAGATATACCCCTTCTTAATCATCTTCGAAGCCTTAAGGTAGGAAATAAACCTACCCCTTGGCACTACACCATTTCCTCTCCATTCAATAACTGGCTCGTTAGGGAACTCGAGCCTCATAACTCTCGTTCGACGGTCAAGTTTGGCAAAGCACGAATAGAGCCAATCCATCCCCATAATTACATCAAAATCTACCATCCCAAGATCAATAAGATCGGTTGTGGTATCACGACCACCCACCGTAACAACACAATTCCTATAGACTCGTGAGGCCGTAATAGAATCACCAATAGGTGTCGACACAGAGAACGGCTCATGAAGCTGTTCGGGTTCTATCCCAAAACTTGAAGCAATGAATGGAGTAACATAAGACAAGGAGGACCCTGGATCAATAAGGGCATAGCAATCAATAGTATGAACAGACATGATACCTGTAACAACATCTGGAGAAGCCTCGGCATTTTGGCGACCACTCGATGCATAGAATCGGCTAGGTCCACCCCTACCCTGAGCTCCACCCCTAGCTGCACCACGCCCTGCTGCTGCTGGAGTACGCGCTGATGATGTAGCAGCTGAAGAACCGGATGACCGAGCAGATCCCCTACCTATACCCTGACGGGGTGCACGGCAGTCCCGCTGAATGTGACCTCTCACCCCGCACCCGAAGCACACTGGAAGGTCAAGGTAGCAAGTTTCTGTATGAAATCTCCCACACTTGGGGCATGTAGGTCTCCCCTGCTGCTGGGATCTCACCCCAGGATGACCAGACTGACGAGACCTCCTGCTGTCTGAACCAGGTCTCGAGTAACTGCCCTGCTGATGATTGTGCACGGATGGCGGTGCACTCGCGGAGGACTGAGCATATGACTGGGATGGCCCTGAGGACCCCCTCCCTGGAAGTGATCTCCCTGAACGACCCATTGACCGGGCCCTGTTGCTACTTTCTCTTTCTGCACGAATCTTCAATTTCCTGGCCTCTGTGGCCTGAGCAAACCCCACAATCCTCCCATAGTTCATATCTGAGTGCAAAGCTGCTGTGGCGGCCTCGTTCACTACCAAAGGGCTAAGGCCCCGAACAAACCGTCGAACCCGGGCATCCATGGTCGACACTAAATGAGGAGCGTACTTGGACAACCTTACGAACTCCATGTGATACTCCCAAACACTCATACTGCCCTGTTTGAGAACCTCGAACTCAGTGGCACGGGCTGCCATTGCCTCGGCAGGTAAGAAGTGGTCCATAAATGCATCCACGAACTCATCCCATCCGGCCGGAGGGCCCCCTTCCTCACGGGAATCCTCCCACATTTCAAACCATGAACGTGCCGCTCCCTTCAGCCTGTAAGAGGGCAACTCTACCCCCTCTATATCTGTAGCCTTCATCACTCTGAGGGTCTTGTATATGTCATCAAGGAATTCCTGTGGGTCAGCCTCTGGATCGGTGCCTGAAAATTCTGGAGGGGCCAATCGCAAGAACTGGTGGACTCTGGAGCCAAAGGAATCTCCCTGTCCGCTGGAGGATGCAGGGGCATCATGGGATCTCTGGGCCTAGGCGGCCACTAGCTGTGTTAACATATGGATGGCTCCCCTAAGTTCTTCATTAGAGATACCAGAGCCCGAAGCGGGAACTGTATCTGAGTCAGGAACAGTGGACAGGAGGAATGGTGGCATCCTCTGCCGCGTCTGGAATAGGGACACTTGGGTTTTGAACAGATGGGCCAGGCAAATTCGGGACCGGTGGGTCATTCTCTCCCACGGCATCGGGTACATGATTAACAGCTGCACTTGGGCCGGCATTGGCCCTAAGGCCGAGTCTAGCCTTCTTCTTAGGTGCCATATTCTGAAAATTTGGGAACAAGGCACGAATTAGACACGGATATCTCCACATTGCACTTTACCGCACGATATAGATTAACAAAGAAGTAGGTAGATTCCTAAATGTCCGTGTAGCCCCCTACTTATATGATGTGGTCGACAACACACCTATAAGAAGGGCACTACTAGACACGGCTCCGAGACATCCTAGGACACTTTAAAACCTTAAGCTCTGATACCAAGTTTGTCACGCCCCAAATCGAGGGACATGACCGGCGCCTGACCGGGTTGCCCCAGTCAAGCGGACCTGGGTGCCTTTCATTCCCACGCGTTACCCCTGTGATGACTGTTTCTCATTAACCAAATAAATTACTAATCATAATTGATTTCACATTAAACAAATAAAATGATACGAGTGATTCATTAACAAGATTTCAACTTTTACAACGCCCGACATAACACCTTATATATATAAGACTAGAGTCCCACAGTTTACATGTCTACAGAGCCTCTAGGATACAAAAGGGAAATACAATACTTGCCGGTAACAAGGCTCCGGCTATACCTTTCAAAACCAAAATGAAATCCAAACCGAAGTGGCAAGAACCACACAAGGCCCCGAGGAAGAAAGGGGCTCACCAAGACGGGCAGTGGAAGGAGAAGAATACTACTGCCGATGAGCTGAAGTGCCTGCTACTGATCCACCTACAATCATGACACGAATGTAGCGCCCCCGGCAAAAGGGACGTCAGTACACTTAAATTGTATTGGTATGTATGGACAAACTTTGTCCCAAGTAAACTCAAGCCATTAAATTACATCAACAATCAATTAAGCCAACCAACCATGTTTCCACATTTTCCTCATTTCAAATAATTCTCACACAAAGCACTTTCCACGATCAACCAATTTAACAATAACCAATCAATCACGTAAAACACAAGTAGTCAAACAAAGGGGCAATCAGTGCCCCACAGGTTGCAAACTCTCCTGTTGTCTCCTTTCACAATTTCACATTATTGATTTATGTATCAATTTTCAATAGCGATTTCGATCGCTTTCCATCCTTATTACCCCTGACCACCCTTATTACCTCGGCCACCCTTATCACCCCAACCCAAACCTTATTTCACCACGTCGCGGCGCGCGACACGACCCCGCCTTACGGTTGAAAACACAACAATTTCAAACAGCAGATAAGGTACTACACACAATTTCAACAAGTTCAAATAAGCAACTTGCACATTGTTTCATGTTCTCAATTACTTCTCAAGCCAATATCACAACCAAGTTACAATATTTCCACATTCAATAATATTCACACATGTATATTCAACAATTTTCCATAATTCAAGTGTTTCATCTCTTTCCACAATAAACCAATTCTCAAGTGTTTCGATTTCTTTTCCACAAGGTGCCATATAGGCCATCATAATCATTATTCACAAATTCTTTACCCAATTCAACTCTCATTTACCTTTCGGTTCATATTTCTTACCACAACACTCATAGTTCAACAACAACTTTGAATATCCAACAACAACATCAATTAATCACATACAATTTCTCAAATCAACACATGCCAAACAATTTTACACATAAGGGCGATTTCACAAGAATCAAAATTAGCCATACATACCTGGTGATGATTTTTTTCTTCCGTTAACTTTCTACTTTATGCTTACCCAAGATATCCTATTCTTGCCAACCTTGTTCTTGAAGACTCTTACTTCTACCCACTTCTTTTACTAGAAATCAAGTTCAATAATCATGCATGAGTGTAAAAATTCTATTTTCAAAAGCTATTATATGCAAACCTCTCTTTACCCAATTAAAACTGAAAATCAAAGAAAATAGTTAGGGTTTTTACCTTGAAAATATTGGGGAAGTTGAATCCTTGCCCTAGAATCCCTTGGAATTAAGTAGTTGGAACAATCTTTGAAGATGAAGAACTTCTCTCTCTAAAAACCCTCTCTTCTCTCTCTAATTTTTGGTGAGATGATATGATAAAAATGAAGAAGAGGTGTGTTATATTAAAGAAGAGATCGGGTCAAAATGTTACAAAAACTGGGCCGGGGTCAAATATGCGGTCACTATGCGACCGCAGAATCAACATGCGGTCCGCATAGTGGCCGCAGAATGGCTCAAAAATTACGCAGGCTCTGGAACGATTTGCGGTCACTATGCGGACCGCATGTCGATTCCGCGGTCGCAAAAGTGCACCGCAGATTGACATGCGATCGCATATCGACCGCACATTGGACACAATTTTGGGCAACTCTCTGGAACGATCTGCGGTCACTATGCGGACCGCATGTCAGGTTTGCGGTCGCATTCTTGACCGCATATTTGACATTTTTCGGAAAAATTAATTCTCTACATTTTTGAAACTTAAATCACTACCAAGGGTTCGAACCGCGGCGAGCAAGCTCGCCGCGAAGAATTCTACGCATTCCTAACACATCATTCGGACCATGACACCACATCTACTAGGTTTTATGCACAAAAATTTCACGGGGCCTTACACATATCTCTTATACTATGATCGATCGACAGAGCGAAACGACCAAAAAAAGAAGTTAACTTAGAAAGCCGTATGATACGTGGTAACTATATTGTACGATTCAGGTGGTAATTAGCATACTCCAATCAATGGGGGGAATCTGTTGCTCTATCAAACATATAGAGACTTGGAGTTTGCTTTCTATCGATGTCAAGTTATGAACTGGTTTCTTTAGCCATTATTCTTTGTGTTGGTGTTCTATATGACCGACATAAGACTCGACTTATTAGATATTACTAAGGTTCAGTGAGCACCATACTAAATCTCTCTACCCTTTTCTTCTCTTCCACTTTGGCCAATATGAGTTCACCTAGTATGACCAGCTTTATCGGGGAATTTCTCATCTTAGTAGGAGCTTTTCAAGGAAATAGCTTAGTAGCCACATTAGCAGCACTTGGGATGATTTTAGGAACGGCCTATTCCCTTTGTTTATATAATCTTGCAGTTCTGGGATTTTAATACCCGATTTCCTCCATAAATTCTCCGATCCAAATGGAAAAGAAGTTTCCATATTAATACCTTTTCATGTTGGATGGACGACCGTACGTTAAAATACCAAAGAAACTAGTGTAAAGCAATGTGATCATGACATTGTATGTGCTTGCTATGGGACGGATGCGACTTCCCTCAGTTGGCACACAGACCGAAGATCTCACTTGTCCTGGACAAGTATGTAGAGATCTTCGTGGGATCGTGGAGGGAGTCTCAATCGATCTTTTCTAGGATTCCTTATAATGCCACACATGGATATATTTCAATTAATAGATCATAGGGTCCCCCCTTCATCAAATTTTTCAAGGTTAGGTTACTTCCTACTTCTACGGAAGAGGATTACTTTATGCCGCACGGAGGTCATACAGATCAGAATCTGGAGTGATAAGAACGAAAGGGTTGGTGTGTCCACAACAATAACTACTAGTGCTTCAAATTTTATTCTAAATGCTCTACTGAAATCATTTTCTAGGTCTGGTAAGAGGGTGGTGTAAGCCTCGAAAGCCTTTGGTACTTCGGTAGGGACAGACGGCTTTCTTCGCCCTAGTTTGGCGAATTGCATCGCTGGACAACGACATTCTTTGTTTGTGCACCCCTTACAATTCTCGATCAGTCTTTCAAAGGCTGGGAAGGCGGTCGTAGAAATAAATACTATCACCACGCCGACAATCAAATACGAGATTGGGCCCCTTCTCAATGATTTGATGGAATGGCCCATCCCACCCAAGAACGCTTATGTCATAGGGGAACTCATGGCTGGAAATAATACTTATGGTTTTTTTTATATCCGGTAGGAATAATAAAAAAAAAGTCCAGGTTGGTTGGTGAGTGTAGTGATAAGAGACTGTCTAACATGTTTTGCAAAGCACGTGTTGGGTTAAATATTTGTTTGTTGCTAAATGTTACGGCCTAAATGTTGAACTATTGACCCTACTTGTTCGGATGGGTATTCACCCCAAACTGTTCACGGACCGCATGCATACATGCATAAGTAACATTGTGTAACATGGAAAATATCATTGAGAGGAATCAGCAAAGAAAAGAAAAACAAGTCAAAAATATCAACATGTGTATTTGAGAGATTTTCCCCGGGCTGAGGAGCGTCCACATGAGTTCGTTGAGGTGTTTACACATGCATGTGTTCTATTTTTATATTCTGTCAAGAGTTTGGATTGCTCCACCTAAGTAGAACGAAAAGAAAGAATTGGAAAAGAAAAGGGGGAGCTATTGTGAAGAATATAAAGGTGGAAGCGAAAATCGCTTATACCGAGTTCCCCAACAGCAACTTAGCTTAGTAGCAATACTCTTTCTACTAGTGTGGCACTGCTAGATGCTTCTGATTAATAATACACAAAGAGGTGAAAAAAATCTTATGATGAACATCTATTTTAGTCGATCACTTCCAAGATCTAATATTAGTTTTTTCTTATGTAGTGGAAACTCCTTACAATATGAAGTTTTATGATTAAGGGAAAAATGTTCTTGGTGGATGCAGGACTTAGGACCCCCAAAATTTGTATGCAAGATGAGCCTACATGAGTGCCAAACAACCGAGTGACCAGGTTTGAGAATAAGGTGGGATTCCCTGATCTATTGGCCGGTGAATCAATGATCAAAGAGAACATTTTAGAGAGATTCTTCATCGATCTAGTGGCTGGTGATTCACAGTGAAAAGCGCGAGCAACCGCTAGGTTTAATGATTTGGGGGGGGGGGGATCTACAGATGTAGTGGCTGGTGAACCGCTTCTTCTTCTTCCACAAAGATTCAAACAAAACCAAGCTTGGATGGAACAGAATAAGATTTGTCGAATGAATACAAAGGTCAAAGGCTTTATTATTGAGAAAGTAAAAGGAGGTTATTAAGTAGCCATCACAAGTTTCATTACTTTTCTTCCATTCTGTCGCAGAATGAAAAGGATATCGAATGCTTGATTCACCATTAAGAACATTAACCCCAAAAAGACAAATATTGTGGTGTACTAATAGAAGCAGATCAAGCAAGAACTTGAGGAGCAAAATTTACTCACAAAAAAGAGAACTTTTTGAATTCCGATGTCTAGCGTCCCTTGATAACGTGGATTAGTTGTGATAGGTCTGATGTGGTATCTCAAAAACTGGGATTTGATGGTATCTATATAGCGGATCTTATGGGCTTTTCAGGTGGAGGTTTGTTGAAGATGATGTTATGCAAGTGTACTTCTACGAAATAGCTATAGTAAAGTTTCGTTCTTCGTTTCTTGTCGATCAATCTATCACTCAATCCCAGGCCGCTCTTTCATTGTCTGATTGTTTGGTTTTCGGATCACACTCAAAATTATGTATCTACTTATTGTATTTTTAACCTTGCATGATAGTTTTGTAGCAGGTTGTTTCGGATGTTTTCAAGGAAAAGAAGGAACCGGACCACTACGTGAATTTTATCCTCTTCGATCTTCTCTTTGATTGCTTTTGATTGCTATCTAAGAATTGCTCCATGGATCTAATATGAAACATTTGATGCTTCGGGGGTCTTCTTTGGCGACCGTGAAGTTGCTGGATGAATTGCACTAACTAGATAAGATCCGGACGCGATACGCACACGACCCCCTCTAACCCACTCTTGGGTACCATAGCATGTCAGGAATAAGGGGGACATATTGGATGTAACCACTCCTTTCGTTGGGGGCTATGTTGCCCTGCCTTCCGATTGATACACAGTTGAAGATGCCGATCATGAACGCTACAAGTGTGGGGGCGATCCTTGTCAGGGAAGGATAAGACGGGGCCTAGCATATTGGTAGCAAGAGGGCGCTTATGCCCCGACGATGGGCCTTATGGGGAAGGGCCGAGCTCAATAGGGACAACACACCCCCGTACTTCAAGCGCACCTCTGTATCTGTTGAATCACTCTTTTGGTCTAGTCGGTGGAATCGGTGAACCACACGAGCTAGTTAGATATGTGGGGTAGAGGGCTCGTAGTACCCCCTTTGATTGATCCAGACTTTTCTTCACTTCGGTAGTGAATCAACTAATAAAGGAGTCGGCCTGCACGCCTCATTTGAGACTAGTAAGGCAGGCAGTGGACTCTTACATTAGGTAAGGGAAGAAGGGGCCTAAGCATGTCAGATGTCGTACACTTGAGTGGTAAAGGAAAGCGAGGCCTTACCTTTTTTTCTAGGCCCGTACGGACATACGATTCGCGCGAAAGATTAAGTTGGGTAGTCGTGTGATGGGAAACCTTCCCGCATGGTTCGGAGAGCACTGAATTAGAATGAGAGGTTTGCCACCACATCATTGCATGCAACGGGAGCTCGCTCGATTCGCAGATTGATCCGACTCATAATTCACTTCTGACCTAGTGTTTGATAGCCCGACCCTAGTGATGTTCATTATGGTTACATTCATAATGTCACGACCCCAAACCCCGGTCGTGATGGCGCCCAACACATTGCTAGGCAAGCCCGACCATCTTATCCAATTACCAGCCAAGTATAATTAATACTAATTAATTGGCGTGATTAGCCTGTTTTCATAACAAATCAAGAAGTGTAGAAATGAAATACAAGAACACAGTCCCAACCAAATCGTGGTGTCACAAGTCTGAGCCTCTACAAATGAGATCTACTACACAATCAAGTCTAACCGGAATGGAGACAACAAAATGATAAAAAGAAAGAGGTCAGGTACTGTGGACGTCGGCAGCTACCTCGAAGTCTCCACAGAATGGGTATAATAAAGCAGTTGTGATAGCTCAAGTGCCCTCCTGAACCTGTATATCTGCACAAAAAGTGCAGGGGAGTGGGGTGAGTATATTTCAACTCAGTGAGTAACAATAATAAACAATAACTGAAAATAAGAACTCATGTACTATCACTAAACAGTTCTAAGGCAACCCCCACAGGTTAGTCATCACTATAATGAGTACCCTGATCTCCAGTCCACATCTATCTCATCTAGGTCCGACACTGACGACATCCTCGCTCGTACCACTACGGTATACAACCATCACAATATATGGAGACATATACATCTGTCTATAACATATAAATATTTCAGTATATATATGAATATGAATAAGTATAATGTTAAGTAGGTAATAGGATATGAATAAGTATAATGTTGCGGCGTGCAGCCCGCTCCAATACATATACCGCTGCGGCGCGCAACCCGCTCCATTTAACATCGACGGCGCTCACCGGGGGTGTATACAGACTTCGGAGGGGCTCCCTAGGCCCAAGCACTATTATACTGCGGCGTGCAGCACGATCCACACAAATATTACTGCGGCGTGCAGTCCGATCCAATATATATATGTATATATCTCTATACTGCTGCGGCATGCAGCCCGATCCCATAATATACACTAGTGCTCACTAAGAATGTGTGCAGACTCAGACTCCGAAGGGGCTCCTACATCCCAAGCACAATAATACTGCGGCGTGCAGTCCGTCCCATATATATATTACATGTATATTACTGCGGCGTGCAGTCCGATCCAATATATATACTGATGCGGCGTGCAGACCGATCCAATATAGGTATATATATAAAATACCTCAAAATGGGTCCTCGACCCTATTCCAGTCAGTATATACTTGGCCTCTCAGGCCCAATATAATATATCACAGTGGGTCCTTGACCCTGTCTCAGTCAATATAGACTTGGCCTTTCGGGCCCAATATAACATCTCATAGTGGGTCCTTGACCCTATCTCATCTCAATCGGTATAGACTTGGCCTTTCAGGCCCACTCAGCTAGAACAAGGAATTCCACCCTAGATAATCTCTCTCAATGTACACATCTAGTACGGGCTCATATTATGCTATACAACTAGAGCTACGGCTGAGTGTATGTTTCCAACACGATATAAGGGTCACATAGCTCTATAGGTTCCCTAATGCTCTACAGATCGGCACAAGGCCCCAAACATGGCTATCAGCCCAAATGCACAGTTATAAACTTATTATCAGTCATAACACACAGTATACTATTAGTCGGGAAGGACCAAGTCCGAACCCTCAATCACAATGTCACTACGCCCGTCAGAGAACGCGTGTCTCATCTCAATATAGCATTGTGAAGTGCTAGTACGGGGTTTCAAACCCTCAGTACATTGTTTACTACTACCACTCACCTCGAACCGGTAGAAGCCTCGGTCCGCATTGCGCTTGCCTCGCAAATCTATCTCCTCGGTTGCCAAATCTTCTCAAAATTAATGATAATACATCAATATATGCTAAATTCATGTAACCCATTCGAAATAATCCAAATTGCATCAAAACCCACAAAGTTGTCAAAACCCGACTTTTGGTGCGCTTCTCGAAAAATTATAAAAGTTACATATTCGGAACCCTCGTCTCAATACGAGTCTAGGCATATAAAATTTACCAAATTCGGACTCCATTTGCCCGCTTAAATCAGTATTTTACCAAAGCCCTGGCCTAGGCTAAATTTCCCCACAATTTGATCCAATTTCAGTGAAATAAAGAAGGATTCTAAGATAAAAACACATATATTAACCATAAAACTTACCTCCAATGATAACCCGGTGAAATCCCAGCAATTTCCCTTTACTTTTGCTCTCCAAGAATGACCAAAAATGGTGGAAAAATAGTTTTGCTCGCGGATGAAATGCCATTCTGTCCTGGGGTTTTAACAAATTACTGTTCACCCGCGTTACTGTTCACCCGCATTACTGTTCATGAAGAACTGTTCACGGGGTACTGTTCACAATGTACTATTCACGGGTACTATTCACGGGGGTACTATTCACGGGTACTGTTCATTGCAGCAGCTTTTTATCTAAATTGCAGCACAGTCATTCTTTACTAAAATGGCTCTAAATCCATCATACGAACTCGAAATGAGACGATTCGTTTTCCTATGGCTCTGTAATTTTGATACGGATCTAGTAGTTCAAACAAAACTGAATTTGGATCTCATTTACTCAGTGCAACATCACTTTTGCTCGTTAAACAATTAATTCATATTCCGCGTAAAAAACCCAATCGCGACTTGATGAAATTAGACCAAACTTTCCAGATCAGTCCTATAATTCATTATCTAAATTCTCGAAGTCTCGAAATCAAATTTGAATCTCTAGAACTAAAATAGACCTTTGGATCATTACATTTATGCCCAAAACGGCAAAAAAACATCTTCCAATAACTATTCCAAAATTTATCCGAGACACATGGGATCCCAACAAAGTATACTAACAAGTCTCATAATATATTACGGACTTGCTCGAGGCCTCAAATCACAACAAACAACGCTAAAATCATGAATCAACCTCCAATCCAAGCTTTATAAACTTTAGAACTTCCAACTTCTATTTTCGATGCCGAAACCTATCAAATCAAGTCCGATTGACTTCAAATTTTGCACACAAGTTCAAAATGACAAAACAGAGCTACAGAAATTTTCGGAATTTCATTCCGACCGTCGGATCAAAATTTCACCTATCAACCGAAATTCGCCAAAATACTAACTTTGCTAATTCAAGCCTAAATCTACTCCGGACCTCCAAATTTACTTCCGATCGCTTTCCTAGCTCATAAATGACCTCCCGGAACTGACCGAATCATCAGAATTCATTTCCGATCTCTCTAACTCACAAGTCAACGTCCAGTTGACTTTTCCCAACTATTCCTTCTTCTAAGAAACTTTTTGTCTCATTTCCAACTAAACTCAACCCGAATACACTCAAACTCGCCAAACATGCATATTGAAACATTAACAAGCATTTAACGGGGATAACGAGGTGATAACTCGCATGATGACGGGCCGGGTCATCACATTCTCCCCAACTTAAGCAAACGCTCGTCCTCGAGCGGACCCAGAGTTGTACTAGATTCAACACAATAGCTGAATGACCTCACCAAGTATATACTCGGGGTGATACGACTTCACCCTATCTTTCATAAGTCCGATAACATAGTATAGTTGAATTTCCACAGACCATCTGAACCATAAATCACATTGCACTTTCTGAAATCATATGCCAAATCCTAATCCCATGCCTATTCTCAGGATACACCCGAACCCACTGTAATAGCCCATACTCGCCACTCCGGGTGAGATCACATGATGTATCAAACAACCCAATCGCTCGAGACGATGGCCTCGGGTCACAACAATTGCCCAAGGTAACCAAGTACTAACAGAAAAACCTTTCTCATTAGATAGAGTCTTATTTCAACACCTTCATATCCTGCCCACGGCAACCGCACACGCGATATATCGAACCCATCTCTCAGGTCAACCATTCATGAATCCATTTCCCTTTTAATTGATACTACAACGGAATTCGGAGCCAAATCTCGATATTACTCTTCTAACGAGCTGAAATCATATATGTCCGCTCTCATTAATGACTCGAATGATCATTTCGGTTATAAGACACCACACTGGTGACATGACACCTCAGCATCGGCCTATGCCACAACGAGCACAACACAGGCTCCAATAAGAACGATCTGAACACACTCGAATCATGACAACTGACTCACACAAAGAGCCATAATTCAAATTCTTCAATACCATCATAACACATAACTGAGATCTCGTCTCACATCATAGAATTAGAGTACCTAAATCCTCATCGAAAGGTCATAACATCACGTGGCCTTGCCACAACTCATGATTCTATCGAAACACTATTACTCATGGAGCACCTCAAGTCGCAATGCTCAAAACGGTCAGCCACACACATATCTAGGTCTGAACTCAAGCAATCACTCACACCTGCGGTGATACAATTGATATACACTATCAAATCCTGAAAAGACACACCGATG
The DNA here is from genome assembly GCA_032618575.1 of Nicotiana noctiflora. Lineage (NCBI taxonomy): Eukaryota > Viridiplantae > Streptophyta > Magnoliopsida > Solanales > Solanaceae > Nicotiana > Nicotiana noctiflora. The sequence continues at coordinate 208,676 of JASVEL010009715.1, forward strand.
CGCTATTCCCCGAGCGATACCAATACGGACTATTCCTCGGAAGCTAGGAACTATTGTATATAAGGTAACATATAGGAAGCTATATTTTCCATATCACACTATTGCGGCGCGCAACCCGTTCCAATAGCATCCTGTGGCGGCGTGCCACCCGATCCAGATACTATACATGTGGCGGCGTGCCACCCGATCCACGCATAAATCTAGCAAAAGGGAATGCACATCGACTCAAGTTGCTCATTGCAACAAATATGTATATATAGCCTCGAGCTCGGTCACATGAAACTCATCCGACAAAGTTCCTCAATACCGGAATTGAATCAATGGTAGATACCTCTACACTGACATCCGCCACGAAGGCCCAACTGGCAAAGCAATACCTACCAACCGTCCGCTGGCTCTAGGGTACATCTACCCTGCTGGAGCATGATCTGATGCGCTCTGCCATGCAGTTTGCGACATGTTTCTAACATAGTCCATATCACATTAGTCTAGACATTCTGACTTATGACAACCAGCCTGCAATCATATATCATTATTCAAATTCGTCATATCAAGTGACGAGATAGCCACTAGGGCTTCCAATTTCCGATAACCGCTACACCATGCCGATACACACGATATACCACCGCTGCGTAGGCGGGTTACGAGAACTTCTAGTCTCCAACACATACATAACACAGGAATCATTATGCCTGATTCCGTACTTTACCGTACGATTACATAACGCACCTCAAGCGTCCATTCATACCACGAAAGCCATTCATAAATTTCACTATGTCATCAACGACTCAATTATTACAGTCGATCCAACGGGAGAATACCACCATACCGCTAGATATTATCAATTTATTTTACCTGCCCCTTTTTTGACCATAGACTCTGCCGAAATACTAGTATAGCAGTACCATTCTCCTAAATCACCAGGAAGATTGATTCTCAGATTATCTGCAGCTGCCCACGCTGCTTGAGGGTTTTAATGACTTCCCATATAATGAATTGATCTCAAAACCTTGAACATGCCGTTATCAACTTTCCATAACACACCGCACATACCATACCACACTAAAACAACAGGGAAAATTCATATCCCTTTCCCTACGCCGCAAACATCGGCGCACTCAACTAGTCAAGAACTTTCATGATCCCATATAAAGAAAACTCATTACACATTCCAAGCTTTACATACCAACAGGAAATACACTCATTTTCAAACCACGGTAAAACACATCACAAACCCTTTCTCCCAATTACATTGCATAAGTTAAATTGCCAGGACTGAGTCCTTATACCCATACCGAGTTACACAACTGCCAATACTCAAAAACTTTATTGCACAATATCGGCGAGACTCATTACTTCAAACATATACCAGGAATTAATCGTATTCCTTATCATACCGTTTCGGTTTGTTAACAAGTTGATCCATTTACCCAATTTCCTTTCTGATTCATCTTTAATTTAATACTAGTCTTTACTGCAGCACAACAATGCCTCAACCCATGTTACCACACAAGACTCGTACATAAGACCATACGGTCTAAGACCCATAGGCCACTGAATACTCTCTCAATTGTTTCCCAGAAATACCACATTCTACAATACTTTGTTTTGAAGAACTTCCTGCGATTTGAATTTGTTATCATTACCTTTCTATACGGATACAAAGAATCTCATCATCCCCATAACATAACAAAAGTCTTGATTTCTTCTAACGAAACCACGGTCTTTAGCCACGTACACAATCTTAAGGCACCTGACTGTTGCAAGCGTAAATCTTGAACACCGCAATGCTATTCTCGGGCGTCATTCACCCTTAACCAGTTATAATTCAACTGCCTTATGAAACAGAACCACTTTGGCCTTAATAGAACTCTGACACCACAGAACATGATTACATACGGATACAATTAACTATCTTTCTTTTCTATACATCAAACATTCTTTAGCAATAGCCACTGAAAACCTCCTAGGATTTTCTCACATCTATGAAGCACCATAACCTTCGTCAGAATTTTTCCCAACATGCTTGGGGACAGAACCATCATAGCACACAATAGTGCAATCAGTTAGTCAATAACAACCTCCCCAACTTGGCTCGGAGCCATACATCAAAGCACTTTTAGCCACTCAAAGCATTCTTACTCAATTGATGCTCCAATATTACAGTGAGATTAAACTCGAGCTATTTACAAACTTTGGCGGAGACTCGAATCATCGAAAATCTTAACTCTTTTGCAATTCTCGTATTCATTCACACGCAACAGCTAAGCCCATTCCTTAGGCGACAACATCTTTTTTTTTAAGTCCCAAAATTTTCAAAAATTTCGGCAGAGTTTCCTTTGTAATTGGGCCTATCCACCTGCCAGAGAACCACCAAAATCATGTTAACGACACGTCCACAAATTGACAAAGCATCACAATGTATATCAACAATAATAATCTCAATACCACCTGTATTATATTTTCAAAATTGATACGTGGACATGCGTTTCACATATTTGAATCATAACACATAGAAAATACATTTCAACCCTCCATTATCTGGGCTATTCCACCAAGTAAGAACATTTTCTTTCCTTAATATTTATGTATACCTTCCATTGCCATAGACATTACACAGTACCAACATACTCATTACATAGCTATCTAGCCGCCATTCCCACAATCAGGGACAATACTAAACATATAAGTTCATAATACCAGCTCGTAAAATTAGCACCTCGGTGCTCAAGCCATAGGCAAAGATTCGGCCTCAAGTCCTTCAGACCGGCCCAACATAAAACTTACGAAGATTACATCTCGCCCCTTAATCGAGAAATCATAAGCCATCAAGGCAAATTTATCACTAAGCACTTGAGTGCGCGCATCAATGTGCAGGAGGAATTTCAAGAATAACATCTCAAGCTGAATAAAACACGCACGATGAGAATTCCAAGAATTTGAAACTTTCCTAAAGGTTTGCGGCCTCCCGAGGATAAGTACAGGCGTCCCCGTACCGATCCACGAGACTCTACTAAACCGGCTCATGACTCGCGAGACCTGTTAACCTAGGCTCTGATACCAACTTGTCACGACCCCAAACCCCGGTCGTGATGGCGCCCAACACATTGCTAGGCAAGCCCGACCATCTTATCCAATTACCAGCCAAGTATAATTAATACTAATTAATCGGCGTGATTAGCCTGTTTTCATAACAAATCAAGAAGTGTAGAAATGAAATACAAGAACACAGTCCCAACCAAATCGTGGTGTCACAAGTCTGAGCCTCTACAAATGAGATCTACTACACAATCAAGTCTAACCAGAATGGAGACAACAAAATGATAAAAAGAAAGAGGTCGGGTACTGTGGACGTCAGCAGCTACCTCGAAGTCTCCACAGAATGGGGATAATAAAGCAGTTGCGATAGCTCAACCGCCCTCCTGAACCTGTATATCTGCACAAAAAGTGCAGGGGAGTGGGGTGAGTATATTTCAACTCAGTGAGTAACAATAATAAACAATAACTGAAAATAAGAACTCCTGTACTATCACTAAACAGTTCTAAGGCAACCCCCACAGGTTAGTCATCACTATAATGAGTACCCCGATCTCCAGTCCACATCTATCTCATCTAGGTCCGACACTGACGACATCCTCGCTCGTACCACTACGGTATACAACCATCACAATATATGGAGACATATACATCTGTCTATAACATATAAATATTTTAGTATATATATGAATATGAATAAGTATAATGCTGTGGTGCGCAGCCCGCTCCAATACATATACCGCTGCGGCGCGCAGCCCGCTCCAATACATATACCGCTACGGCGCGCAGCCCGCTCCATTTAACATCGACGGCGCTCACTTGGGGTGTATACGACTTCGGAGGGGCTCCCTAGGCCCAAGCACTATTATACTGCGGCGTGCAGCCCCATCCACACATGTATTACTGCGGCGTGCAGTCCGATCCAATATATATATGTATATATATTTATACTGCTGCAGCGCGCAGCCCGATCCCATAATATACACCAGTGCTCACTGAGAATGTGTGCAGACTCAGACTCCGAAGGGGCTCCTACAGCCCAAGCGCAATAATACTGCGGCGTGCAGTCCGTCCCACATGTATATTACATGTATATTACTGCGGCGTGCAGTCCGATCCAATATATATACTGCTGCGGCGTGCGGCCCGATCCAATATAGGTATATATATATAATACCTCATAATGGGTCCTCGACCCTATTCCAGTCAGTATATACTTGGCCTCTCGGGCCCAATATAATATATCACAGTGGGTCCTTGACCCTGTCTCAGTCAATATAGACTTGGCCTTTCAGGCCCAATATAACATCTCATAGTGGGTCCTTGACCCTATCTCATCTAAATTGGTATAGACTTGGCCTTTCAGGCCCACTCAGCTAGAACAGGGAATTCCACCCTAGATAATCTCTCTCAATGTACACATTTAGTACGGGCTCATATTATGCTATACAGCTAGAGCTACGGTTGAGTGTATGTTTCCAACATGATATAAGGGTCACCTAGCTCTATAGGTTCCCTAATGCTCTACAGATCGACACAAGGCCCCAAACATGGATATTAGCCCAATTGTACTGTTATAATCTCATTAACAGTCATACAACACAATATTCTATTAGCCGGGAAGGACCAAGTCCGAACCCTCAATCACAATGTCACTACGCCCCGTCAGAGAACGCGTGTCTCATCTCAATATAGCATTGTGAAGTGCTAGTACGATTCAAACCCTCAGTATATTGTTTACTACTACCACTCACCTCGAACCGGTAGAAGCCTCGGTCCGCCTTGCACTTTCCTCGCAAATCTATCTCCTCGGTTGCCAAATCTGCTCAAAATTAATGATAATACATCAATATATGCTAAATTCACGTAACCCATTCAAAATAATCCAAATTGCATCAAAACCCACAAAGTTGTCAAAACCCGACTTTTGGTGCGCTTCTCGAAAAATTATAAAAGTTACATATTCGGAACCCTCGTCTCAATACGAGTCTAGGCATAAAAAATTTACCAAATTCGGACTCCATTTGCCCGCTCAAATCGGTATTTTACCAAAGCCCTGGCCTAGGCTAAATTTCCCCACAATTTGATCCAATTTCGGTGAAATAAAGAAGGATTCTAAGATAAAAACACATATATTAACCATAAAACTTACCTCCAATGATAACCCGGTGAAATCCCAGCAATTTCCCGTCCAAAAGCTCTCAAGAATGACCAAAAATGGTGGAAAAATAGTTTTGCTCGCGGATGAAATGCCATTCCGTCAAGGTTTTTTTTAACAAAATTACTGTTCACCCGCGTTACTGTTCACCCGCGTTACTGTTCATGAAGAACTGTTCACGGGGTACTGTTCACAATGTACTATTCACGGGTACTATTCACGGGTACTATTCACGGGTACTATTCACGGGTACTGTTCATTGCAGCAGCTTTTTATCTAAATTGCAGCACAGTCATTTTTTACTAAAATGGCTCTGAATCCATCATACGAACTCGAAATTAGACGGTTCTTTTTCCTATGGCTCCGTAATTTTGATACGGATTTAGTAGTTCAAACAAAACTGAATTTGGATCTCATTTACTCAGTGCAACATCAATTTTGCTCGTTAAACAATTAATTCATATTCCGCGTCAAAAACACAATCGCGACTTGATGAAATTAGACCAAACTTTCCAGATCAGTCCTATAATTCATTATCTAAATTCTCGAAGTCTCGAAATGAAATTTGAATCTCTAGAACTAAAATAGACCTTTGGAATATTACATTTATGCCCAAAACGGCAAAAAACATCTTCCAATAACTATTCCAAAATTTATCCGAGCCTCATGGGATCCCAACAAAGTACACTAACAAGTCTCATAATATATTACGGACTTGCTCGAGGCCTCAAATCACAACAAACAACGCTAAAATCATGAATCAACCTCCAATCCAACCTTTATAAACTTTAGAACTTCCAACTTCTATTTTCGATGCCGAAACCTATCACATCAAGTCCGATTGACTTCAAATTTCGCACACAAGTCCAAAATAACATAACAGAGCTACAGAAATTTTTGGAATTTCATTCCGACCGTCGGATCAAAATTTCACCTATCAACCGAAATTCGCCAAAATACTAACTTTGGCAATTCAAGCCTAAATCTACTCCGGACCTCCAAATTCACTTCCGATCGCTTTCCTAGCTCATAAATGACCTCCCGGAACTGACCGAATCATCAGAATTTGATTCCGATCTCTCTAACTCACAAGTCAACGTCCAGTTGACTTTTCCCAACTATTCCTTCTTCTAAGAGACTTTTTGTCTCATTTCCAACTAAACTCAACCCGAATTCACTCAAACTCGCCAAACATGCATATTGAAACATTAACAAGCATTTAACGGGGATAACGAGGTGATAACTCGCATGATGACGGGCCGGGTCATCACACATAAGTAGTTTGGTCCATCTTTTTTCCATTTCATATATTTGTAAGGATCCGTATAGGCCTCTATTTATATGTTATTTATCCATTCCTATTTTTTTTATGCCAATGTTGTTGACTGGAGATAACTCTCATCAATTATTACTGGGATGGAGGGAGTAGGTCTTGCTTCATATTTATTAATTCATTTCTAGCTTAGACGACTTCAGGCAGATAAAGTAGCTATAAAAGCTATGCTTGTCGATCGAGTAGGTGATTTTGGATTAGCTCTTGGGATCTTGGGTTGTTTTACTTTATTTCAAATAGTACACTTTTCAAACATTTTTGCTCGTGCTAGTGCCCCCAGAAATTCTTGGATTTTTTGCAATATGAGATTGAATTCCATAACTCTCATTTGTATTTTACTTTTTATTGGTGCTATTGGGAAATCTACACAGATAGGACCACATACTTGGTCACCTGATCCTATGGAGGGTCCCACTCTAGTATCCGCTTTGAATCATGCAACTACTATGGTAATAGCTGGAATATTCATGATAGAAAGGTGCTCCCCTTTATTTGAATACCCACATACAGCTTCGATTGTTATAACTTTTGCAGGGGCTATGACATCATTCCTTCAGGAAACCACTAGAATATTACATAATGATCTAAAAAGGGTCATAGCTTATTCAACTTGCAGTCAATTAGGCTATATGATCTTTTCTTGTGGTGTCTCTAACTATTCTATTAGCACCTTTCACTTAATGAATCATGCATTTTTTACTATTTCTAAGCGCAAGTTCGATGACTCATGCAATGTCGGATGAGCAAGATATGCAGAAGATGGGGGGATTGCCTCCTCGTTCCCTTTTACCTATGCCATGATGCACATGGGCAGCTTATCTCTAATTGGATTTTATTCCAAAGATTTATTTTAGAGCTCGCTTACACTAAGTAGACCATCAGTGGGAACTTTGCTTTCTGGTTGGGAAGTGTCTCTGTCCTTTTCACTTCTTATTACTCCTTTTGTTCACTTTTTCTAAAATTTGTAGTACCAACTAATTCATTCAGGCGAGACATCTTACGATGTCATAATGCGCACATACCTATGGCCATTCCTTTAATATTTCTAGCTCTCGGGAGTCTCTTTGTATGATATTTGGCAAAAGTGTTACCTGTTAGCCCATTAGTGGCTGAGATGTTCAGTCGACTCACTTCCCATGTGTAGAGGTCCCGACCCCTACGAGTGAGCTGAAAAGGGAGGAGGAAATAGGCCCTAGTGAACCGTCATATTTTTAAACAAGTGTAAAATTCGATGGCCGACAATATGGAGTACTGACCACAATGAGGGAGAGGCCCTGAAGCGAAGAACGGGAACGAGCGGAATCAATGTGTTCCAATTTTTGGCCTTGCACCGATCGTCCAATGTCCTGGGGAGGGGATCTCCCCCCTCCCACCCCCTCCCCTAATAAGGTACATCTCATGCCTATGTGCCGCTATAACTATCCAAGAAAACACTCGAAAATGGAAGGAGAAACAAACCAATCGGTGGTCTACCGAGCAAAAAGTCCTACAACACAGGAGCGGGATTCTCTAAAAAGTCATGGTCGTGGGTGGCCAAAAGGGCCCACTTGGAGACTTGGGATCTCAGTAGGGAATGTGAAGGTTGCAAAAAGATGGCCGGCGAAAAGGAATTATCAAGTTTAGTTCTGATCTGAGTAAGCTCATATAGGTAATACCCTAACCCTGTGAACCGGGGCTTTTCCATCCTTCATTTGCATTCGATATTCCAGCTTTGTCTATCGACAGTTGATTGTTTCGATCTAGTTCGATTCATGATCGGATCTGTAAACCTTATCCCGTGGGATTTAGCGGATGTTTTTCAATCTTCACCCGGTCCTTTGTCGCATTTCTAAAGTCAACCTAACCGGAAACATTTTCCAAGGTGCTACATAGGCCTTCGAACTTATGCATTTATATATAATAGAGGAAAATTAGATAGTTGTATATAGAATTAGCCAGATTGTCTGAAGCATGAACAGAATCACCCTTGTTCTGAACGCCTAGTGAGTTCCTTTTCTTCCAAAGGCGACCCTTTTCTTTCCTTGGACCAATGACTCATTTTTTCAGTACTACTATCTATTATAGGAGCACTTCTCCCCCTTCAGACTATTTGTAGCTTCGGTTGTTAAATCTTGTGCAAGTTAGGTTGTGGTTGTATTGGTTGTAGCAGAATGTAGGCACTTTAGGTGTGTGTTGACCATGCACTCTCGCTTCGTGTAGTGTCGTATGTATGATAGAGGTAGTGTGGTGATTGACCTCAATGCTAATGGTGATCCCCAAAATTCAACGAATGAATGAGCTATGATTGTACACGGATAGAGATGATGGTCTTCCTCTAATGTCTCCGTGCTGGCCATAATAGAATAGATAGGCGAAGCTATTAATAGTAGATTGTTTGAAATTCCAGCTTTGCTTCCAAGCTCAAACAATTTGAAATAGAATTGCTACTCTTTTCTTGTTACTGATAGAGTGGAATTATCCGCCCCTATCAAATAAAGTAGAGGGGGCTAGAAAAGATAAGGAAAAACAACAAAATATTGACAAGTCTAATGGGGTGTCATGCCCCAAATTGAGGGACATGACCGGCGCCTGACCGGGTAGCCCCAATCAAGCGGACCTGGGTGCCTTTCATTCCCACGCGTTACCCTTATGTAGATTGCTTCTCATTAACCAAATATCTTACCAATTATAACTGATTTCACAATATACGAACATAACAATACAAGTGATTCATTAAAAAGTTTATAGTTTTTACAACGCCCGACATAATATATACATAAGACTGGAATCCCACAGTTTACATTTCTACAGAGCCTCTAGGATACAAAAGGGAATACAATACTTGCCGGTAACAAGGCTCCGGCTATACCTTAAAAAACCAAAATGAAGTCTAAACAAAAGTGGCGTGAACCACACAGAGCCCCAAGGAAGAAAGGGGCTCACCAAAGCGGGCAGTGGAAGATGAAGGATACTACTGCCGATGAGCTAAAGTGCCTGCTATTGATCCACCTATAATCAAAACACGAATGTAGCGTCCCCGACAAAAGGGACTTCAGTACACTTGCATTGTACTAGTATGTATGGAAAAACTTTGTCCCAAGTAAACTCAAGCCGTTAAACAAGAATCACGATGACAAGATAGCCAATAAATTACATCAAGAATCAATTAAGCCGGTCAACCATGTTTTCACTTTTTCCTCATTTCAGATAATTTGCAACATAAGGCACGTTTAAGATCAACAAGTAGAACAACAACCAAACAATCCTTTAAGATCAACAAGTATTCAAACAAAGGGGCAATCAGTGCCCCACAAGTTGCAAACTCTCCTACTGTCTCCTTTCAAAAATATCATATCAATGATTTTGTATCACTTTCATTAGCGATTTTGATTGCTTTCCATCCTTATTACCTCGTCCGCCCTTATTACCTCAGCCACCCTTATCACCCCAAACGACACCTTATTACTTCATGTTACGGCACGCAACCCGATCCCACAGTACAGTTTCAAACACAACAATCACAAACAGCAAATAAGGCAGTACACAAATTCACAACAAGATCAAATAAGCAACTTACAAATTGGTTCATGTTCTCGTGTACTTCTCAAACCAATATCACAACCGAGTTACAATGTTTCCATAATCGAGGATGATCATACTGTTATGTTCAACAACTAACCATACTTCAAGTGTTTCGTTTCTTTTCCACAAGGTACCATATATGCCATCATAACATTTATTCACAATTCTTTACCAATTTCAACTCTCTTTTATCTTTCAGTTCATATTCCATACTACATCACTCATAGTTCAACAGCAAATTTGAATACCCAACAACAATCATCAAAGAATTTCACACAATTTTGTCAAATTAACACATACCAAACAAATTTCACACATATGGGCGATTTTACAAGAATCAAAATTAGCCATACATACCTGGTGTCGAGTTTTCTTCCTTTAACTTCCTACTTTATGCTTACCCAAGCTATCATATCTTTCCCGACCTTGTTTTGCAGACTCTTACATCTATTCACTTCCTTTTTACTAAAAATCAAATTTAATAATCATGCATGAGTGTAAAATTCCATTTTCAAAAGCTATCATATGCAAACCTCTCTTTACCCATTTTAAAACCGAAAATCAGAGAAAATAGTTAGGGTTCTTACCTTGAAATGATTGGGGAAGCTGAATCTTGGCCCTAGGATCCTTTGGACTAAATGTTTGAGACAATTCTTGAAGATGATAGACTTCTCTCTCTAAAACCCCTCTCTTTTCTCTCTAATTTTAGAAAACATGATAAAATGAAGGAGAACGGTGTTTTATTAAAGAAGGGGTCGGGTCAAATTTTAAAAAAATTCTGGGCCGGGTCAATTCTGCGGTCGCATCTGCGATCGCAAAATGAACATGCGGTCTGCATAATGACCGCATAATTGCCTCAAAATTTTCACAGGTTCTGTTACGGAATACGACCAAAATGCGGTCCACATTCTTGATCTGCGGTCGCAAATTGCACCGCAGATTTGACACTAAAAAATTTTCAAGAATTTATGCGATAGATCTGCGGTCCGCAGATCCATTCTGTGATCGCATATCGACCGCATTTTCAACACCAATTTTTGTAAACATTCTGTTAAGCTCTACGGTAGGAATGCGGTCCGCATAGCACATTTGCGGTCGCATTCCTGACCGTAGAATTGACAATTTTCTTGAAAAATTGATTCTTTATATTTTTGAAACTTAAATCACTACCAAGGGTCCGAACCGCGACTCGCAAGCTCGCTGCGAAGAATTCTATGCATTCCTAACACATTATTCGGACCATGACACCACAGTTACTAGGTTTTAAGCATAAAAATTTTATGGGGCCTTACATCCTCCCCCCTTAAGATCATTCGTCCTCGAATGAGGATTTTGAAAATGAGTGGGTTTTGAAAGAAATGATATGCAAACTATCAAAATTATAACTAACTCCTATATTTTAGAAACATTTCGCGAGAGTTTCCTTTGTATTATGGGCATATCCACCTGTCAGAGGGCCCCCGAAACACATTACCAAACAAAAATACACAATTACGACGCTTCCCACGGCTTGTATACACTTTCTTACCTCAACGAATGCACATATTCTATCACATTGTTACAATTGCACATAAACTAGTCATTCAATGAGTTATTACCTTATTTAACCATCTTAATACACCATGTACACACAAACAAACCATTACCAATCTACACTTACTATTAGTTGTTTATTTAACACGTAAATCTTTATAAGGCTTCCCTTTTATCAAGAAAGGTTCAAGTGACCCAAGGTAACAACACGTACAACTCATTACAAAATGGAGGAAACTTTACTAACACTAAGAGGGAAACAACTTGGACAAGACGATAGTTACTAGGAGTAGAAGGATCGCCTAATTTCTTCTAAGCTTGATCAAACAAATGGGGGTACTTCTCCATCATCTCTTTTTCTGCTTCCCATGTGGCCTCCTCAACTTGTTGACTTCGCGACAATACTTTAACAGAGGCAACTTCCTCATTTCTCAACTTACGGACTTGCCTATCAAGAATGGCATCTGGAACTTCTTCATATGACAAATCTTCATTAACTTCAATAGCCTCGACCGACATGATGGTTGATGGGTCTCCAATCACTTTATTCAACATGGACACATGGAACACCGGGTGCACTGATGACATCTCAGGAGGCAACACCAGCCTATAAGCAACTTGACCAATACTTTGAACGATCCGATATGGCCCAACATACCTAGGACTCAATTTCCATTTCTTTTCGAATCGCATGACTCCCTTCATAGGAGATACCCTCAAGAACACCCAATCATCGACTTGAAACTCCAAATCCCTTCGGCTAACGTCTACATAGGATATTTGGCGAATCTGTGCAGTTTTATCCTCTCTTGAATAACCTTAACTTTTTCCATAGCTTCGTACACCAGATCTGGCCCTAGCAATTCCGCTTCACCTACCTCGAACCATCCAATTGGAGACCTACACCTCCTCCCGTACAATGCCTCAAATGGGGCCATCTGAATGGTAGTATGAAAGCTATTATTATAAGCAAATTCTATCAGTGGTAAGTGCTCATCCCAATTACCTTTGAAATATAAGACACAAGCCCGCAACATATCTTTAAGTGTCTGAATAGTCCGCTCGGCCTGACCGTCGGTCTGCGGATGGAAAGTTGTGCTGAGATTCACCTGAGTTCCCAAACCTTGCTGAAACTTCTTCCAAAGATTAGCTATGAACTGAGCCCCACGATCCGAGATAATAGAAAGTGGAGTGCCATGAAGCCTTACTATCTCCTTGATATATAACCTTGCATATTGCTCCGCAGTATTAGTGGACTTGACTGGCAGGAAGTGAGCTGATTTGGTGAATCGATCCACTATCACCCATATTGAGTCGAACTTACACTGAGTGCAAGGTAACCCCACCACGAAATCCATATTGATTATCTCCCATTTCCACCTTGGTATTTCTATAAGCTGAGTTAATCCACCGGGCCGTTGATGCTCGGCCTTCACTTGCTGGCAGTTCGGGCATTTAGCTATAAAGCTTGCCACATCCCTTTTCATATCGTTCCACCAATAAATCTCCTTGAGATCATGATACATTTTTGTGGAACCTGGGTGCACCGAATACCTGTAAATATGAGCCTCTGCCATCACTCTTTCCCTGAAGCTCGTCCACGTCTGGAACACATAGTATACCTTGACACCGCAATACAGCATCCTCGCTGCTGAGTACAAATGCTGAGGTCTTGTCATTCATAATAACTTCCTTCACCCGCACCAATACTGGATCCATGAACTGCTTTTTCTTGATTTCCGCGACCAATGATGATTCTGCTCCATTATGCACCAAAACATTCCCCTCGTCTGACGCCGAGGTATGAACCCCCAAACTGGCCAATTGATAAACCTCTTGAGCCAGGTGTCTCTGATTCACACCCAAATGAGCAAAACTACCCATGGATTTTTGACTAAGAGCGTCGGCTACCACATTTGCCTTCCCTGGATGGTACAATATGTTCATATTATAGTCCTTGAGAAATTCTAACCACCGCCGCTGTCTCAGATTCAGCTCCTTCTGCTTGAACAAATACTGGAGGCTTTTGTGGTCTGAAAACACATCAACATGAACCCCATAAAGATAGTGTCACCATATTTTCAAGGCAAACACAACAGCTGCATGATCCAAATTATGCGTCGGATAATTTTTCTCATGGTTCTTGAGCTACCTGGAAGCATAAGTTATGACCTTCCCGCGCTGCATCAATACACACCCCAAACCGACTCTGGAGGCATCACAATAAACCAAAAATCCCTCTGTTCCTTCTGGAAAGGCCAATAGCGGTGCCGAGGTCAATCTTGACTTCAATTCTTGGAAACGTTTCTCACATGTATCGGACCACTGGAACATAGCTGCCTTCTGCGTCAATTTAGTCAATAAGGAGGCGAGTGTTGAGAATCCCTCTACAAACCTCCGATAGTACCTTGCCAGACCCAAAAAGCTACAAATCTCTATCGGGGTCGTGGGTCTAGGCCAATCTTTCACTGCTACAATCTTCTGAGGATCCATCTGAATCCCTTCACTGGAAATGACATGCCCTATAAAGGCTGCAGATTTCAACCAAAACTCACACTTTGAGAACTAAGCATACAATTGATGCTGAAGAAGGGTCTGCAATGCTACTCTGAGGTGAATGGCATGATCTTCCCTACTCCGAGAGTAGATGAGGATGTCGTCAATGAATACAATCACAAAGGAATCTAAGAATGGCTTGAAAACCCGATTCATAATGTCCATGAAAGCTGTTGGGGCATTGGTTAGCCCAAAAGACATGACTAAAAACACGAAGTGACCATAACGAGTTCTGAAAGCGGTCTTAGGAATATCCTGCTCGCTGATATTCAATTGGTGGTACCCGGACTGTAAATCAATTTTAGAGAAGAACTTTGCTCCCTGCAAGTGGTCAAACAAATCATCTACTCGAGGCAAAGGATATTTATTCTTGATGGTTACTTTGTTGAGCTGCCGATAATCAATACACATTCGAAGTGACCGATCCTTCTTTCTGACAAAGAGAACCGGACCACCCCACGGCGACACACTCGGTCGTATGAACTTTTTCTCTAATAGATCCCTCAACTGCTCTTTTAACTCCCTTAACTCTGCTGGCGCCATTCTATATGGTGGAATGGATATTGGCTGAGTATTTGGCAATACATCAATCCCAAAATCGATCTCCCTATCTGGCGGGATACCTGGAAGCTCATCCGGAAATACCTCAAGAAATTCATTTACAATTGGCACGGACTCAAGGGTAGGCACATCGGAGATGGTGTCCCGTCACCCGGACCAAATGATAGATACACCCTTTCTTAATCATCTTCGAAGCCTTAAGGTAGGAAATAAACCTACCCCTTGGCACCATACCATTTCCTCTCCATTCATTTAACCGGTTCGTAAAGGAACTCGAGCCTCATGACTCTCATCTGATAGTCAAGCTTGGCAAAGCATGAATAGAGCCAATCCATCCCCAAGATTACATCAAAATCTACCATCCCAAGCTCAATGAGATCGGCTTTGTAACACGGCCACTCACCGTAACAACACAATTTCTATAGACTCGTGAGGCTGTAATAGAATCACCGACCGGAGTCGATACAGAGAACGGCTCATGAAGCTATTCGGGTTCTATCCTAAAACTCGAAGCAATGAACGGGGTAACATAAGACAAAGATGACCCTAGATCAATAAGGGCATAGCAATCAATAGTTTGAACAGACAGGATACCTGTAACAACATCTGGAGAAGCCTCTGCATTCTGGTGGCCACTCAATGCATAGAATCGGCTAGGTCCACCCCTACCATGAGCTCCACCCCTAGCTTCACCATGCCCTACTGATGCTGGAGGACGCGCTGATGATTTAGCAGCTGAAAAACCGGATGACTGAGCAGATCCCCTACCCATACCCTGACTGGGTGCACGGGAGTCCAGCTGAATGTGACCTCTCACCCCGCACCTGAAGCATACTGCGATGTCGACGTAGCAGATCTCTATATGAAATCTCCCACACTTGGGGCATGTAGGTCTCCCTTGATGATGGGACCTCACCCCAGGACAACCCGACTGATGAGACCTCCTACTGTCTGAACCGAGTCTCGAGTAACTGCCCTGCTGATGACTGTGCACGGATGGCGGTGCACTCACGGAGGACTGAGCATATGACCGGGATGGCCCTGATGACCCTTTCCCTGGAAGTGATCTCCCTGAATGACCCATTGACTGGGCTCTGCTGCTACTTTCTCTTTCTACAGGAATCTTCAATTTCCTAGCCTCTGAGGCCTGAGCAAACCCTACAATCCTCCCATAGTTCATATCTGAGTGCAAAGCTGCTGTGGCGGCCTCATTCACAACAAAAAGGCTAAGGCCCTGAACAAACCATCAAACCTGGGTATCCATGGTCGACGCTAAATGAGGAGCGTACTTGGACAACCCTACAAACTCCATGAGATACTCCCAAACACTCATACTGCCCTATTTGAGGACCTCGAACTCAGTGGAACGGGCTGCCATTGACTCTGCAAGCAAGATGTGGTCCTTGAATGCATCTACGAACTCGTCCCTTCTGGCCGGAGGGCTCCTTTCCTCACAGGAATCCTCCCACATTTCAAACCATGAACGTGCCGCTCCTTTCAGCCTGTACGAGGCACACTCTACCCCCTCTATATTTGTTGCCTTCATCACTCTGAGGGTCTTGTATATCTCATCAAGGAAATCCTGTGGGTCAGCCTCTGGATCTGTGCCTTAGAATTCCGGAGGGACCAACCGCAAGAACTGGTGGACTCTGGAGATGAGGAATCTCCTTGTCCGCTGGAGGATGAAGGGGCATCCTGGGATCTCTAGGCCTGGGCGGCCACTAACTGTGTTAACATATGAATGGCTCCCTTAAGATCCTCATTAGAGATACCAGAACCAGAAACTGGAACTCTATCTGAGTCAGGAACACTGGCAGGAGGGATGGTGGCATCCTCTGCCGCAGCTGGAATAGGGACACTTGGGTTTTGAGCAGATGGTCCAGGCAAGTTCAGGACTGGTGGGTCATTCTCACCCACGACATCCGGTAAATGATTTACAGACACACTTGGGCCCGCATTGGCCCCAAGGCCGAGTCTACCCTTCTTCTTAGGTGCCATATTCTGAAAATTATGGAGCAAGGTGCGAATTAGACACAAATATTTCCACATTGCACTTTACCGCACGATATAGATTAACAAAGAAATCGGTGAATTCCTAAATGTCCGTACAGCCCCCAACTTATCTGATATGGTCGCCAACACACCGATAAGAAGGGCACTACTAGACACAGCTCCGAGACATCCCAGGACACTTTAAAAACCTTAGGCTATGATACCAAGTTTGTCACGCCCCAAATTGAGGGACATGACCGGCGCCTGACCGGGTAGCCCCAGTCAAGCGGACCTGGGTGCCTTTAATTCCCATGTGTTACCCCTATGTTGATTGCTTCTCAATAACCAAATATCTTACCAATTATAACTGATTTCACAATATACAAACATAACCATACAAGTGATTCATTAACAAGTTTACAGTTTTTGCAACGACCGACATAATATATACATAAGACTGCAATCCCACAGTTTACATGTCTACAAAGTCTCTAGGATACAAAAGGGAATACAATACTTGTCGGTAACAAGGCTCCGTCTATACCTTACAAAACCAAAATGAAGTCTAAACAAAAGTGGGGTGAACCACACAGGGGCCCGACGAAGAAAGGGACTCATTAAAACTGCCAGTGGAAGATGAAGGATACTACTGCCGATGAGCTGAAGTGCCTGCTACTGATCCACCTACAATCATAAAATGAATGTGGTGTACCCAGCAAAAGGGACGGCAATACACTTGAATTGTACTGGTATGTATGGACAAACTTTGTCCCAAGTAAACTCAAGCCGTTAAACAAGAATCACGATGACAAGACAGCCAATAAATTACATCAAGAATCAATTAAGCCAGTTAACCATGTTTTCACTTTTTCCTCATTTCAGATAATTCGTAACACAAGGCACGTTTAAGATCAACAAGTAGAACAGCAACCAATTAATCACATAAATTACAAGTAGTCAAACAAAGGGGCAATCAGTGCCCCACAGGTTGCAAACTCTGCTGCTGTCTCATTTCACAAATTTAATATCAATGATTTTGTATCAATTTCATTAGCGATTTCGATCGCTTTCCATCCTTATTACCTCATCCACCCTTATTACCTCGGCTACCCTTATCACCGCAAACCACACCTTATTACTTTGTGTTGCGGCGCACAACCTGATCCCACCGTAAAGTTTCAAACACAATAATCACAAATAGCAAATAAGGTACTACACAAAATCACAACAAGATCAAATAAGCAACTTACAAATTGGTTCATGTTCTCGTGTACTTCTCAAACCAATATCACAACCGAGTTACAATGTTTCCATAATCGAGGATGCTCATACTGTTATGTTCAACAACTTACCATACTTTAAGTGTTTTGTTTCTTTTCCACAAGGTACAATATATTCCATCATAACAATTATTCACAATTCTTTACCAATTTCAACTCTTTTTTATCTTTCGGTTCATATTCCATACTGCATCACTCATAGTTCAACAGCAAATTTGAATACCCAACAACAATCTTCAAAGAATTTCGCACAAGCTATCCTATCTTTGCCGATCTTGTTTTGCAGACTCTTACGTCTATTCACTTCCTTTTACTAAAAATCAAGTTCAATAATCATGCATGAGTGCAAAATTCCATTTTCAAAAGCTATCATATGCAAACCTCTCTTTACCCATTTTAAAACTGAAAATCAGAGAAAATAGTGAGGGTTCTTACTTTGAAATGATTGGGGAAGTTGAATCTTGGCCCTAGGATCCTTTGGACTAAATGTTTGAAACAATTCTTGAAGATGATAGACTTCTCTCTCTAAAACCCCTCTCTTCTCTCTCTAATTTTGGTAAGAAAACATGATAAAATGAAGGAGAAGGGTGTTTTATTAAAGAAGGGGTTGGGTAAAATTTTATAAAAATTCTGGGCCGGGTCAATTCTGCGGTCGCATCTGTGATCGCAAAATCAACATGCAGTCCGCATAATGACCGCATAATTATCTCAAAATTTTCATAGGTTCTGTTATGGAATGCGACCAAAATGCGGTCCGCATGCTTGATCTGCGGTCGCAGAGTGCACCGCAGATTTGACACTAAAAAACCTTCGAGAATTTATGCGGTAGATCTACGGTCCACAGATCCATTCTGCGATCGCATATCGACCGCATTTTATACACCAAATTTTGTAAACATTCTGTTAAGCTCTACGGTAGGAATGCGGTCCGCATAGCAGATCTGCGGTCGCATTCCTGACCGCAGAATCGATACTTTTTGGAAAAATTGATTCTTTACATTTTTAAAACTTAAATTACTACCAAAGGTCTGAACCGCGGCTCGCAAGCTCGCTGCGAAGAATTCTACGCATTCCTAACACATTATTCGGACCATGAGACCACAGTTACTAGGTTTTAAGCACAAAAATTTTATGGGGCCTTACATAGGGAAAGAATGGCATACACGTTGAATACCTTCGAAACTAGAAAGAAAAAAACCCAAGTGGTCTAACCTTAGTTGTGAAACCCCGTAAAATTTTTGAACTCTAAACCTAGTAACTTGTGGTGTCGGCTCCGAACATGTGTTAGGAATGTCTATGATTCTTCTGCATATATGCGGTCCAGGATGCAGTCGTAGATCAGCTATGTGGACCGCGTTCCTACCGCATAGTGAAATAGTAGATTAGTCAAATTGATGTTGAAAATGTGGTCCATTATGCGACCGCATAATAAATATGTGGACATCATAATCATCGCATAAAATCCTCAAGGATTTATGGAGGCCAATTCTACGGTGCAAAATGCGACCGCATAATAGGAATGCGGACCGCATTCTTGTCGCAGACTGAAACAGACTCTTCAGAGTTTTTGGTAATTCTACGATCTAATATGCGGACCGCATTTCAGTTCTGCGACCGTAGAACGCGAAAACGGATCTTGACCGACTTCTATTTTCCCCAATTTTGAAACTCGACCCCTTTTTAATAAAACACCCCAACCTCCCTCATTTTAACGATATTCTGATCAATTTAAGAGAGGAAGAGAGGGTCTTGAGAGAGAAAACTCATCTTCTCCAAAATCTTGTTCTTGAAAGCTCTCACGGTCAGGGAAATTCAAGTTTATATTCATATCCACTTCCCTTCAGGTAAAGCCCCTAACTTTTCCTATTAAATTCTATTTAAACTAAGGTAGGGTAGTCTTATGCGTTGGTCCCTGAATTAATGGTTGGAATGGTGCATGCATGTCCATTAATAACCTAAAATCTTGTAAAGGAATTGGGTAGTGGTAAAGAAATGTTCAAAAAATGGTTGATAACCTAAGTAAGTTGAGTAACAATTGTGGGCTTCAATTCTAAGTTGTGTATATTAATTTGTGCAATATATTGACGTGCTAGATTATTTCGTGAATTGGAAGTAGAGTTTAGAAAGGCATTCGGCTCCATCCTTGTATGGCTAACTTTGGACCTTGTAAGTATCACATTGTTTGGGTGTTTGAGTGCCTAGTATGTGATTTCTATGTGAATTGTTTGTGAACTTCTTGTGATTGGTATGGTTGAGTGATTGTGGTTATGACTTCAATACATTGATGTTAGTAATTGGAAATAGACTAAGTTTGTGATTGTGAATTATTTTTGTTATTGTGTTAGCTGTGAGTTGTGACTGTTCGGTGGGATCGGGTTGCGCACTGCAACACTAAGTAATAAGGTGTGGGTTTTGGAGATAAGGGTGGCCGAGGTAATAAGATTGGAAAGAGATTGAAACGCCATTGAAATCAACATATGTACCAATAGTGAAATCATTGATGCAAAATTGTGGAAGGGGAGATAGGAGAGACTGTAAACTTGTTTGGTTTGATTGTTCTCTCTTTGTGGATTTGATTGTTGTTTCTATTTTAATTACATACTTTATTATATAGGAGATATTGTATACCTGTTTGGCTTAATTGTTCCCTTCTTGCGGATTTGATTGTCACTTCTATTACTGCTACCAACTTGTTTATGGTTTGAGTTTACTTGGAGCAAAGTTTGTTGATACATAGCAATACAATTCAAGTGTACTGACATCCCTTTTACCGGGGCGCTACATTTGTGTTATCAATGTGGTGGATCTGCGGTAGGTACTCCAGCCTACCGATTGTATCTCTCTCTCCATTTTTCGTCAACTATTTTGGTGAGCCCCATTCCTCCCGGGGCCCTACGTGGCTCAAGCTGCTTATTTTTGTAGTTTTATTTTTGCTATTGTGTAAGGTATAGCAGAGCCTTGTTCCCGGCATATACTGTATTATAATGTTGTACTCTTAAAAGCTCCTTAGACAGTGGATGTGGGGAGAAACTTATGTATATCCTTGTTTCTTTGTTGGACAAACAATTAATAACTTCACTAACTTTTATGTTTTTATGTATAATTTGCAAAAGGTTTCTTAAGTTAATTACATGGCTAATTTTTGTAAATATGGAGTAAGGAAAACATGAGGTAACGTGTGGGATAGGAAAGGCACCCAGGTCCGCTTGGCCGGGGCCGGGGCTTCCCAGTCGGGCGCCGGTCATGTCCCTCAAATTTTGGGGCATGACATAAGCCCCAGGGCAGAACCCAATCGAAACGCGCTAGACGGACTAAGAGAAAGCAAGATAAAGAAAGTAGCTGGCCCTATGTGTAAAACCTTGCCGCGGGAGAGACTTTCTCCAATGAGAATAAAGAAAGTTTTTGGGGAAGAGAAGAAAGGAACTCATCCTTTGACACCAAGGGATAAGAGCTGATTGCTAGCGATGACTTTGTTAACGAATCTAAAGGAAGGATCAAGCTTGAAAGTAATGAACTGGCGTAGGCTCAATAGTGAACGTAGCCCCCCTACTTATAGATATGAGATGAACGACTTAAATAAAAAAATGATGTCGAGAGAAAGCCTTAGCCCTTAAAATGTGTTGCAAAGAGAGATCGAAGACGAAGATTTTCTGATGTAGTCCGGGCAACGGATAGAAAAGACAGATAAAGGAACAACCCACCAGAAGGACATACCTCAAGGGGAACCAATCTCCACCGGCAAAGAACTATCTGCGTGAAGCCGACCTATGGATAGAAAGAAAGATACAGGAAAAGCAAATGAACGAAGAAAGAAAACTTTTATTTGAGAGTGTGCGATAGGTAGATGGCAAGTATGCAACCGAACAATTGTTGGGGTTTCCAGCAGTGATAGCTGAACTAATCAGATGGGCCTTCCTAAATCGTAAGCTGACATTTAAATTGGAAATCAACATCGGGTCCAGGCTATTCGAAAAACACAGGCTGAAGCACAAGATCACAAAATGCAACACAAAAAGGGTGTCTATAGACTGTAGCTTGCATGAATTAAGAAGCTAATCAATCATAGTTGAGACAGGGAGAAGAGGTGAAAGAGAGATTTTCGAGCTCGTAAGTGGCAAGCAACAACGACTTTTCAACCATTGCGCGCTAGCTTGTAGTTTAGGGGTATAGTAGGGGTGCCTCTTTCTTGAACTTTTCTATAATATAAGGTAAGCATTTTTGAACCCTAGTTTTGGATTTTTCCAAACAAACCTATAGCTTACTAATAAAAAGGGGTTTCCCTTTTTCAGCGGCATTGCACTATCGCATAAATAATGGTTCTGCTGGGCTGGACGAGCAACCTTCTATATGGCTGATGTGCCAATAATAGAGTGTCTTGCTACTTTTAATCAGAAAAGGAAGATTGAGCAAGGTAAAGGAGAAAGAAGTTGTCCACTCTTCTCTGCCGCCACCGCATATGTAGAAAAAGTAGGACCGAAGAAGGAAGTACAATCGTTTGACTTTGGCACATGAAGTGGCGGGTTTGGCTGGGTAACATAATGGAAATGTATCAGACTGCAAATCGTGGAATTATGGTTTGGCCCCATCCTTGGCCTCGAGGAGTGGTGAGCAGCACGAAACTTATTTCAATCAAATAGCATAGTATTAGGGTAGCAGGGTTTCCTTTGTTATAGAAATTCACATATAATATTCTGTAACTTCCAAACAAAAGAAATTCAAGATGCGAATGAGCTTTTTAAGTTACGATTCAACAGAATGAATTCAGTAATAGTTGAATAGGCCCTATGGTCGATCGAAGGTGTTGTCCCACTTAAACTCAAATATGTCTGACCTTCTATCTATCCAGCTCATAACAAAATGTTAAACCAATCTCAGAGCTGACACAACCATATTAGTTGAGGAAAAGGAAACACCAGTGACCAAGCACTCCCGCCCCAAAAAACAGAGACCGAAGAACCACCAGGTTGTTGAGGACACGTGTGAAGAGGAGGCGGGCGCCCTCTAAGTTTACCACCCTACCCAGTATTGTGCTGTTGGGGGGAAAGGTGAACGGTAACCGACCGAAAACCCTCTCTTTACTCAATGGATAGAGCTTATTCTCTTCAATCAACAAAATGAGAAATGGGGGTGAAAGAAAAAAAAGAGGAGTTTATTGAAGAGGCTTTGCACCTAAAATAGGACTAATACTGATCCAGAAGAATGGTCTAGGCTTTCGAAAATATGTAAATGTAAGGGGTCAGAAGACAATCTTTTGAACAAGCAAGCTGACATAAAGATTCTAGCTTACACCCACTTAGACTAGATGGAGATTCTCGGACTGGTAAAACGGCACTCGACATCAATTAAACAAGACCAAGAACAAAGCCATACCATGCCCTCGAGAGAAAGTAGTGATGATTTCTTTGAATGCTACCCTCGAGGATGTGTACTAGAAGGTATTTGCCTTTGTATATCAATATGGTGCATTTCGTAGTAGAGGTGCGTGAAAAGTGGAGACTTTGGCCGAATGAATAGGGATCATTTGATAGATATTTTTCTTGCGGAAGAGAATCCAGGATGAATGCTTTTTTCATTCTCTATGTACCGACAAGATTTGTGCTCGCGTGATTAATCAATGTATAGGGGAATTGCGTGAATGATGAGATCGACCTAACATAAAGTCAAGGCTCTTCCCGTTCTTGATGGCGAATCTTGATTAACTGACACTAGGAACCCATTCGGAGAAAGAAGAAGCATGGCGTGAGATAGGCAGCAGATCAATTTTTGATAGCGAATTACTTGACTTGATGGACGGAGGGAGAGCCCCCCAACTCAAGCACGAAATCATTGTTGAGTCAACAATCATCGAGAGGGGTAACACCAAGCGAGATCAAGACTAGCCCCTTCTATAGGTATAGGGTAGAAAACCTGCAGTTCTTCAAATATCCTATAAATCTAAATAAAGTAGGGACTTCAAAGCTTGACTAATAAGCAAGAAATTTTACTTGGAGGAAGGAAATGGGCGCCCTAGCTGCAATAAAAATAGCGTTAGCGAGCAAGAAAGGCCCATTTAGTATAGATAGGGTGTTAGAGCTTTACTAATAACATATATAGGGCTTACTTTTTTCAGCTTGATCGGAATCGATTCTATGATTGAGTAGCAGAAGTGCTACTTCGTAGTAGAAACTCGGAGAGATAGATAGATAGGGGACTCTTTCATACCTTCTAACTCCTAGGATGAGAAGTACGTCCCTTGTTTTTGGCATGAAGAGTTCCAACATTTGTTGCCCCTCGGTAGAGTGAGTCCACTTAGTGAACTGGCAGGATGTGGAGATCTATTGATTAATATGAATCTCGAGACTGGATGGTTGATCGCCACCTCCTTGTCCTAGAGGCTCTCCAGCCGGGGAGGGGCTTCCTATTGTAACATTTTCTCCCGGTGTATGTGAAAATGAGTGACGAACTTAATTCGGTCATAGGTTGGTCTAAAGAATGAGAGTCGGCGTCCAACATAAATTATATTGTTCCTCAATAGCTCAGTGGTAGAGCGGTCAGTTTTTAACCGATTGGTCGTAGGTTCGAATCCTACTTGGGTAGATTTTTTAGTTATCTCTTTTCTGACCTACCGACTCCTGTCCTTGTCCTTTGTTTCTAAACTAGCAGATTTGTGGGACATCAAAAGCGGTAAGTTGATTGTTGGTTTTTATTCCTCACTCTTGTATAGGTTAACTTGGTTCGTTCTATTCTTAGGCATAAGAGGTATCCACTTGAACGATTGGAGTAGTATCTTCATTAGCCGGAAGAAATTAGTCTCCACTAGTGTCATTCGAAGAACGACCAAGTAAAGGGTTACTGTTTAGGATAGATTGATATGGCCCAATGGCTAAAGCTCTACCAGCTTCTTGTAGACTGAACTCTCTTCTCTTTAGGCTCCGAGTTCTTTTTTGGGGGGATAGTCTAATTTACTAGTGACAATGGAGTTCTAGGAAATTAGCAAGGGGGAAGAAGGATCTCCACTCATTTCATCAATTTTTTGACTGTGGTGAGGCATGACCCACAAAAAATGAAGGGGGAAAGCTTTCTTTGATTGCTCTACCCCAATTTTCGTAGATTAGGCTTGGTAAGCATAAGCTATATTTAGTAGGCTTGCATATTCGCTCAGCAGAAGAGCTTGAATTATTAATATATTAGTAAAGCGCTAGCGCCCAACCTATACAAAGGCTTTGAAGGGTTATGGGAAGAAAAGAAAAGAAAAAGGGTAATTTTCTTTTAGGAACATGGCTCTTTCATTCACTTGCTCATGAACTCGTAGCTTCGCCAGAAGTGATGAGGGGGGGTTGGGGAAGGCCGACGATAACATAAGGGGGAAGCTTTCGTAAAAGCTTTACCCCTTGCTTTACAGAGATAGTTATGAACTGACTAAATGACTAGATTCTCCCGGAACGCTAGCTAAGCTAATAGTCTTAGTTCCCTTTAATTATAACAATAAGCTTTTTGAATGATTCAAGGTGCCGCCCCCCTTTTTAGAATTAGAACACATTGAGGGGAGGCTCGGACCGGAAAGGGGAGGGTTGCCGAGAGGTCAAAAATGGCAGACCGTAAATTTGTTGATGTTTTTCTACGTAGGTTCGGATCCTACCTCTCCCACTTGTTTTGTTTGTAGACGTAAGAGAAGAGAAAAGAGTCATTCGTCAGTGTAAGAAGGCTAATAGAGTGAAGCTCTTTCTTTTATTTTTGGTCGTGCCGTGAAGAGAAATTGTACTGTATGTTAGAGAGGTTGGCGAACTACTATGAACTATAGATTTCCCATCTATATCGAATCCCAACGTGAATAGAAGCGAGTCACTTCTGGCCTATCTTGCAGTCATAGTCTTTTAGATTATGTAGTCATCGGTCTTCCTACACACATGTGTCCGCCAGAATGCCTCCTTCAGTTAGGACGAAGCCGATACATACGATAGGCAAAGGAAAGACCCCCATTTCATAGCTTCTGGGGAATCCATGTTTGATTGAAGATTAGAGAGGAGAGGTGGAAGAAAGGGCTCAGATGGATTTAAGAGTTTTTGTCTGAGCCGTATGCAGTGAGAGTCACACTTACGGTAATGAGGGGTGTTGGCGTCAATACATGTAGTGTGGTGCTTAGGCCTACCCACCCTATTTGTTCTATAATATATGGGTCTACTAGAGCTACCCACTTCGATCAATTTGCCCTGATTTTGACCGGATACGAAATCACTGGTGCTCTATCTGGTGGTATTTTTATGGGGATTCTATTGATTAATGTACAATCCTTGTTCAAGATCAATGAAGTTCCTTTTGGGAGACTATAGGACAACCGCTTATAGGTGGTAGGATATGGTGGGTGGTACCGCTTAGATTGCAACCAATCTTGCTAACCGCGTGCAGGCTACTCTTAGAGCTCGTGAAACTCATCACTACCTTGTATGGGCGTTGAAACCATAGAATGTTACACGAAAGTGTCACTTTCTCTGTAGTATTGTCACATAGCTTCCCGCCTAGAAGAGCAACTCGCTCTGTAGTGTTGTCACACAAGATAAGCACGATGCCCGCCTGCTGGCCGGGCGAATCAAAGTTATCTTTCGGTCAATTGTCCATACAGTCAAATGCAAAAAACATAGTAGAATCATAAAACGTCTGTTGCTGGTGTGCTTGCTGCTTGCGAGGAAAGATAGAAGAGTGATAGGGTTCAGTTCAAATTTGACTGTTTGCAGCATGGGAGTAGATTCCCCAAAATATCCCTGGGGACAATGAAAAAAAAGATATCTCGATAACGAAAACAATAGGGGTTGTATTGCAAGATCCAACCTTTCGTTTAGAATGACAGTTACTTGTCCCTTTCCTTTATCCATTCCACCTTCTTCTTTGCTTTGTTCCAATAGAGTCTAAGGCAAAGTGGTTCGTATGCCTACTTGACAAAAGGGAACAAACAACCCTTCATTTCCGGGTTTATGGATTGAATTCAGTCAGCCTCACGACATAATCGGAGTGAGGCTTTGGTTACCAGAAAATGTTTTTCCAAAGGAGAACCTCTCAAGTTTTCGGCTGTTTCCGTCATTGAAGTAGCCTTTCATCGCCATACAAAATGAAAGAAGTCACTATCAAATAGCTTGCCCTATTGAAGTACCAAACTTGCGCTCAGCATGGTTAATATGAAATGTGTTTTCTTGTGAATTGAAGTGATAAGGTCAGGAATAGGGAAGTAGGGCTCCTATTGACTAAAGGTTGGTTCTTTGCTTTCCTTTAAAATTAAAGTTGCTATGAAGCCCCTACTACTTTCTTTGTTTGATTAAAAAGGCGAACATCCCCCCAACTAGTTGTATGGGGTTGGGTTCTTCTGAAAAGCTGCTTTGGATAAGAGTAATTCCTAAAAAAGGCAAAGTCTGGTATTTGATGATAATATTTCTATCAATAGATAGGAATGAGTGTTTGATATACGGGATAGCATCAATCTTCTCTTAATCTCACATTTGTTTTGTGAGAAATATATATATATATATATATATATATATATATATATATATATATATACATACCATTTGTCTATCTCTTGTCTATCTATCATCGTTTTTGGGTTCCCCGAAGCCCCAAATGGAGTGGATCATTTCTGCCGACAAAATGAATGCGGAACCCGTACCTAATGATTCTAGGATCCGGAAGTTCTCATTAAAAGATTAAGATGCTTGTCCCCTCCCCTCTTTCTTTTCCCGCTTTGCCAATCTTCTCCACTAATTTGGGTCGGGCAGCGATGGGCACAAGAGGAAGAAACCTAAGAGAAGACGCTCATCTCTTAGGTCTTTTATTAGTGCAACATAAAAAAGCACCCTCTTTTTGTCTTCACTGCAGCTTTCCAGATTTTTTATTGAACGCATGCGTAGCTAGGACCCTTCAAATATTGTTGAAGCCTATGTTTAAGGCAAACACACCCCTATTTTAGTAAGGCTGAAAAGATTTCCCACCAAGTTCTGATAAGGGAATGCTTTCCCCGACAATTAAAGGAAAGGCTCGATGAAATGAGGGTGGTGCGGGGGGGGGGGGGAGAGGGGAAGGAAAATGCTTTCGGAGATCGAAAACAAAGAAGGTCGAGGATGGTCCACGGTGCATCTTATTTGAAGGGAACACGCTTTTTTGACCGCCATGGTATGATTGACAAGACCTCTCCTCGTTCCACCCTTTCTATTGAGATACATGACTTTGGCCTTTACCTGCCGTTTATATTACAAAATTCTGGCTCTGCCCAAGAAACTGCTGTCAATAACTAAAACGAATGGGTCCATATAGCTGTTGTGTCCGCCCCCTTCTTAGTCAATGGGGCTCAGCAGCTTTGACATCTAATACAAAAGCAATCCACTTCGGATAACCACGTTATTGTCAGGCAGTGTGTAGAATGGCCGACGATGGACCTTTTTCGATATATAATCCAAGCGGCTAGTAGAGTTATAGGAAAAGCCATCTGATGGAAAACTACTTTCACGTTGGGTTTAGAGTGCACTTTTTTCATTGAGAATTCCTCGTTCCCTTACGTGTGAATTCCCCAGCAGCGATTCAAAACATGTGGGGCCCTATATATTCCATCCCTCGTGCCCCGAAGAAAACTCTACCCTTCAGACTACATATATCTTTTGACTTTATATATGTGGGCACCAGATATCTATGAGGGTTAACCCACACCGGTTATAACATTCACTTCTACTGCATCTAAAATCACTTTTTCTGGTAATGATTCACGTGTATCTATTTATGGTTCATATGGAGCTATGTTGAAACAAATCTTCTTTTTCTGCAGCATTGCTTCTTAGATCTTAGGACCACTGGCCACCGTGGACCAAACGAAAGTAAAAGGACTTCTAGCTCATTGTTCAATTGGACATGTAGGTTATATTCATATTTGTTTCTTCATGTGGAACCATAGAAGGAATTCAATCACTACTAATTGGTATCTTTATTTATGCATTAATGACAATAGATGCATTAGCTATAATTTTAGCATTACGGCAAACCTATGTCAAATATATAGCTTATTTGGGCGCTCTAGCCAAAACGAATACTATTTTGACTATTACCTTCTCCATTACTATGTTTTCATACGTAGGAATACCGCTGTTAGCAGGCATTTGTAGAAGATTCTATTTGTTCTTCACCTCTTTGTGTTGTGGCGCTTACTTCCTAGCCCTAGTGGGAGTAGCGACTAGCGTTATTGGTCTTTGGGCGCCCGGAAGGTTGCCACGACTAAGTAAGTTTGGGGAACCGAAGGCATTCTCCGTGCATCGGACATGTAGCTTACCAAATCAGTTGCGATACGGATGGGAATGCATGCTACGAAAGATAAGGTCTAGTCTAATTCATCAACCGCCTACTCAATATCCCTGTAAGAGTCCACAATAACTACACAATATGAACCTTGGTTTGGTGAATTGAAGTTGGCCTCAGGTGTAACAGGATTCCCATTTACTGTGCTCGATCGTATACTAAGGTGCTCCCCCTGGTTGTTGGAACGATGCGAGTTGGGCCAGGTCTCGATTCAGAAAGATGAAAGGGCCAAAAGTCTAAATAGGGGGTCATAAATTCTCCAACTTATTAGGGGCAAAAAAATAATCGACATCTCGATGTGATACAGCCCTTTCAAATTTAGTTGGAAAAGAATGACAAAGTCCATCCGAACCGTCCAATGAATAATAAGAGGAGAGCAAAGCGCAAATGGTTCACAAAGCGTATGCGGAACGGGCACAGAGAAAAAAAAGATGTGGAGGAGAAGTAGTCGAGCTCATTCCCTTTGCTTCTTGGGCCAAAAGTAGTGCAGTCTTTCCTGGCCAAATCAAGGATTTGGGGCTTCTTGCTATGCTTCAACACCATAAAAATCCATTTGATTAGTAATATATATTAATAGAAATATAGACTCATCCACCTATCTTATCCAATTTAGATTTTGATATCTAAAAAAGAATCGATTTCATTCAACATTTGATTCAATGAATTGTGCTTAGCCCTCCCCCCCTCCTGGCTAATGAGATGGCCCTGCTGTACTGGATGGCAGAGGGTACGTAGTACCTGAAGCACTGTAGTGATCTAGTGGCCAGGAAGGGGCCTAGAAGTGCCTACTACTAAACTACACTACACTTTTCTCTACACATTTACTGAGCTAACCCATGTCTAGTTCTTGGCAGATCTAAGGGGGCTTCAATCCTTACTCTTTATCCCCATCTTCACCCAGGCTAATGGGGCCTTACATATTTAGGGGGGGAGCCCTGAAAATCACTTTTGAGAGGAAGATCCTTGGCACCTCTTCATTCTCCACAGGGTTCTAAACCTTTCTTCAACATAGGTGACAATGAACAAGGCATAGATGGAAGAGATCGAGAATAAAAAGCAAGCTCGCCTTCATTTTTGATTATTTTGATAGATGGGGATGAAGAAAGTGGAAAAAAAAGACTTGTGTTTCTCATGGAACTACTACAAGAAAAGAATCATATTGAAAATGATCCTAAGCCAACCCCTTCTTTCTTAGAGCCCGTGTATTGTAAGTGATCTGAACATGCCCAGAGCGATCGTCCCATAGAGGCAAGTGAATTTTGTGAGCCGTATGATGGGCAACTATCTCCAGCGGTTCGGAGAGGAATCAATTGTTAGTTGGTACCCCCTTGGTTTCGGGATGGACTTTTTCACTCTATTTATTTGCTTAATGAAAATGATGTTTTTTGATACAACTAGGACATGGATTCTATATGAACTAGTGGATCGTGATAAGTCGTTACTACTAGCAATGACTTCCTCTTTTATTACTTCATTCTTTCCATATCCCTCTCATTAGTTCTCAGTTACTCATCAAATGGCACTCAAATCATATCTTTAAGTTCGATCATTGACAAGGTTCACAGAAAAGGGTAGGCCATTGATAAAGAATCGATGGAAAACTACAATGCTAGCAGATGGTGGGCCTCTACTTTTCTTTTCATTAATGAAACACACCAGTTATTATGAACTCAAATAAAAAGAAACTAGATTTAGAAGGCTTGTTCAAAAGAAAAAAAAGACGTGGGTGGCATCATGACTGTGGTGTTAGTTACAAAGTTTCTTACAATGTTCGTTCAATCAAGCAACATTCTTTTTTTCTTAAGGAGAGGAAAGATGGTTTTCTATGAAGGGGTTCGGACCTACGAACAGAGCAACACAACAAAATGATGAATGAAGAAGAATGAACGGGAGGCATCGGAGGAAGGACTAACGAACTTCTTACTTGTGTTTGGTTTACTACATTACTGACATGGGGTTCTATGTCGTAAGTGGTATACCTACACCCCACATGCACAATCACTATATCTATATATGTATATGTTTCTAGCCTTTCGATAGAGGCACTCTCCTTACAGTTAAGTGGCTTTCAGCCACTCTACTTACAGTCAACTGGCTTTCCGCCCCTCTCTTTTCGTCTACACGCTTCTGCTTAGTATGTTGTTTGTATGCTTTTTAATAAGCTAGAGGCCCCTATATTTTTTTTTCTTTTGCTTGCGCACCAATCTAGGGGCTAAGAGACCCAATTCATAAAACCCAAGATGCACCTTATGGCAGTCTTTGATCTAGGTATAAGGCTTCGAACTGGTACATAATACCTGGCTTTAGAGCTTGATGCAATCAAAATTGATCCTAATCCAAGGTTGCCTCTAAGCAACATATTCTGATGATGGTGAAGAGTATTCTCCCACAATTTCTATTTGCCGGTCGGCTTACGGAGTTTCAGTCTCAAGCTAGGGATCACCACCTCCTTTAGTAGAAGCTCCGATATGAAATAAAACTTGTTATAGATAGACTTTGAGATGCTTGAATAGCTGCAACCTAATCTTTTTGTTAACTGGATCTGTTACCTCCACTGTTAATAAGTAGCGTCAAGAGTCGAATCCTAGACCTTTGCTTGCTCTACTCCGATAAATATTGTGAATCGTCTCATCTAAAAAACATAGATATCAGTAAGGGAGCACTTTGATTTAGTTAACTATGTATTAACAGCTAGTACGTCGTTGCTGAGTTAGAATACCCCAAACAGTGTAATTTGAACACATGGTTAAAAAAGCTTTTTGAAGAAAGTCAAGCGCACCAAGTGCGTGTGATAACTATAAATTCACAAGTATAAAGATTCTATAGTTTTCGATAGAAAGAATGTGGCTCAACAGTTTCATGATTTAGGAAGAGTTTTGGTTATGTTTATCTTATCCAACATATATAATAACGAACCTTGTCTAACACCATTAAATATCACAAAGCAAGGCTTAACTTCCAATTCATGACACAATGGAGCATCTTGGACAAGATGAAATTGAGGATATGTCATTGTCCCCTCCAGTTGTTGGCTCCATGCAGATTGCTGGAAGCAGTGGCTTTGGCCATAACATAGAGTTCATATCTCAATCTTACCTCAGAAACGGAAGCTTTGAAATTTATATAGTGGTACAGGATGATACATCAATTGCTAATCATGATCAACCCCTCCCCATATTTCTCAAGGTACTTTTTTTTCTCTAACCAATTATTCATTTCTCAAAAATCAAATTGTTGATATATGTTACAGAATTTTGGCTTCTGCCATTTAAATGGTCTTTGAATGCAGTTCGCGGATGTTGAGTACAAGGTGAAGATTAGCCAAGCTTCCTCCAACAATCCTATCAAGGTAGTTGTATCAAATGTAGCTTCCCATTTTGAGCATGAAAATTACAAGAAGATACTCAAGGGTATAACAGAAGGGGTGAAATTCTTGCCTTAATGGGGCCTTCAGCAATTGGAAAACAACCTTGTTAAAGATATTGGGAGGATGATTGCATTAAAATGTCAGAGGAACTGTTTCATACAATGACATCCCATATAATACAACTATCAATAGGAGGTATATTACCTATCCAAACTAATTCTTTTTTTCCTTCTCTCTTTCTATTGCCTTAAAACCAAGAATATATAAAAGTATTTCTTTCAATGTACATGATTTTGTATTGAATTCCATACCGAATTGAGCAATGTTGTACTAGGTAGGTTTTGTGACACAAAATGATGTTTTTTTTCCACAATTGACTGTAGAGGAAACATTACTTTTTGTTGCATTTTTAAGACTTCCAAGCAAGATGAGTCGACGTTAGAAGTATGAAAGAGCTGAAGTGATTATTAAAGAATTAGGTCTGGAAGGTATGTGAGCTACCTTTCCATAAACTTCCTTCTCGCCCTTGATTACAAAGCAGCACAATCTAAAACTGTCAAATGAAATTGAACATGATTGTTGCAACTATTTATTCTTGAATTTCACAATCGTAGATGTCATCACACGAGAATAGGAGGATGACATATTAAAGTCATATCTGAGGGAGAGAGAAAAAGAACTAGTGTTGGTTCTCTCCTCTTGCTCGACTAACCAACTTCAGGCCTTGATTCGTCCTCCACAATGAAGGAACGTGTTGGTTCTCCTTTCCGTCTTTTGGTAGCATAAAGAAAATAGATTCAAATGGACAAACAACCAAAAGAGTGAGAAAAAGAGGGAAAGTGTACATTAGTCCATGTCCAACAAACAAAGTACAATGATAGCACCGTACCCTCATAGTCCTCAATCTTGGGCACAATCTGTATTGGGATCGGCAGAAACTCACTCTGCGCGTCTTCCGGGGCATCATACTTACTTTTTTCTTTATTATATAAGAAGTGTACGGAACTTCATAAAGAGTGAATAGAATTCACTTTATACCTATATCCCTGCAACAACTGTAAAATGAACTCCATCTTAGTCTACCCGACATTGACTTTGTCTTGGAAGAGTAAGTTTTTGCCTCTATTATTAAAATGTCAGGGTCCGTTGGGGAGTATTATTATAGACTCGTCTGTCGGCCCTAAATTTATCTTATTCTTCTTTGGTCTCTTCCACGGATCGGTGGTTATGAAATAGAATGAATTAAAGGACAAAGTTGTCGGTATACTGTGATCCAGATCTAGGAAGGGCTAGACATGAATCGGAAAGAGTCACTTTCCTCATAGGAGAAAGGGTGCGCGCTAAAGCTAGAGCAGCTCTTTATTGTCATATAGGTGTAATTTTATTAATTCAGTACTTAAGGTCTTCCCTCATCAAACAAATAAAAAAAAGAAGGTTGGCTTTTCATCGTGCTTCTTTTTTTGAGTTATAGGGCGGAGAGAGGGAGGCAACTAAAACTTTTAGAGATGTCTTTATGCTCATTCCTCCTCTTTCGATAATCTTTTTATAGTTGTAGTCGTACTCTAGTAACCTTGCAGGGGAATCCACTTCTTAGATGGATAGAATCCCAGGATGCATATGCTCTTTTCAGGGATGAAGGAAGAAGTAGGCGCAACTATTGGACTTCTTTGTGGTATGGCAGCAGTAGCAAAGAAAGAAGTTGCCCACTCTGCTTTACCGAGAAAGGGGTAACTATCATACGGAAAAGAAACTAGTAAAGTAAGATGTCGAAACTCTTGATTTCGTTCTGTCTTTACTCTTCCCCCATCCCTGCGTCGCCTGTCGACTCAACTCTGGTACCCGAATCTCCTTTTGTTTGAATCTTATTGGACATGAATGAACACGAACAGATGTACCCACTACTTCTGCTTTCTGCCATATGGGTTCTGTTTCAGAATGTTATTACCGGACTCCATTTATTGAATTTGGTCTAGCTATATTACAAGTTTATGTTTTTACTATCTTAATCTAATTATAGTAGAAAACCAACTTTCTTAATAAAGAGAAGTTGGGGACATAGTAAACCTCCTACTATAAGAGCGTTTCCTTGAGACCAGAAGGGGAAAGATTGAATCTTGAAAGACTGAGCCCCCGACTAGCAAGATCGGGAGGGTTAGTGTCCTCTTAAGAAAGAATACCCAACTTCTGGGGTCAGCATCGATCACGAGGAGAGAAGAGTGGACCATTGAAATTATCAATTCCTATCCACCCTAGGTAGAGAGTTCGATTTCAAATCCAACGATTTATTGACCTACGAATCCGATAATATGCGACTCAACCCTTATCCTCAAACTCTTTTAGATGTCGGATGCACAAAACAACCTATTCCTTTTTACGATGACTAAGTAACCTTTGACATGTTAGACCTGGTTGCACATAATCTTTACTTTCTCTTTTCACTCGTGCAGTTAGATTGACTAGAGACTTTAAATAACCCCATGACACCGAGCCTTGCCTCTCACCTTTCGGTTAAATGCAAGGAAAGACTAAAAAGAAAAAAAGATGCTTTCCGCAGACACAAGCGCTCGGGACTTGACACTTGGACACCAAGAAACTTTCCCCGTGAGACTGGGTCCTTCTTTTGGAACTGCCTGTTTCCTCTCCAAAGTGCAATTCCTCCCTGCTTTCCCCTTTGGCCTGTGTCAAACTCCACTTTTGTTGTTTCCAGGTGGACTGATTCATTTGACCTCGGTATCATCAACCAAGACACCCTTCTCTGTCGAATGAATCTTCAAATCATCATCTTCAAACCACAACTCCAATCACGGTTTCCAGTTGACTTTATCTCAGGTGACAGGGGCAGGAGAACACTTTACAAAATGTGCTTTGACAGCAAGTTAGATCTTTGAAATTCAATCAGAACAGTACTGGGTGTGTAAGATATAGAATTCCTGTCCACTCGTTGATTTCGATAAAACAAAATTGATTGGCTTTTTTCCTAGAGATGCCTCCAACATGACATTTTTCTTCATAGAACTGGTCATCAAATGTATATTCATCCATTTATCAGCTGCATCTTCTTTAAAGAATGAAAGAGCGACTCGTTTAATAGGTAGCAATGATAGGAAGAAGGGGTTCAATGAAGGCTGATATTGAGGTTTTTATTCCAACTAGTGAGGAAAGGCCTCAATTTGGTCCTGTAGTATGAATGTGAAAAAAAGAATCCTCATAATCGTATGATTTAGATACCTGACGAAATGAATAGATAAAAGATTGGGATAACCGAGATGACCTATTTCAAGATCAGATGATCCTCCTCTTTGTCTGCTTGGGAGGGCTAACTTAGATAGGTCAGATACAAGGGAAACATCCCATAAAAGAGAGATCAGATGCTCTTTTTTATGTAGATTATGATGTGAAGCTGCCAACTAGCTAAGCTAGGTAGTTTGTTGTTAGAAAATCAATCCTAGTAGGAAGATGGAAAGAATATACTACACACTATAGGAGAGTCAAAGAAAACACCTATTGGAACTATATCATTATTAGAATGATAAGGAGTATCTGTATCCGTATATAATAAGTTGGGCTCTATCCATCCCGCCCACCTCATTAATATCAGGAGGGATGAATCCGAGGGAAGCCTGACGATTAAGGGACAGGGATACTATCAATAGGGATGGTTCTTTTTTATCACCCTGGATGACGCACACTGCTTTAAATAAAAAGCAGTGAATAATGTGCCAGACCGCCTAAACAGTTAAACCGTTCTGTTATAGAATGGGTAAGCCGTCAGGTCAAATAATGTATTTGAGGATTGCCTCTCCATGACAGATGTCTTCCCCCTCATTATCCAATGACAAATTCAAATAGTCTTGAGCCTGATAAGTTGACCAATTCCTCTACCCCACATTCTCTTTCTTTGTTGTGAAATGGATGTGAATTTGAACCACACAAGGATTATCAGTCTAGCTGAGCTACCTGAACCACTTTGAAATAAGTTCATTTCCTTTATGTAATTTGTCCCACCCCGAGAGTCTAACGATGAATGAAGCCTCTATCTTGAGGGGTCGCGTGACATTATATCTTTTAAGAAGGATGAACTCTTCTTTATATACACAATTTGATGTACGAAATATGAAGAAGAATTGCTTCTTTCAAGCGTGAACCAGGTCCAAGATTCGGACTAGGAATTGCTATTTTATTTGATGCAGTTAGCTCTATTACCTAACCTAAGGGCGGGAACCGTCTTATCTTAGGGTAAGGGTAGCCCCACTTACTTTTGAGTCTATCAACTGCAATAAGGATTGCAAGAATGAGTGTTATGCTTGCCCCGGACGATACCACCATTCATTATCGTTAAACAACCCCTCTTTAGTATAGGCAGATCATTCTTTAGCTCAAATTCATTCCTGAACAGAAAACCAAATTTAGAATCAGAATTGTGTTTGGAGTATATTGCTAGAAAGAACAACACACCAGCGACCAGACTTGCTATGCTAGTAGGTCTTGTGGGCAAAGCAAGAGATCTTATATTATCCTTAAGGATAGGGAAGGCTAACTCACCCTCAAGGGGAGATATCAGAATAACTTACCCTTCCACTGGATTCCACAGTTTTTGTAAAGGGAGATAGACTTGTTCAGCCCCTTTATAAGATAAGGATGCTTGTGTCTCTCTTTTAACTACATAGCAAAATCCATCCACACTTGTCCTTGTTAACTCAGAGATAGGGATTGATTCGTGAATTATCAGAGTAGATAGGCATGGAGTTGGTATGAACTCAGAAGCCTAATAAGGGAGAGTCTGGGTCCACCAAATGAAGGGTACTTCTATGCTATACATGAATTGGAATTATTGAAGAAGCTCTTTATACTGGAATTGAATCCTACACATAAGAGCATTTTGAATACTAAAAAGTTTCGATTCATTTTATTTATGATATAAAAGATGCTAAAACAACTTTCTTTTATTAGACCAGTCAATAAAGAAAATGTAGAGTAGTTGATCCCGACCCTTGCCAGTAAAGAAGCTTCTTTAAGACATTGAGTTGCGTCAGGAGGAGTAGAGTCAGAAGAAGAGCTAAAAGCTTGAGTTGATTCAGCTGAGAGTTCAAGACCCTTTTCTTTATAATAAACTTCCACCTTTTGTTTCGTCCAATTTTATCATTCAATCTCTCATCATAAATCCGCAATAGGAATTCTTCATGCGAGACTTAGGGATCATTAAAAAATGAACGTTGGCACTAAAATTCTTTGAACATAATCAGTTTTGTTCCTATCTCAACGAAAAGAATTTATGACTTGCTCACTTGATCACTAGAATCGAAGCCAATACAAGGATGGGAGGGCAAACGAAATACAATAGAGAACATAAGCTACTCAATGGAAGCCAACTGCACCTTCAAGATCTACTGGATCTCAAAAAGAAAGATAAATCTATTTCATCTGTAACTACAAGATAGGACTTTATATCTGCCTATGATAGTGAGCCTCGAACCTTACTCTATTATATAAGAATTTTATTCGACAAATTAAGTTACTGATGCGGGACTAATATGCAAAAAACCTTCCTCCGGTATTGATTCTTTGAGAGCAATACTAGAAATCATAATCCCTATGGAAAGATTGTTGGCTGCCATCCTAGACACTGTCTTATTGGCCCATGGAAATTATCTAAATCGAGTGGATCAAACCTTTCTTCTTCCTTCTCAAGCAAATACCATCATTATTTAGCAGCTCTCTGAAGTTAGAGAGATGGGTGGTGCCTTTCTGATAGGCATGACAAAGATCTTTCAATGGTGATGAAAGAAGGGGAAATGCTTGTACGATCAATATAATCTTCTTGCTTACTCACTCAGCTCTATATAATTATATATTAGTTAGCACATTTGCTTTCAGAATTCTACCCGGTCGAACTATTACTATTATCTAAACAACCCTTTCTTTTTGTTTAACCACGATTAAACACAACCAAAGCAAGGGCGGGAAAGAGCTATCAGGAAGACTGATTCACTCGCTTTCGAGAACTAATATTTACAGCTTATTCTCTATTTGGAGAATCTTCTATCGAGGAATTCGACTCTTGTTTCATAGATAAAGAACATAATAAACACCAATCGCCTATTGAGTTAGATGAGCTAGATGACATTCATTAGCTCCTAGCGCAACATATCGGAATTCACTATAGTGTTAAGTGTGACTTGCTTACACTGTTGAATAACCTTTACTTTAGTGAGCTGTAGGACAAACTATATTCAAGAGGAGAAAGGATACTTTGAATAGAACCATTAGTTCCTATAGTAGTCCCGGAGTTAGTGATGAGCTCTACTAGAAAGAAAATCTCTTCTATTCATACATGAAGTCCTATCTAAGGACCTTTGTTGCCCTAGAATTATGTTCCCTATTTCAATCTAGAACTCCAGATGTGTAAGCAGCGGCCAAGCTGCTCTGTCCTTGTCAAGGAGGTTATCGTTCTCTCTCCCCACTTCTTAGTCTTATAAGATAGCTCACCATTTAAGTAAGTCACTTTACCCAGTGCTTATTGTCTTTTTTCTAGTGTAATTGGTAGCAGTCAATTTTTAGTACCACGTTTCCTTTTCTTCTCTTTTAGTAGCCTCGTTGGCCAGCTAAAGAGAGAATAAAGCAATTCAACCCTGCTTGAGATCCATCCAAGACCTGGCCGATGGTTACTTCCAATTCAAGTGCCACATATCTTAACACATCTCAGGCTAATCGACTCCCGTCCTAGCTAGACCTGGTGAAAGCAATCAAGCCAAAGCAATTATTATTCTTTCAACAGTAGGAGTTGATAATGAAATAGCAATGGTTATGACGACATCTACTCAAGGAAGAATAGTATTAAAGTAAAGACCGGTGTTATCCCCTTCCCCAGCTACACTTCCTTACTCAACAATCGAATAAGCATTTTCGATTCCCCCATCCACTTTCGTGCTAACATTCTAATAGCGGTTTAGGTAAGCCAGGGGCTAAGCAGGAATGCCCTATCTATGATCATACTTCTTTCTGATCTTTCTGCTCTTATAGATTCATCTCTACCTTTTTCATAAACTGTAGTGGACAAACCAGATAGTCCATTTCCTCTCTTTTCTCGCTCCACAAGAAAGACGACTAGAAACTTCCTATTAGAAATGGCTTTCTTTTAGTTTGTGTTATTACAGACCAGAATATTCTAACAGGGTAGGGGAGACGGATAACTAATCTAATACAGTACAACTATGATTAGGCAATAACGCTAATAAGATCAGACTGAATGCGTGAAGGATATGGTTTTGGTTTTCTTTTGTCATGTTCCTTCAATCAAAGAAGAATCCATGCCTAGGGCTAGTGCCAACGCATAATCAGAGTCTTCCCTACGTGCCTAACATCCATTCCTTCTAGTCAAGTGACTTGCGGCACCTTTAACAATGAGAGAAGGCGATACCAAAAGGAATAACTCAAGGGCACTGGCTACTCCATCAACTCATTTTTGTTGTGTAAGTCAGGATGTCAGTCATCATAGTTTGAACTTTAAATCTTTCGTAAGCTCATCTCGTCGATTGGCATTCTGATGTTGGTCATTCATAGATTGTCGATGCTTTGAGTCATAGGCTATCGCCCATTCCTGATAGCCGCAGATCTTCCCATTCCCTATTCCATTAAAGAATGAATGGGAATTGATCTGACAACAGTTAGGCAAAATCAATCTGTTT
Source organism: Nicotiana noctiflora (assembly GCA_032618575.1). Taxonomy (NCBI): domain Eukaryota; kingdom Viridiplantae; phylum Streptophyta; class Magnoliopsida; order Solanales; family Solanaceae; genus Nicotiana; species Nicotiana noctiflora. The sequence goes on from JASVEL010009715.1 coordinate 249,045, forward strand.
CCATCTTTATTTTTGCTGAATGGAAGATCCGGTGAATCAGTTGAATTTGATGCCGATTACCTAGATGTGGAAGCGAAGGTAAAGGCCAAGACATTGGGGATTATGAATCTGACCGCACTTTCCTAAGGTCGAACGGCTATCGATCATGGCCCAATAAGAAAAGGGTTGAACTCATAATTGCCTTAATCTAATCTACTTGGATCCCGGATTCCATTCCATTTCCATTAAGGCATTCATTCCCTTCATGTAAAGGAAGAGTTCAACAGAAGTCATCTCTCTGACGCTGGATGTTATTTCTACCTAAAATTGCGGTTTCTTTCATCATTGATAGGTGTGAGCTAATTTTTTTACTAAACCCGTCTCTAATCTTCTCTACTATTTTCGCTGCTTTCTTGGGTGTAAGGTTCAAAATGTTCAAACTTATAATATTTAGTCATTCTCTCTTCCTGACCCTTCGATAAAGTCACTTTTTCTGTTCATTAGATTGATGTCTGATAGATTTTCCTTCTCCCCAACCGCTGTCTTGTCTCGCTACACTAATTCTACTGTACTTTCCTTCCTTAGCCTAAGAAAGAAGGCTAGTCAATTCCCTTATTCATAGGGGTAGTCCCTTCTCTATCGAGTAGTCACTCTTGTCCTCTTTCTTTCCTAACTCGGAAATAAACCTGATGGTCAATCACTCAGTGGCTTGAGAGGTTTCATTTAAGGTGAAGCATGGGATCAACACTCTAATGCTTTCATTCCTTCAGCTTCAGATAGGTGAATTAATGGGCGCCTTTCATTTCTTTCTCTCGTCAACAGGAGAAAGGTTCCTCTTTTCTTTGATTCGATATTTGGAACTCTTTGTATATAGGTTATGCCTAGGGCAAGACCCTTAGGATAGATAAGGAAGCTATTATGAAAAGGAATCCGGTCTTTGATGATCCAGTCTTAGCTAGCAAGTGTATGGACTCATACTTTGAGGACTCCCTAGTGTGCCAGATATCACACCTCATTTTTCCATAATGTAATGCTTTATGCTACTTTACCCGTGAGGTCATAGAGGAGTTCTTTCAAATTTAAGGACAGTCGGAACGGGATTAGTTATTTAAGTTTCTAGAGTCGCCACTTGAGAATATAATGGTATCCCAAGTCACCTGTTTAATCCCGAACAGAGGAATGTTTGACTCTGTTACAGTCCGCAAACTAGAAATACGGATAAGGAATTTTGTTAACTCGGGAAAAGGTGTTAGGCACTCCCAAATTCCGTGGTTCTAGTACGGTCGCTCAACTATTGTTTTTGATTTTTGTCTAACTCCGATTATTTGTTTTAAATTATGAGCATTAATGTTTCACTTTTCAGTTTTTTAAGAATTACAATGTTGTGAAAATGAATTCTTTCACCACACCGTACCAACACGCATATGGCTTTGGATACATTTTGACTTCGTTGGGAGTAGGATTTGGGTCACATAAATGTGCACCCGTTCATGAGAATGTATATTAAAATTGTGCCTAATAGTGTCTATTTTTTTGTTACATTCGGAAAGATCATGGAATTAGCTAAACGATCATTCTGATGTCTAAATTATTATAATTGTTATTCAAGGACCCCGTTTGTCTATTTGATGATGTGGTTCATCTCATTAAGTTTTAAAGGGTAACCTATATTGTACTAAATTTTCTATCACTTGTTTTTCCCTTAATATAAATAGCTATTAACATATTTCTAGCAATTCTAATTATTGTTTGGATCCAGGCCATTATACATTACAGGGCCTGGAATTTGGACTAATTTTAATAGAAATGCACCAGTGTGCATAAGTTTATTCAAAGCCCAGTCCAAAGCTACGAATTCAAGTCCATTCAGCTTGAAAGATCTCATATCTGATTCCATTTTTTTTATGCCCAGTCTCGTCAATACTAATAGTTGAATTTGAAGCAAACTTAATACAAATAATACTATGTGATGAACTGGCCCGTCATCATGTGAGTTATCACCCCGTTATCCCCGTTATATGCTTGTTAATGTTAGAATATGCATGTTTGGTGAGTTTGAGTCAATTCGGGTCGAGTTCTGTTGGAAATGAGACAAATAGTCTCTTAGAAGAAGGAATAGTTTAGAAAAGTTAGCTGGATTATTGCACGCTGCAGTAATATACATGTGGAACGGACTGCACGCCACAATATTATTGCGCTTGGGCTGTAGGAGCCCCTTCGGAGTCTACACACATTCCCAGTGGGCGCTGGTATATATTGTTGGATCGGGCTGTATGCCGCAGCAGTATATCTCTCTCTCTCTCTCTCTCTCTACATATATATATATATATATTGGATCGGACTGTACGCCACATTACAGTAATATATGTGTGGATCGGGTTGCATGCTGCAGTATCATAGCGCTTGGGCTGAGGGAGCCCCTTCAAAGTCTGTATACACCCCCAGTGAGCGCCCTCGACTTTAAATGGAGCGGGCTGCACGCCGCAGCGTTATATATATTGGAGTGGTTTGCACGCCGCAGCGTTATATATATTGGAGCGGGCTGCGCGGCGCTGCATTATAGACATATACATATACATTAGATTGGGCTGTACGCCATAGTAGTACAAGTGAGGACTAGGTCAGTGTAGGACCATGGTGAGATTGATGTGGACTGGAAATGGGGGTATTCACTGTAGAGATGACTTACCTATGAGGTTACCCTTAAAACTATTTAGTGATAGTACATGTGTTCTTATTTTTAGTTGTTGCTTATTATTATTGCTCACTAAGTTGAAATATACTCACCCCACTCCCCTGCACTTTTTGTGCAGATTCACAGGTTCCAGAGAGCACGTGAGCTATCGCAGTTGCTATATTACTACTATCCCGAGGAGACTTCGAGGTAGCTGCCGATGTCTCCACGACCTGATCTCTCCCTCTTATCATTTTGTTGATTTCATTCTGCCTAGGCTTGTATTGTGTAGGATATTTTCGTTGAAGAGGCTTAGACATGTGACACCACGATCTGGTTGGGACTGTATTTTGTATGCTTCTACTTCCGCACTTATCGTTTTGATATGAAAATATGCTATTAAAGTTAATTGATCATCTGCAATTAATAATTGGTTGGTAAAAATGAATAACATGGACGGGCTTGGCTAGCAATGTGTTGGTCACCATCACGACCGGAGTTTGGGTCATGACAAGTTGGTATCAGAGCTTAGGTAAACAGGTCTCGCGACTCATAAGATGGTTTAGTAGATTCTTGTGGATTGGTACGGGGACGTATGTACTTATCCTCGGGAGGCTGCAAACCTTTTAGGAAAGTTTAAATTCATGAAATTCTTGTCGTGTGATTTTTGTTGATTCAAACAACATTGACATTCTATTCTCTCGCAGATGGCGAGAACTCGAGATTCCGGACGAGGTGGACGACCACCACTACCACCTGCTAGAGGCCGTGGACGTGGTCGTGGTCATGCCAAAGGTAGGGCAGCTGAGGCCGTGCTAGCTGACCCACAACCTCCAGTTGCTGAGGCTCCAGCAGCACCAGTTCAGGCACCAACCGTGCCCATTGTCATTTCGGGTCTACAGGAGACCCTAGCTCAGATATTAACATTTTGCACTGGCCTAACACAGGCAGTTTTAGTTACTACCGCAGCAGCTGCATCAGGGACCGGGGGTGGTCATCAGACCCCCACAGTACGCACTCCAAAACCAGCAGTGCAGGGCCTGCAGACACTTGAGGCTCCTCCAGTTCAGCCTGTGGTTACAGTACAGCCAGCAAATCAGGTTCAAGGGGACAGGGTTCCAACTATGAGTGACAACAAGCAGTGTCGTCTCGAGAGGTTCAGCAGATTATCTCCTACGGTGTTCACTGGTGCTCCGGGCGCGGACGCCCAAGGTTTTCTGGACAAGTGCCGTCGGATGCTCCGTATGGCAGGGATCTTGCAGTTCAGTGGTGTGTCCTTCACTACCTTTTAGTTCTAGGGGCCAGCCTTCGCTTGGTGGGAGGCTTATGAGCGCCGCTGACCGGCAGGGGCAGCACCACTATCATGGCCAAAGTTCTCCACTATGTCCTTGGAGAAGTGGATGCCTCAATCTCGGAGAGAGGAAATGCATAGGCAGTTTGAGGGTCTCCACTGGGGAGACATGTCAGTGTCAGAGTATCAGATTAGATTTACACAGTTGTCCAGATATGCACCGTGGTTGGTTCCTACCGACACAGAGAGGATTGGACGCTTTGTGGATGGCCTTATCTATCCCATATGTATTCTGATGACCCGAGAGAGGGTTTTGAGCTGTACTTTTGAGGATGCTGTGGATATCGCTCACGACATAGAGACAGATCATCGCAGGGAGCGGGATGAGAGGGAGGCCAAGACTAGAGGCCACGGTCAGTAAAGCCGAGAGGCCACGGTCAGTAGAGCCGAGGTCGCACTTTCAGGTGTTCAAAGGCGGGCCGCTCAGATCGCCGTAGGTGGTATTCTAGTCAAGGTTATCAGGGTTCGCACTAGAGCAAGCCATCCCTTAGCGCTATGCCAGCTCAGAGTTCTTCACAGGCCCCATCTATCCAGGGTTCTTCTCCGCCTAGTTCATCAGCTGAACACACCAGTGCTAGGGGTCCTCATCAGTCTCAGCCCCCAGTACCTGGGAGTTGCTTCGAGTGTGGAGAGATTGGGCACATCCGCAGAGAGTGTCCCCGTCTTGTTTCTAGGTCATATCAGCAGAGGGGACATCCCTCATCATCTGGCCCTTCTACTTTACCACCCACCCCGCCAGCCAGGGGTCAAGGTCACTCATCTAGCGGTCGCCCTCGAGGGGGAGGCCGATAAGGCAGACAAGCTAGATGTTATGCTCTTCAGGGCCGATATGAGGCCGTTGCTTCTGATGCTGTCATTACATGTATTATTTTGGTCTGCCACAGAGATGCCTCAGTATTGTTCGATCCTGATTCTACTCATTCTTATGTATATACATATTTTTCTCCTCATTTGGGCAGGACCCGAGGGTGTGTTGCGTTGCCAGTGCATGTATCTACCCCGGTGGGGACACTATTGTTGTGGACCATGTATACCGGTCCTGTCTGGTCACTGTTGGGGGTCTGGAGACCCGAGTGGACCTATTACTTCTAAGCATGATTGATTTTGATGTTATATTGGGCATGAATTGGCTATCTCCATGTCATGCTATTCTAGACTGTCATGCTAAGATAGTCACTTTGGCTATGCCGGGAATTCAGTGGATCGAGTGGCAAGGCACGATTGGTTATGTACCCAGCAGGGTAATATATTTCCTCAAGGCCCAACGAATGGTTGGGAAAGGATGTCTTTCTTATTTGGCATTTGTGCGGGAGGTTGGAATTGAGACTCCCAGTATTGATTTTGTTCCCATTGTGCGGGACTTTCTTGATGTATTTCCCTTAGACCTGCCAGGCATGCCGTCGGACAGGGACATTGACTTCGGGATCGATTTGGTGCCAGGCACTCAGTCTATTTTTATTCCTTCATATCGTATGGCACCAGTTGAGCTGAAGGAATTGAAGGAGCAGTTCCAGAAACTTCTAAATAAGGGGTTCATTCGGCCGAGTGTGTCACCGTGGGGCGCACCTGTCTTATTTGTTAAGAAGAAGGATGGCTCTATGAGGATATGTATTGACTACAGGCAGCTGAACAAGGTAACAGTAAAGAATAAGTATCATCTGCCTCGCATTGATGATTTATTTGATCAGCTCCAAATGAGCTATGGTATTCTCGAAGATTGATCTTTGTTCAAGCAACCACCAGCTGAAGATTAGAGAGCCAGATATTATGAAGACAGCCTTCAGTACTAGGTATGGGCACTATGAGTTTCTTGTGATGTCTTTTGTGCTAACCAATGCCCCAGCCGCGTTCATACACTTTATGAACTGTGTATTCCGGCCGTATTCGGACTCCTTCGTGATTGTGTTCATAGATGATATCCTGGTGTACTCTCGTAGCTAGGAGGAGCATGCTCAACATCTTAGAGTTGTATTGCAGAGGTTGCGGAAGGAGAAGTTGCATGCCAAGTTCTCCTAGTGTGAGTTCTGGCTATAGTCCGTGGCATTCTTAGGACACGTGGTGTCCCTTTATGGTATTTAGGTGGATCCAAGGAAGGTAGAGGCAGTGCAGAGTTGGCCCAAACAGACCTTAGTTACGGAGATTCGTAGCTTCCCGGGATTGGCAGGGTATTATCGCTGATTCGTTCAGGGATTATCTTTTATTGCTTTACCCTTGACTAGATTGACTTAGAAGGGTGTTCCTTTCATATGGTCCTAGGAGTGTGAGGAGAGCATTCAGAAGCTCAAGACAGCACTGACCACAACACCATTCTTGATACTACCGTCAGCTTCAGATCCTTATACTGTGTATTGTGATGCCTCGGGAGTTGGCATTGGTTTTGTGTTGGTGTAGGAGGGTAGAGTCATTGCTTACACTTCTCGCAAGTTGAAGACCCATGAGAAGAACTACCCTGTTCATGATTTGGAACTAGCAGCCATAGTTCACGCTTTGAAGATTTGGAGGCATTACCTGTATGGTGTCTTATGAGAGGTGTATACACATCATCATAGCGTTCAGCACCTATTCAGGCAGAAGGACCTTAATTTGAGGCAGCGGAGGTGGCTGGAGTTGCTTAAAGATTATGGCATCACTATATTGTATAATCCGGGGAAGGCCAATGTTGTGGCCGATGCTTTGAGCCGGAAGGTGGTCAGTATGGGCAGCCTAGCTTATATTCTAGTTGGGGAGAGGCCATTTGCTTATGATGTTAAAGCTCTAGCCAATCGGCTAGTGAGGTTGGATATTTCGGAGCCGAGCCCAGTGTTGGCTTGTGTTGTTTCTTGGTCTTTTTTATATGATCGCACCAAGGAGCGATAGTATGATGACCCACATTTGCTTGTCCTTAAGGAAAGAGCTCTACACAATGATGCTAGAGATGTGACTATTGATAGTGATGGGGTTCTGAGGATGCAGGGCCGTATCTGCGTGGCCAATGTAGATGGCCTTCGAGACTTGATACTAGAGGAGGCTCACAGCTCGCGGTACTCCATTCATCCAGGTGCCGCGAAGATGTATCAAGACTTGACACAGCATTATTGGTGGAGAAAGATGAAGATGGATATTGTTCGGCATGTAGCCAAGTGCCTCAACTGCCAGTAGGTCAAGTGTGAGCATCAGAGACCGGGCGGTGTTCTTCAGCGTATGGTTATTCTCGAGTGGAATTGGGAGAGGATCACCATGGATTTTGTTACCGGGCTCCCTCGGACTTCGAGGAAGTTCAATTCAGTGTGGGTGATTGTTGATCGGCTGACCAAGTCCGCACATTTCATCCCAGTTAGTACTACTTACTCATCGGAGCGGTTGGCAGTGATCTTTATTCGGGAGATTGTCAGGTTACATGGGGTCCCAATGTCTATTATATCTGACAGAGGCACTCAGTTTCACTTCTCAGTTTTCGAGGGCATTTCAGCGGGAACTGGGTACACGGGTTGAGTTGAGCACCTCATTTCACCCTCAGACAGACGGGCAGTCTGAGCGTACTATTTAGATCCTGGAGGAAATGTTGCGAGCATGTGTGTTTGACTTTGGTGGTTCGTGGGTTGAGTTCTTGCCACTTGCTGAGTTTTCCTACAACAACAGTTATCATTCGAGTATTCAGATGGCCCCGTACGAGGCGTTGTATGGAAGATGGTGTAGATCTCCAGTGGGATGGTTTGAGCCTGGTGAGGATAGATTGATAGGGAATGTGTTAGCTCAGGACGCTCTGGATAGAGTAAAGTTGATTCAGGAGAGGCTTCGCACAGCACAGTCTCGCCAGAAGAGTTATGCAGACCGTAGGGTTTGAGAGTTGTCTTTCATGGTTGTTGAAAGGTTATTGATGAAGGTTTCACCCATGAAGGGTGTCATGCGGTTTGGGAAGAATGGGAAGCTGAGTCCCAGGTACATTGGTCCTTTTGAGATACTTAAGAGGGTTGGAGAGGTGGCATATGAGCTGGCCTTGCCACCTAATTTGTCCAGTGTTCATCCAGTATTCCATGTGTCTATGCTCTGGAAGTATATCAGGCATCCGTCTCATGTACTGGACTTCTGTACCATTCAGTTTGATGGTGATCTATCTTATGATATGGATCTGGTGGATATTCTGAGTAGACAAGTTCGAAAGTTGAGGTCCAAGGATATTGCTTCAGTCAAGGTGCAGTGGAGAGGCCGGCCCGTGGAGGAGGCTACTTGGGAGGTCGAGCAGGAGATGCGGAGCAGATATCCTCACCTATTTGAGTCTCCGGGTATGTTTCTTCACCCGCTCGAGGATGAGCGTTTTCTTAAGTTGGGGAGAATGTGATGAATCGGCCCGTCATCATGTGACTTATCACCTCGTTATCCCTGTTATATGCTTGTTAATGTTACAATATGCATGTTTGGTGAGTTTGAGTCAATCCGGGTCGAGTTTGGTTGGAAATGAGACAAATAGTCTCTTAGAAGAAGGAATAGTTGAGAAAAGTCAGCTGGGTGTTGTCTTGTGAGTTAGAAAGCTCGGAATCAAATTCTGATGATTCGGTCAGCTCCGGGAGGTCATTTATGAGCTAGGAGAGTGATCAGAAGTTAATTCGGAGGTTCGGTGTAGTTTTAGGCTTGAATTGGCTAAAGTTGAATTTTGGTGATATCCAATCGGTAGGTAAGTTTCTGATCTGGGAGTCGGAATAGAGTTCCGACAGTTGCAGTAGCTCTGTTACGTGATTTTGGATGTGCCTGCAAAATTTCAGGTCATTCGGAGGTCGTTTGGTCGAGTTTTTGATCGAATGTTGGTTGCGGAAGTTTAAATGAAAACTTAGGCTTGAATTTGCTTGGATCCGATGTTTTCCACGTTTAAAGGCGTGTTTTTAGGATTGGAACAAGTTTGTATCGTGTTATGGAGTATGTTGGTGGTTTTCGTTGGGGTCCCGGGGGCCTCGGGATGAATTCGGAAGTCCAAACGGACAATTTTGAGCGAAAATGAGCAGCTGATCTGCTGCAGTTATTGCAGAGGAATTTTGTTCTTTGCGTTCGAGTAGGTGTCCACGTGTTCGCGAAGTGTATCAGAGAATTGGGGTATTTTGTTCTTCGCGTTCGCGAGGCGAAGGACGCGAACGCGTAGAGTGAGGTCTGGGGTGCATCGCGATCGCGAAGCCTGGATCGCGTTCGCATAGGTATAGGGCTATTGGTCATCGCGAATGCGGCTGAAGCCACGCGTTCGCGTAGAGGAAGATCGAGGGCTGCTGAGTAAAAAAGGCATGGCAATGAATTAAATTCCAGAATAGACCAGTTGCGGGTTTCATTCATAAGAACACCATTGTTCAGTCTTAGAGAGAGAAACTCACGGGAAATTGCTTGGAATTCATCGGGTTTTGATCGGAGGTAAGTTTTATGGTTCAATTATGCGTTTTTATCTTAGAATCCTCCCTTATTTCACTGAAATTGAATAAATTAATGGGGGAGTTTAGCACTAAGCCAGGGTTATGATAAAATGTCGATTTGAATGGGCAAACGGAGTCTGAGTTTGGAAAACTTTATATGTATGCACTCGTGTTGAGATAAGGGTTCCGAAAATATAACTTTCATAATTTTTCGAGAAGCGCCGAAAGTCGACTTTTGACAACTTTGTGGGTTTTGGTGCAAATTGAGTTATTTGGAATTGGTTGTGTATAATTAGCCTATATTGATGTATTCTCAATGATTTTGAATAGATTCGGCATCCGATGTGGTTGAATTGCAAGGAAAGCGCAAGGCGGACTAAGGTTTCTACCGGACCGAGGTGAGTGGTGGTAATAAATAATGTACTGAGGATTTGAAACCCCATATTTGCACTATACAGTGCTATGCTGAGATGAAAAACGTGTCATGTGACGAGTGTGGTGACATTGTGACTAGGGATTTGGACTTGGTCCTTCCCAATTGATAGTCTTACTGAGTATTATGACTAAGAATGAGATTATAACTGTGTAGTTGGGCTAGTAGCCATGTTTGGGGCATTGTGCCGATCTTTAGAGTATTAGGGAAGCCTGTAGAGGTAGGTGACCCTTATATAATGCGAGATGCAAACACTCGGCCGTAATTATAGATGTATAGCATATCATGAGCCAGTACTAGATGTGTACTTTGAGAGAGGCTACCTAGGGTAGGATTCCCTATTCTAGCTGAGTGAGCCCAAAAGTCCAAGTCTATATCGACTGAGATAGGGTCGAGGACCCATTATGAGATATTTTATATATAGGTTAAATCCTGATCGTTGGATCATTTACGATCAACGACCAGGATCTCCTCCCTTAAACCTAACGGTGTCGTTTGGTTAAGTCACGGCCTGGGTGTATATTTGAATTTAAAGATTAATCTGGGCCGTTGGATAATAAAATCCAACGGTCCAGATCAACGGGGCCAGTTGGGCAGAACGGGTGAGGGGTTTGGGCCAGGCTTTTGGACTAAATTGTGGCCCAAGTCTGCTCTTCATACTACATTCCATGATGTATTATACGTATATGTATATATATATATATATATATATATATATATATATATATATATATATATATATATATATATATTGGATCGGACCGCACGCCGCAGTAATATTTGTGTGGATCGGGCTGCACACCGTAGCGTTATATATATTGGTGCGGGTTGCACGCCGCAGCATTATATATATTGGAGTGGCCTGCAAGCCGCAGTGATATTTATATTGGAGCGGGCTGCGCGGCGCCGCATTATAGACACATATATATACATTGGATTGGGTTGTACGCCGTAGCAGTACGAGTGAGGACTAGGTTAGTGTGGGACCATGGTGAGATTGATGTGGACTGGAAATGGGGGTATTTATTGTAAAGATGACTTACCTGTGAAGTTACACTTAGAACTGTTTAGTGATAGTACATGTGTTGTTATTTTCAGTTGTTGCTTATTATTATTGCTCACTGAGTTGAAATATACTCACCCCACTCCTCTGCACTTTTTGTGCAGATTCACAGGTTCCAGAGAGCAGTTGAGCTATAGCAGTTGTTATATTACTACTATCCCGAGGAGACTTCGAGGTAGCCGTCGACGTCCGCAGGACCCGATCTCTCACTCTTATCATTTTGTTGCTTTCATTCTGCCTAGACTTGTATTGTGTAGGATATTTTCGTTGTAGAGGCTCAGACTTGTGACACCACGATCTGGTTGGGACTGTATTTTGTATGCTTCTACTTCCGCACTTATCGCTTTGATATGAAAATATGCTATTAAAGTTAATTGATCATATGTAATTAATAATTGGTTGGTATAAATGGACAACATGGTCGGGCTTTCCTAGCAATGTGTTGGACGCCATGATGATCGGGGTTTGGGTCGTGACATACTACTTCAGTAAGTTGTAACTCTGATTTTATTTATTTGTTAATATCTATCAATCAAACTATATCAATCAAATTGTATCAATATATATGTGTATGTTCAGATTCAGGTCTACTTAATTTTTACTTTGGCTTCTAAATGGTTAAACTAATTAATCATATTTTCAACTGGATCATGAGCTTTATTCAAATTGTATTCATTATTTCAGGTCTGGTTATGACTTTAAATAGATTTAAGCAAAGTCTAACACCCCAGAATTAAAAAGAAATTTAAACATATTTAACATCTCAGAATTATGAACTAATTGTATCTAATTACTTCATTACTGACAATCACTAGTCCAGAAACTTTAAACAACGGAAATATTCTATGATTCCGTGTTCATTTCTTAATTTCAGAAACAAATGAAAATTAATAGTACTCAATTCGATTTCAACAAGTTTTGAACCTACAAATCTAGATGATCTTTTTAAAAAACAAAACTAGTCTATTCTATATTATCCTATATCAACATCTAAATTAATGTTTCTACAGAATTACCAATCTCATATCATACTTCAAACAGTCCAAGTCCAATTTTTACAATAAATTCCTAATGAATTACATGATTTCTAAGTACTCACAACTACAAATAGAACAGTATTAAAATACAGAAACGATTAATGCATGTTTTTATATCTCCAGAAATTGCATTACATCCTTGAGAATCGGTGGTGTACCTGGTCAAATTGAGAAGAGAATCGATGAGTTCTAAGGATGTAGAAGAAGAAGAACAAGATCAGTAATAAGCAGCAATCCAAGTAACATCAGTAGAGAATTTAGTGTAACACAGCCACATGCTTTATTTCAGAGTAGAAGATCCAATGAATTCAACCAAATGATGAAGAAAAGTGATCAAAATAACAGAAACCAAAATTTAACTCGAACAGAAGCAATGAAATAGTAGTAATATTTTTAGTGTATTTCAGATTTCAAATCTTCTGAACCCCTTAAAATATGGCCTAAACAGGCTTATTTATAGAGTAAAAATGGGATGGAATTTTGAATTAGATATTAAGACTTCCCACCCCTTCTCTTTTTAATTTTTTCAGTTTGGTATGTGTGAATTAACCTTGAATACACTTGAACCCTTGCTGGAAGGTTCTAGTGTATTCTATATTATTCCATTTAGGCTTAAATGCCTTTATTACCCTCACTTGCTAGTGATTTCTACCTATTTACCCTTTAGTTATACCTAATATGCCCTTTAAGTTTAACTAATTACATCAAAACCAAGCTGATTTGTCTTTCATACCCTTAGCGTTTTCAAATTATTTCCAGAATACCACTTACCCCTTCCCCTTTTAATTAATCAAAAATTCAGAATAAGGAAAAAGTCGAAAATTACATTGCATTAATAGCCAATATTAAAGATCTTACAGATACCACAAAATGATTAAACACACAATTAACAAGATTTAGAGGACAAAAGGGATATAAGTTGAATCTCTTAACAGAATTGTTCAATCAGAGTTAGAACTATTCAACTAAGACACTTAATCGGTTATAAGCATACAATTTATGACTTCAAGCATGAAAAAAGCACATAGTCAGGTATTCATGATAGAAAAGAATGGTTTGAACATGTAATAGACTCGGGTTGTACTCAGGAAAGTTCATAAACAAAAGAATAGAAGAAGTTGAGAAACATAAGCAAAAAATAGAAAGATAGGGTTTTGGGTACTCAGCTTTCGTGTTTTCTTTTCTTTCTTTTATATTTTTCTTCTTTTCTTCGTTTTTCTTTCCTTATTCTCTTCTTTTTCTTGATTTTTTGCATCAGAAGGTTCTGATACCTTTGTTCTTTCTTTTCTTGGTTTTCCGGCATCAGCGGTTCAGAGGCAATTTTCTTGGGATTCTTGGTCTTCAAACAGACTCCTTGAGTCTTATTTTTTTGAAAACTATCTTGATTAAGGGTTTTGGGGTTTGATGGGGTGGCTTTTGGACAAAGTATATCCGCCGGAGTAGGGTTCCGGCGGAACACTTTTCAAGATTCGAAGAGTTCGGCTTATATTCGAAGGAAAACAAGTTGATGGGGTTAAAGAAGGGTTCAGGCCGATTCAGGGGTGCAACTGGTGGAAGGTGGTTTAAAGGTTGGTAGTCGCCGACTAGGGTTCCGGCGGACCATTTTTCTAGATTTGGGAAGAATCGGGTGGTTTTTGGTTGGTGTTATGGTGATAGGGTGAGAGATGAGGAGAAAAGGGTTCACGAGTGTGGAGGTTGGTCGGAGAAGACGACCAGTTCTGAGCCATCGGTAGGGTTTCGGCGGCCCAAAATATGGAGAAGAAAGAGACAAAGGGTGGCTAGGGTTTGGGGAGTTATAAGGTGTAGTGTACAATCTGAAAACGTAACGCTGGGTGTATAGATATATCAAAGGCGTAATGATGGTTCTCAACCGTTGGATCAAGCTGGACGAATGGCCAGGATTCATGGATATCACACGATGTCGTTTGATTCAATTAAAGCTCTCAATTTCATCTGTTAGATTAGCCAATTGAACGGTCTTGATCATTTATGTGAACGACGTCATTATATTTTTAAACCCCTGCTATTCCTGGACCGTTTGATTAAACTTTCCAACGGTTCAGATTAAGACCATTGAGCGACGTCATTTTTGTTTATGTACAAGCAGGCTGGTATTTATCTTTTGGGCCTGGTTTGTGTGTTAATTCATTGGGCCACCGATTTTGTTGTTTAGCCCAAATCCTTTGTATATTGTATTTACTTTTCATTACACCTTTTATATTTATATTTTCCGAATTATATATTTTTGTATTTATTTTCTTTTTCTGTATTCTCTTATTATTCTTGTATTTATTCCATGTATTTTCTTGGTATTCTTTTGAATTTCTAATTTTCTAGAATTAAGGATAATTCTTATTATATTTTTGGTATTTTCATATTTAATACGGGAAATGTATTTTGTTTTAATTCTTTTAAAAAATAAAATGAATAATGGTATTTCTACATAGTTATCAACAAATTGCACACAAAAATAATTTTTATTATATTATTTTTTTGAAGTTTTATCTTTGGGGCAAAAATCACGTGCTCACAGCTGCCCCTCTTTGCTCGATAACATGCAGAGTTTTAGTGCAAAGATAAGTGAGCAGTCAGTAATGAGGGATTTTTGCCCATTCGCATATTCCGTGTGAAGCATTTTTCAAAGATTTGATCGCATCCTGCTTCAAGGATTGCCTATATATCGTGGGCTAAACAGGAATCAGGTCAGTGTAGTTCTGGAATGTCTAGAAGTTGAAACTACCAGAGAGCTATGATTCTATTGCTGTTACTCATTATTATTGCCTTATAATCTCCTTATTACACCGTGGTAAAAATAATAAAAGAAGCTAGACTAAATTATGCTCTATGATTTACAAAATCCTAGCTATGTCTTTGAGCTGGTTCTTGTGTTGCATTTGTATCTTGTATATCTTTTAATTGTGTCCATTCTTCAAGATGACTCTTTCTTGCAACTTGCTTTGAATTGATTCCCTTATTCTCCAGGTGAGGTCTCCTGCTTTTACTTTCTTAAAAATATTCCCTTATTCTCCAGGTGGGCGCCTGATTGCGAAACTTCAAAAAGTATTCCCATCTTCTTCTAGTGAGCGCCTGCTTGCAAAACTTGAAAAAGTATTCCCTTGTTCTTCAGGTGGGCGCACAGACAAAAATTTTCTGCCCCAGCATGGGGCTTAGGTATATCATGCTGTTAAATGTCAGAAATTTAAAGAAGAAATTCAACTTGAAAAGTATTCTCTTGTTATCCAAGTGGGCGCCTGATTGCGAAACTTGAAAAAGTATTCCCTTGCTCTTGAGGTGGGCGCCTACTTGCAAAACCTGAAAAAGTATTCCCTTGTTCTTCAGGTGGGCACCTGCTTACTCTTAAAACAAAGAAAAATTTTCTGCCCCAATATGGGGCTTAGGTATATCATGCTATTAAATGCCAAAATTTTAAAGAAGAAATTCAACTTGAAAAATATTCTCTTGTTATCCAAGTGGGCGCCTGATTGCGAAAAACTTGAAAAATATTCCCTTGTTATCCAGGTGGGCGCCTGATTGCGGAAAACTTGAAAAATATTCCCTTATTATCCAGGTGGGCGCCTAATCGCAAAACTTCAAAAATATTCCCTTATTATCCAGGTGGGCGCCTGATTGCGAAAAACTGGAAAAATATTCCCTTATTATCCAGGTGGGTGCCTGCATACTATCAAAACAAAGAATAAATTTCTGCCCCAGTATAGGGCTTAGGTATATCATGCTATTAAATGTAAGAATTTTAAAAGAAGAAATTCAATTTGAAAAGTATTCCCTTGTTCTCCAGGTGGGCGCCTAATTCCAAAAACATTGAAAAATATTCCCTTGTTATCTAGGTGGGTGCCTGATTGCAAAAAAAAATTGAAAAATATTCCCTTGTTATCCAGGTGGGCGCCTGATTGCAAGCAAAACTTTGAAAAATATTCCCTTGTTATCCAGGTGGGCGCCTGATTACAAAACTTGAAAAATATTCCATTGTAATACAGGTGGGCAACTGATTGCAAAAAACTTGAAAAATATTCCCTTGTTATCCAGGTGGGTGCCTGATTGCAAAAAACTTGAAAAATATTCCCTTGTTATCAAGGTGGGCGCCTGATTGCAAGCAAAACTTTGAAAAATATTCCCTTGTTATCCAGGTGGGCGCCTGATTGCAAAACATGAAAATATTTCCTTGTTATCTAGGGGGCGCCTGATTGCAAAAAACTAGTAAAATATTCCCTTGTTATCCAGGTGAGTGCCTGATTGCAAAACATGTGGGTGCCTGATTGCAAAAAACTTTAAAAATATCCCCTTGTTATCCAGGTGGGCACCTGATTGCAAGAAAAGCTTTGCAAAATATTCCCTTGTTATCCAGGTGAGCGCCTGATTGCAAAACATGAAAATGATTCCCTTATTGTCCAGGTGGGCGCCTGCTTATTATCAAAACAAAGAAAAAATCTCTGCCCCAGTATGATAACTGGGTGTAATCAAAGGTAATGCTTCACTCTATTACTACATGGGACGAATTGGCGGATAAGTTCATCGCCAAGTTCTTTTCCCCGACTCATATGGCGGCATTGAGAGATGAAATTCTAGCCTTCAAATAAGAGCCAACAGAGCCGTTGCTTGAAATTTGGGAGAGGTATCGGACTATGGTTAAAGAGTGCCCTAACAATGACATGACCGATGCTATGGTTCAACAAAACTTCTATAGAGGGATCAACACGGCGAACCAATGCATTGTAAACCAATTAGCGGGAGGCAATTTCATGAAGTTATCTTTGGAGGAAGCATGTGATGTAATGGATCAAATGGCCGACACTTCATCGGCATGGAAAAGGCGGGCGAATGTACCTCAAGGAGATCTGAATGTTATTCATCTACATAAAGAGTTGCATGATCATGGACACGCCATTGCTGAGCTCACTACAACCATGAATTAATTGGCGAAAGCTCAACTTCAACAAGTGCAAAATCCACGCCAAGTGAATTCTATGGAGAATGTGTCAATGTTGAAAATAAGGAATAGAGGGCAACAAGCACAACAAAGCCAATATGATCAAAATGACAACAACAACGATGGAGGATTTTCTAATGATGACTTTGATGATCAGGATGAATATTGTCAATATGTGAACAATTTCCAAGGCAATAGAAGGAATCAAAACAATCAACAATGGTGTCCCCAAGGCAATTGGTAGAACCAACAAGGAAGAGGTAATTGGAATAATAACAACAATGGGAATGATGGTGGAGATTGGAACAATCAAGGAAACAATTGGAACAATCAAGGCAATAATTGGAATAATCAACGAAATAGTGGTGGCAATTAGAGTGGCAACAATAACAATTGGGGGAACAATAACAATCAAGGCGGGTGGAACAATGGTGGCAATCAAAACAATCGGGGGCAAGGTTTTCAAGGAGCTCCTATGTACCAACAACCCAACAATCCACCCCCTTTCCATTCACAAGGATCAAGTTCTTCGGGCAATGATATGGGTCGCATTGAAATCATGTTCGAGCAAATGATGAAAAAGAATCAAGATTCGGATGCCCAACTAGCTTCTCATAATACTTCAATCCGGAATTTGGAAGTGCAAATCGTCCAACTTTCTCAATGTTTGAACTCCCGACCTAAAGGTGCACTACCAAGTGACACGGTGGTGAACCCGAAGAGAGGGAACAATCATGTGATGGCCGTGACAACTAGGAGTGGAAGAGGTGGTGTTGTAAATGCCTCAAATGAGAATCGAGTTGTGGATGCGGAAGCTTATTTGAATAATGATGAAATGCAAATGAATGATGACCATGTGGTTGAGCCTATTGCAACAAATGATGTGAGGATTGAAATTGAGGATGAGGTCGGGATTGAATCCCAAGATACCGTGAACCCATCTAGGGAACACATCATTGATATTCCCAAGCCATCTATTCCAAAGGCCAAGGCACCCTTGCCAAGGCCTCCTCTACCGTATCCTCAAAGATTGGCAAAGCAAAAAGGAGATAATCAATTTAAGAAGTTTATAGAGATGATGAAGAGCTTGACCATTAATGTGCCCTTGGTGGAGGCACTTGAACAAATGCCCGGGTATGCGAAATTTATGAAGGATTTGGTGATGAAGAAGAGGTCAATGGATTGTGAAACGATAACGATGACTCACCAAGTGAGTGCTATAGTTCATTCCATGGTTCCTAAGCTAGAAGACCCCGAAGACTTCACCACCCCTTGTACTATTGGGAGTGCTAATTTTGCCAAAGCATTTTGTGATTTAGGTGCTAGTATCAATCTCATGCCATACTCCGTATTTAAAACCTTGGGTATTGGAAAACCCCGTCCAACGTCAATGAGGTTGCAAATGGCGGATAATTCTATGAAGAGGCCTTTGGGAATTATTGACGATGTGCTAGTGAGAGATGACAAGTTTATCCTACCGGCCGATTTTGTCATTCTTGATTGTGAAGTTGATTTCGAAGTGCCTATCATTCTTGGTAGGCCATTCTTGGCTACTGGGAAAGCTCTTGTGGATGTTGAAGCGGGAAAATTGACATTTAGGGTCGGTGATGAGAAGGTGGTTTTTCATGTGTGCAAATCCATGCGCCAACCAAATAGCACCGAAGTGTGCTCGTTTGTGGACATTGTCACGGCAGTGATAGTGGATGACACAAGCACCATGATCAATGTTAAGAATCCACTTGAGGCGGTACTTTTCAACATGGAGACTAATGATGATGCCGAACGTGTGGAATGTGTAAATGCCTTGCACGGTATGGGCTCGTACTCTTTTGAGCCAAGGAAGCTATCATTGGATCTTGAGAACCGCAAGACTCCTCCTACAAAGCCATATATTGAAGAGTCGCCGGTGTTGGAGTTGAAAGCACTTCCTCCTTACCTCAGGTTTGAGTACTTGGGCCCCAATTTCACTTTGCCAGTCATTCATTCTTCTTGCTTGACTAACATGCAGGTTGACGCCACTTTGGCGGTCTTACAAAAGCAGAAGAAAGCGATTGGATGGACTTTGGCGGATATTCAGGGAATAAGCCTCGCATTTTACATGCACAAAATAATATTGGAGGAGAATGCTCGACCATCATTAGAGCACCAAAGAAGATTGAACGAGGCTATGCAAGAGGTTGTCAAGAAGGAGATTATAAAATGGTTGGATGCCGGGGTGGTCTACCCCATCACGGATAGTTCTTGGACCTCTCTGGTCCAATGTGTTCCTAAGAAGGTGGCATGAAGGTTGTCACCAATGCAAAGAATGAGCTAATTCCTTCTCGTACTATTACGGGTTGGAGAGTTTGTATGGATTATAGAAAGCTTAACAAGGTGACAAGGAATGATCATTTTCCATCGCCGTTCTTGGACCAAATGTTGGACCGATTGGCGGGTAGAGCTTATTATTGCTTCTTGGATGGATATTCGGGGTACAATCAAATCTTCATTGCCCCGGAAGATCAGGAGAAGACAACCTTTACATGTCCCTATGGCACATTCGCTTTCTCTCGAATGCGATTCGGATTGTGTAATGCCCCAGCCACTTTTCAGAGGTGCATGATGGCGATCTTCACCGACATGGTGCAAGACATTCTCGAGATATTTATGGATGATTTCAGTGTAGTTGGAGATTCCTTTGATGACTGCTTGGCAAATTTGGACCGTGTATTGGCTAGATGCGAAGATACAAACCTAGTACTTAATTGGGAATAGTGCCACTTTATGGTGAAGGAAGGAATTGTCTTGGTGCACAAAGTTTCGAAAGATGGTATTGAGGTCGACAAGGTAAAGATTGAAGTCATTTCAAGGCTCCCTCCCCCTAACTCTGTCAAATGGGTGAGGAGTTTCCTAGGGCACGCCGGGTTCTATCGGCGATTCATCAAAGATTTTTCCAAGATTGTGAACCCTTTGTGTAAACTTTTGGAGAAGGATGCAAAGTTTGTTTTTGATGAGAGGTGCATGGAGTCTTTGGAGTTGTTGAAGCATAAATTGACAACTACCCCCATCATTACCGCACCCAACTGGAATTTTCCCTTTGAACTAATGTGCGATGCAAGTGATGTGGCGGTAGGTGCGGTACTTGGTCAAAGGCTCAACAAGATGTTCCACCCAGTGTACTACTCAAGTAAAACGATGAATGAGGCTCAGCGGAATTATGCCGTCATAGAGAAGGAGTTGTTAGCCATTGTATTTGCCATGGAGAAATTTTGTCCTTATCTTATGGGGTCTAAGGTGATAATCTACACCGATCATGCCGCCCTTCTGTACTTGATGACAAAGAAGGACTCCAAAGCAAGTGTGACGACCCGGCCCGTCGTCACGGGAATTACCACCCCGTTATGTTGAAATTGTATGTTTTCTGCTTTTATATCAGTGTTAGAGTCTATCTGGTGAGTTAGGAGTGATTTGGATTGAAAATGAGGCATATAGCCTTTTTGATGGAAACTTGAATAAGGAAAGTAAACCCGGAGTTGAATATATAGTTAGAGGGCTCAGAATCGGATTCTGATGATTCGGTTAGTTCCGCGAGGTGATTTGTGACTTAGGGGAGCGATCGGAATTGAGTTTGGAGGTTCGATGTAGAAATAGGCTTGAATTGGCTAAGGTTGAATTTTGGCGAAATCCGAACGGTAGGTGAGATTTTGTTCCGGGGGTCGGAATGGAATTCCGACAGTTGCAGTAGCTCCGTTAGGTGATTTTGGATGTGCCTGCAAAATTTCAGGTCATTCGGACGTCGTTTGGTCGAGTTTTTTATTGAATGTGTAATTTAGAAAGTTTTAAGGAATTTAGGCTTGAATTTGATGTGGATTATGGGTTTTGATGTTGTTAGACGTGTTTTGAGGATTGGAACAAGTTTGAATAAGGTATTAGGATGTGTTGGTGTGTTTCGATGAGGTCCCGGGGGCCTCGGGGTGTTTTCGGATGGCTAAACGGGAGAAAATGTGGAAAATTGCAGACTTGTGTTCTGGTTCTGTTGTTTTCGCTCCTGCGGAAATGGGGGCACAGGAGCGAGTCCGCAGGAGCGGACAAGAAGGCGCAGAAGCGGAGCTTGGCTCGCAGGGGCGGCTTCGCTGGTGCGAGAGGGAGATCGCAGAAGCGGTCTGGAGGCGTGATGGAGAAGACCGCAGAAGCGGATTGTGGATCGCATAGGCGAGTCCGCAGGAGCGGACTCTTGGTCGCAAAAGCAGGACATTCCGCAGGAGCGGAAGAATCTCCGCAGAAGCGGACCCGCAGGAGCGGTCCGTGTATCGCAGGAGCGGAAATGGCCAAATAGTCCTGGGTTCGCAGAAGCGACCAATTGGTCGCAGAAGCGGTTCCGTAGGGGCGGAAAATGATCCGCAAAAGCGAAAATCGCAGTGAATTAATTGTATCCAGAAGTTAGAAAATTTCAGAAACATTTCACACATTTGGGTCTCGGCTTTAGAGGCGATTTGGGCGATTTTGAAGAGAAACTCAAGGGAAATTATCAGGTAATCAACTATGTACTTAGACTATGATTAGTATTGATAATATTATGCAATTATATCATGAAAATGGAGGAATTTGGGGTGATTCATGGAAGATTTAACCCTATGCTTGAACTTTAGAAAATCAAGATTTTGAATGGCCAAATGTAGTCCGAATTTAGTAAAATTGACATGCTTAGACTCGTATCGAGATGAGGGTTCCGAATATGTGACTTTCGTAATTTTTCGACAAGCGTACCGAAAGTCGGGTCTTGACAACTTTGGGAATTGTGATGTAAATTGAGTTGTATTGATTGGGTGTCGTCATATTGGCCTAATTTGTTGTATTTCTACTGTATTTGATCAGATTCTACGCGTGCGGAGCTTGATTCTCGTGGCAAGGGCATTGCGAAGTAGTCGTCGCGCTGCATTGAGGTGAGTAATAGATGTGGGTGATGACCAGCGGGTTCGAAACCCCGGTATACCACTTTGTGACGCAGTATAGCGGCGAGACACGTACTCTCATGTGAGTGCGGGGTCGATTGTGATTGGGGACTATGGCTTAGTCCGACTTGTTGGCACCGTGTTATGATATTGGCTATTCTTGAGCCGTCGAACCTCCTTCTCGGATGGTTGCATACTATATATTGTGATATTGGCCACTCTTGAGCCGAGGAACCCCCTTCTTGGGTGGTTGAGTATACATGTGGGCCGTGAGCCAGTTATTGGATCCCGCGAGGATCGTTATCATTGTCTATTCATATTGACATGTTAGTTACTACTAGTCCGTAGCTATTTCTGTTATCATGCTATTTCCAATCTCTGGAACTTGATATTACTGTTTTCCAACTAAAAATGATAAAAGAGTTTTCAAAAACTACTTTGAGCCCGCGAGGCTGTATTTGCATATTAGCTGACTAGTAGTGGATCGGGCTGCGCGTCGCAGCGGTACATATGTTGGATCGGACTGCACGCCGCAGTGATATTGTGCTTGGGCTGTAGGAGCCCCTCCAGAGTCTGAACCCCCACAGTGAGCACGGGTACACAAATTGGATCGGGCTACGCGCCGTAGCGGTCATATCATGCATTGCATTGCATTTAGCTACATCTGCTAGCTGTTATACTGTTTTGCTGGTACTTGTTGGTACAGGTACAGTCGATATTGATTCTGTGACAGGGTATTTGATTACAGCTTTACATAGTGCTTTATTGCGGATTTCTTATCTGCGATGTCTTACCCTTGTTTATTACCACTGAGTCTGGCAGTACTCATTTTACTCCCTGCACCTTGTGTGCAGATCCAGGTACCTCTCAGCAGTGATCCAGTAGCTGTGCGAGGCGACATCTGTGGGATATACGAGGTAGCTGCAGAGTCCGCAGGACCCGATATTCTTTCTTACTGTCTTTTGATTATGTATTGACATTTCTTTCCGCACTTGGTATCTCGTAAACCTTTATACACTTATGATCGTTAGAGGCTCATGACTCTTCACCCTTCGGTCTATGGGAGTTGGTATATTTGCGACTTGGTTCCCCGTTTTCGTTATATGTATCGCTGTTGCTTTGTGATTTGATATGCTTAAATGGGATAAAGCGAGCTTGTAGCTTCGTTATTGTTGTTGATTGGTTAGGCTAGCTTAGCAATGTTCTGGGTGCCATCACGACTAGATTTGGGGTCGTGACAAGTTGGTATCAGAGCCTAGGTTTACTAGGCCTCATGAGTCTTGAGCCGGTTGGTAGAGTCTTGTGGATCGGTACGGGGATGCCTGTACTTATCCTCGGGAGGCTGCGAACCTTTAGGAAACACTTCAATTTTCTTGAACTCTGTCGTGCGATCTTGTTGTTCTGAGAACTGAACTTCTATATTATATTCTCTCGCAGATGGCGAGAACGCGAGTCCAGTGGAGTTTCATTTACTACCTTTCAGTTCACTGGTCCCGCATTTGATTGGTGGGAAGAGTTTGAGAGGCATAGGCCTGCAGGAGCAGCACCTGTCACATGGCAGCAGTTCTATACTCTCTTTCTAGAGAAATATGTACTTCAGTCTTGTCGCGAGGAGCTACGTCGCCGGTTCGAGTGGTTGGTTCGGGGCGACATGTCTGTGACCCAGTATGAGCTCAGATTCACACAGTTGGCTAGGCATGCCACATGGATGATCCCTACTGATAGGGAGAGGATCAGGAGGTTCATTGATGGCCTCAACTATTCTATCCGCATTCTTCTGACCAGAGAGCGAGTTCTGTCATCATCTTTTGAGGAGGTTATTGATATGGCACGCTCCATCGAGGCGGATCGTCGCCGAGAGAGGGAGGAGCGGGAGGCCGAGAGGCCTCGTGGTTCTGGTAGTTTCGGTGGTGCTCCATCTAGAGGGCATTTCCGGCAGAGTAGAGGTCGCTCATCTAGACCTTCTCATTCGGGCCGCCCGGAGCAGAGCGGAGGTTCTTATGGTCGTGGTCGACAGGGGGTTTCAGCAGGGTCAGTCATCACTTAGTGCCCTCCCGGCCCAGAGTGCAGCACCTACTTCTTTAGCCCGAGGGTTCTTCCGCGGCGAGGGGTTCCCTTCGGTCCCCTTCTCCGGCACCGAGTGCATGTTATGAGTATGGTGAGTTTGGCTACACGAGGAGACGGTGCCCTCGACTCCGTAGGGATAGCACTCAGGGAGAGGGATCAGCCCTCATCTTCAGCACCATCTCGGCCCAGTAGAGGTGGAGGTCGGTCTTCTCGAGGTCGCCCCGGGGGCGAAGAGAGATCCGGTGGAGGCCACGCGCGATTCTATGCACTTCCCGACAGGCATGATGCAGTTGCCTCCGATGCAGTGATTACAGGTATCATTTCTGTCTGTCACGGAGATGCCTCTATTCTATTTGATCCAGGGTCCACATATTCTTACGTGTCCTCTTATTTTGCACATCATTTGGGTGCGACTTGTGGTAGTCTTGACTTACCTGTTCATGTATCCACCCCCGTGGGTGATACGATTGTTGTGGATTATGTCTATAGATCATGTGTTATATCTATTGGGGGTCTGGAGACCCAGGCAGATTTGTTATTGTTGGGGATGGTGGACTTTGATGTTATATTGGGTATGGACTAGTTGTCTCCGTACCACGCTATATTGGACTGTCATGCTAAGACAGTTACGTTGGCCATTCCTGGTATTTCTCGGATTGAGTGGCGGGGTTCGACCGATTTCGTCCCTAGCCGTGTCATTTCGTTCCTAAAAGCTCAGAAGATGGTTGAAAAACGGTGTTTATCGTATTTAGCTTTTGTGAGAGATGTGGGAGCTGAGTCACCTAGCATTGATTCTGTACCTATTGTGACGGATTTTCCAAATGTATTCCCCTTAAACCTGCGGGGCATGCCGCCGGACATGGATATTGATTTTGGCATTGACTTGGTGCGGAGCACTCAGCCCATATCCATTCCCCCTTATCGGATGGCACCAGCTGAGTTGAAAGAACTAAAAGAGCAGCTTCAAGAGCTTCTGGATAAGGGTTTCATCCATCCTAGCGTGTCCCCGTGGGGTGCGCCGGTGTTATTTGTTAAAAAGAAAGATGGTTCCATGCGAATGTGTATTGATTATAGGTAGTTGAACAAAGTAACAGTGAAGAACAAGTACCCTCTGCCGCACATAGATGATTTATTTGATCAGTTACAGGGTGCGAGGGTGTTTTCTAAGATTGATCTTCGTTCAGTCTATCATCAGCTGAAGATCATGGACTCTGATATTATGAAGACTGCATTCAGGACTGGATATGGTCACTATGAGTTCCTTGTGATGTCTTTTGGGCTGACCAACGCCCCAGCAGCATTCATGCATCTGATGAACAGTGTGTTCAGACTGTATTTGGATTCATTCGTGATCGTGTTCATTGATGACATTCTAGTCTACTCCCGTAGTCAGGAGGAGCATGCTCAGCATTTGAGTATTGTGTTGCAGAGATTGAGGGAGGAGAAGCTATATGCTAAATTCTCCAAGTGCGAGTTTTGGCTCGAGTCCGTAACATTTCTGGGACATGTGGTGTCTCGTGATGGTATTCAGGTTGATCCGAAGAAGATAGTGGCGGTGCAGAGTTGGCCTAGACCGTCCTCAGCTACAGAGATCAGGAGTTTTCTTGGCTTGGCGGGATATTATCGCCGGTTCATTCAGGGATTTTCATCCATTGCTTCTTCATTGACTAAATTTACCCAGAAGGCTGCACCATTCGTGTGGTCGTATGAGTGCGAGGAGAGCTTTCAGAAGCTCAAGACAGCTATGACCACAGCTCCAGTGTTAGTATTGCCATCAGCTTCAGGTTCATATACCGTTTATTGTGATGCCTCGAGAGTGGGGATAGGTTGTGTGTTGATGCGGGAAGGTAAGGTAATTGCTTATGCTTCTCGGCAGTTGAAGCCACATGAGAAGAACTATCCCGTTCATGATTTGGAGCTAGCTGCCATTGTTCATGCCTTGAAAATTTGGAGGCACTATTTCTACAGCGTGTCTTGTGAGGTGTATACCGACCATCGTAGTCTCCAGCACTTGTTCAAACAGAAAGATCTTAATTTGAGACAGCGGAGATGGCTTGAGTTGCTTAAGGATTATGACATTACTATTTTATATCATCCGGGAAAGGCCAATGTGGTGGCCGATGCTTTGAGCCGGAAGGCGGTCGGTATGGGGAGCTTGGCATATATTCCAGCTGAGGAGAGACCATTTGCTTATGATGTTCAAGTGCTAGCCAATCGGCTAGTGAGGTTAGATATTTCGGAGCCCAGCCAGGTATTGGCTTGTGTTGTGTCTCGGTCATCTCTATATGATCGTATTCGTGAGCGCCAGTATGATGATCCACATTTGGCTGTCCTTAGAGATAGAGTTCAGCATGACGATGCTAGATATGTCACCATTGATAGTGACGGCATATTGAGGATGCAGGGCCGGATATGTGTGCCCAATGTTGATGGCCTTCATGAGATGATTCTGGAAGAGGCCCATAGCTCGCGGTATTCTATCCATCCAGGAGCCGCGAAGATGTATCAAGATTTGAAACAACACTATTGGTGGAGAAAGATGAAAATAGACATTGTCAGACATGTATCACGGTGCCTCAACTGTCAGCAGGTTAAGTACGAGCATCAGAGGCCCGGTGGTGTATTTCAGCGCATTGTTATTCCTGAGTGGAAATGGGAAAGGATCACTATGGACTTCATTACTGGACTCCCTCGGACAGCGAGGAAGTTTGATTCTGTATGGGTGATTGTGGATAGATTGACCAAGTCAGATCACTTCATCCCAGTTAGTACTACCTACTCATCGGAGCGGTTGGCAGCGATCTTTATTCGGGAGATTGTCCGTTTGCATGGAGTCCCAGTGTCTATCATATCCGACAGGGGTAACCAGTTCACTTCTAAGTTTTGGAGAGCATTTCAGCGAGAGATGGGTACGCGGGTTGAGTTGAGTACCACATTTCACCCCCAGACAGACGGGCAGTTTGAGCGCACTATTCAGATCCTGGAGGATATGTTGCGAGCATGTGTGATTGACTTTGGTGGTTCGTGGGATGAGTTCTTACCACTTGCTGAGTTTGCCTACAACAACGATTTTCAGTCGAGTATTCAGATGGCTCCGTACGAGGCATTGTATGGCAGACGGTGTAGATCCCCCGTGGGATGGTTTGAGCCTGGTGAAGATAGATTGATAGGGACTGAGTTAGTCCAAGATGCTCTGGATAGAGCAAAGTTGATCCAGGAGAGGCTTCGTACAGCACAGTCTCGCGAGAAGAGTTATGCGGACCGTAGAGTTCGAGAGTTGTCTTTCATGGTTGGTGACAGAGTATTGTTGAAGGTTTCACCTATGAAGGGTGTCGTGAGGTTTGGGAAGAAAGGAAAGTTGAGTCCCAGGTACATTGGTCCTTTTGAGATACTTAGGAGAGTTGGAGAGGTGGCATATGAGTTGGCCTTGCCGCCCAGCTTATCCAGCGTTCATCCAGTATTCCATGTGTCTATGCTCCGAAGTACATTGGAGATCCGTCTCATGTATTAGATTTCAGCACCATTCAGCTTGATGGTGATCTATCCTATGATGTGGAGCCTATTGCCATTTTGGGACGTCGGGTGAGAAAATTGAGGTCTAAGGAGATTGCATCAGTTAAGGTTCAGTGGAGAGGTCGACCCGTGGAGGAGGCCACTTGGGAGACCGAGCGGGAGATGCAGAGCAGATATCCTCACTTGTTTGAGACTTCAGGTATGTTTCTTGACCCGCTCGAGGACGAGCGTTTGCTTAAGAGGGGGAGAATGTGACGACTCGGCCCGTCATCACGGGAATTACCACCCTGTTATATTGTAATTGCATGTTTTATGCTTTTATATCAGTGTTAGAGTCTATCCGGTGAGTTAGGAGTGATTTGGATTGAAAATGAGGCATATAGCCTTTTTGAAGGAAACTTGAATAAGGAAAGTCAACCCGGAGTTGACTATATAGTTAGAGGGCTCGGATTCGGATTCTGATGATTCAGTTAGTTCCGGAGGTGATTTGTGACTTAGGGGAGCGATCGGAATTGAGTTTGGAGATCCGGTGTAGAAATAGGCTTGAATTGGGTAAGGTTGAATTTTGGCGAAATCCGAACGGTAGGTGAGATTTTGATCCGGGGGTCAGAATGGAATTCCGACAGTTGCAGTAGCTCCGTTAGGTGATTTTGGATGTGCCTGCAAAATTTCAGGTCATTCGGACGTCGTTTGGTCGAGTTTTTGATTGAATGTGTAATTCGGAAAGTTTTAAGGAATTTAGGCTTGAATTAGATGTGGATCATGGGTTTTGATGTTCTTAGACGTGTTTTGAGGATTGGAACAAGTTCGAATAAGTTATTAGGATGTGTTGGTGTGTTTGGATGAGGTCCCGGGGGCCTCTGGGTGTTTTCGGATGGCTAAACGAGAGAAAATGTGGAAAATTGCAGACTTGTGTTCTGGTTCTGTTGTTTTCGCTCCTGCGGAAATGGGGGCGCAAGAGCGAGTCCGCAGAAGCGGACGAGAAGGCGCAGAAGCGGAGGAGACCGCTGAAGCGGAGCTTGGCTCGTAGGGGCGGCTTCGCTGGTGCGAGAGGGAGATCGCAGAAGCGGTCTGGAGGCGTGATGGAGAAGACCGCAGAAGCGGATTGTGGATCGCATAGGCGAGTCCGCAGGAGCGGACTCTTGGTCGCAAAAGCGGGACATTCCGCAGAAGCGGAAGAATCTCCGCAGAAGCGGACCCGCAGGAGAGGTCCGTGTATCACAGTAGCGGAAATGGCAAATAGGCCTGGGTTCACAGAAGCGACCAATTGGTCGCAGAAGCGGTTCCGCAGGGGCGGAAAATGATCCGCAAAAGCGAAAATCGCAGTGAATTAATTTTATCAGAAGTTAGAAAATTTCAGAAACATTTCACACATTTGGGTCTCGGCTTTAGAGGCAATTTGGGCGATTTTGAAGAGAAACTCAAGGGAAATCATCAGGTAATCAACTATGGACTTAGACTATGATTAGTATTGATAATATTATGCAATTATATCATGAAAATGGAGGAATTTGGGGTGATTCATGGAAGATTTAACCCTAGGCTTGAACTTTAGAAAATCAAGGTTTTGAATGATCAAATGGAGTCCGAATTTAGTAAAATTGATATGCTTAGACTCGTATCGAGATGAGGGTTCCCAATATGTGACTTTTGTAATTTTTCGACAAGCATACCGAAAGTCGGGTCTTGACAACTTTGGGAATTTTGATGTAAATTGAGTTGTATTGATTGGGTGTCGTCCTATTGGCCTAATTTGTTGTGTTTCTACTGTATTTGATCAGATTCTACGCGTGCGGAGCTTGATTCTCGTGGCAAGGGCATTGCGAAGTAGTCGTCGCGCTGCATTGAGGTGAGTAATAGATGTGGGTGATGACCAGCGGGTTCGAAACCCCGGTATACCACTTTGTGACGCTGTATAGCGGCAAGACACGTACTCTCTTGTGAGTGCGGGGTCGATTGTGATTAGGGACTATGGCTTAGTCCGACTTGTTGGCACTGTGTTATGATATTGGCTATTCTTGAGCCGTCGAACCTCCTTCTCGGATGGTTGCATACTATATATTGTGATATTGGCCACTCTTGAGCCGAGGAACCCCCCCTTCCCTTCTTGGGCGGTTGAGTATACATGTGGGCCGTGAGCCAGTTATTGGATTCCGCGAGGATCGTTATCATTGTCTATTCATATTGACATGTTAGTTACTACCAGTCCGTAGCTATTTCTGTTATCATGCTATTTCCAATCTCTGGAACTTGATATTACTGTTTTCCAACTGAAAATGATAAAAGAGTTTTCAAAAATTACTTTTGAGCCTGCGAGGCTGTATTTGCATATTAGCTGACTAGTAGTGGATCGGGCTGCGCGCCGCAGCGGTACATATGTTGGATCGGACTGCACACCGCAGTGATATTGTGCTTGGGCTATAGGAGCCCCTCCGGAGTCTGAACCCCCACAGTGAGCACGGGTACCCAAATTGGATCGGGCTACGCACCGTAGCGGTCATATCATGCATTGCATTTCATTTAGCTACATCTCATAGCTGTTATATTGTTTTGCTGGTACTTGTTGGTACAGGTACAGTCGATATTGATTCTGTGACAGGGTATTTTATTACAGCTTTACATAGTGCTTTATTGCGGATTTCATATCTGCGATGTCTTACCCCTGTTTATTACCACTGAGTCTGGCAGTACTCATTTTACTCCCTGAACCTTGTGTGCAGATCCAGGTACCTCTCAGTAGTGATCCAGTAGCTGTGCGAGGCGACATCTGTAGGATATACGAGGTAGCTGTAGAGTCCGCAGGACCCGATATTCCTTCTTATTGTCTTTTGATTATGTATTGACATTTCTTTCCGCACTTGGTATCTCGTAAACCTTTATACACTTATGATCATTAGAGGCTCATGACTCTTGACCCTTCGGTCTATGGGAGTTGGTATATTTGGGACTTGGTTCCCCGTTTTCGTTATATGTATCACTGTTGCTTCGTGATTTGATATGCTTAAATGGGATAAAGCGAGCTTCTAGCTCCGTTATTGTTGTTGATTGGTCAGGCTGGCTTAGCAATGTGCTGGGCGCCATCACGACCAGATTTGGGGTCGTGACAGCAAGATTTATGAGATAGGTACTTCCCCTTCAAGAATTTGATCTTGAGATTGTTGACCGAAAAGGTAGTGAGAATCAAGTGGCGGACCACTTATCTCGTCTAGAGGAGGAGGGGAGGCCATCCAACGGCCTTGAAATTAATGATTCTTTTCCGGATGAGCAACTCCTTGCAGTGTCAATGAATGATATGCCATGGTTCGCCGATGTATCCAACTACCTTGTGTCCGGTGTGGTTCCATGTGAGCTCTCTTCCAACCAAAGAAAAAAGCTAAAGTGGGATAGTTTGGACTTTTATTGGGATGATCCGTACCTTTTCAAAATTTGCACGGATGGAGTGATTAGAAGGTGTGTCCCGGAGAGCGAACAAATGAGCATATTGGAGGCTTGCCACTCCTCTTCCTATGGTGGTCATCATGGGGGAGTGAGGACGACCTCCAAAGTCTTGATTTGTGTATTCTATTGGCCGACAATTTTCAAGGATTCTAGTGATTTAGTGAAGAGCTGTGATGCATGTCAAAGAGCTGGTGGAATTTCAAAGAGAGATGAGATGCCTCTAAACACCATTCTAGAAGTTGACATTTTTGATGTGTGGGGCATTGACTTCATGGGACCTTTCGTGAATTCTTGTGGAAACACATATATTTTGGTAGCAGTGGACTATGTTTCGAAGTGGGTAGAAGCCGTGGCTCTACCTAACAACGAAGCCCGGAGTGTTGTGAACTTTTTGAAGAAATACATCTTTACAAGATTTGGGACCCCCCCCGTGCTATTATTAGTGATGGGGGCTCCCATTTTTGTAACAAGGCTTTCGACTCATTGTTGACCAAGTATGGTGTTAATCACAACGTCACTACTCCATACCATCCCATGCAAGCGGTCAAGTTGAAGTTTCAAATCGGGAAATCAAAAGCATCTTGTCTAAGACGGTCAATGCAAATAGGACCGTTTGGTCCAAGAAACTAGATGATGCTTTGTGGGCTTATAAGGCGGCCTACAAAACGCCAATTGGTATGTCTCCTTACCGATTGGTGTTTGGTAAGGCTTGTCATCTTCCGGTAGAGCTTGAACATAAAGCAATGTGGGCCTTGAAAAAGCTGAACTTAGAATGGTATGTAGCGGCCAATCTCCGGGTTGATCATTTGAATGAGCTTGACGAGTTTAGATTTCATGCATACTCCAGCTCATACAAGGACAAGATGAAGTACCTTCACGATACATATGCTCGACACAAGGAGTTCAAGGTTGGTGACATGGTTCTTCTCTTCAATTCCCAGTTGAGATTGTTTCCGAGAAAGCTCAAGTCAAAGTGGAGTGGTCCTTTTGAGGTAGCAGGTGTGACCCCGTTTGGAGCTCTAGACTTAAAGAACAAGAATGGTTAAATATTTCGAGTAAATGGGCATCGGGTGAAGCACTATTTGGGGAAGCCGGATGACAGCAAGGTTGTGGCACTTTTGCACTTGAAGTGATGGAATGGTAACTTGCGTCGTGCCGCGAGGTTAAATTAAGCGCTTCTTGGGAGGCAACCCATGTCTCTTTCTTTTTCTTTGTTTCCTTCATCAGTAGGATAGGATTTTTGTGCTAATAGTGTGTGAAGTGTTGCTGGGAGTATGTTGAAAAAATGCAGGAAAATAAAAGAGTAAACAGTCCTATGATGTTTGGGCCACGCGGCCGCACAACAAATCAGTGCGGTCCACGTGGATTGTTGAAATCAATGATCTGAGCCTAAGGAGACACATGCGGTCCGCGTACCTAAAGTGTGCGGTCCGCGTGGGGTGGACAAGAGAAAATGAAATTCAACATGTCTCTAAAGATTGGCCACGCGGCCGCACACCATAACAGTGTGGTCCGCATGGAAATTGGTCACTTGAGCATTTCTCTAAAATTTTCCACGGAGCCGCATCCCAAATCAGTGTGGTCCGCGTGGAAACTCATTAGTCAAGAAGGTTTCTGAAGATTGTCACGCGGCCTCAACACAAAACAGTGCGGTCCACGTGACTTGCTGGGAAAAAATGAACATAGGTTAAATCCTGCGCGGTCCGCGTACCAAATGTGTGCGTCCACGCAGGTAGGTATGTGACGGGTCCCACACCTTTTTCTATAAATAGGGACCCCTGGACTTCATTAAACTTTTTGGCCAAATTTCCTTCTGAGATCAATTTTAACTGTTCATCCCCATTCTTTGTGCTTCAATTACAACTTCAACCACTCTTGGTAACATTTCATCTTTAATTCATTATCTTCATTACTTTATAGTGTATATAAATTAATCATTGTTAGTATAACTTCTTAATTTCTTTATTTTCCTCTTTTAATTGATAAAATTAGGGTCAAGCATGCTAATTATAGAATTAGGGCTATGATTTCTTGTAAAATAACTGAGTAGGGACACCTAGGACACATGATATTGAACACAATGAACTGAATTGAACAAAATGGTACCTCGTCAGTTTTTGTTTTTGCCCTACGCGGCCGCACACTTTTGTTGTGCGGTCAGCGTGATTGACCTTCAGGAGAAACCATACCTACGCGGCCGCGGCCCAAATCAGTGCGGACTGTGTGCCCAAGGTTCAGAAATTGGAAAATTGGTTGTTTCTTTTATGTGGACCGCGTCCATTTCTGGGCGGTCCGCGTTGACCCCACGCCGCCATGATGCAAATCAGTGCGGTCCGCGTGGGTCAACTTCAGAGAGTTAGTTCATGAGTTGATCAACCTGTGCGGACCGTGTGGCAAAAGTGTGTGGTCCGCGTTGACCTCACGCGGCCGCGATGCAAATCAGTGCGGCCCGCGTGGGTCAACTTCAGAGGATATTACATGTTGTTGTTTAGCCTGTGCGGACCGCGTGGCAAACGTTTACGGTCCGCGTACCCTCTGTTCTTCACTGTGCCTATGTTATATATGTTCTTCTGTCATTGTATACTGCTCACGTGCTTTGACTAAGCAATTTAGACTGTATTTTTGCAGGCAATGACGAAGAAACAACTAGCACAACGTGGGGGTAAACAACCCGGGAGGGGTGGTCACTCCCGAGGGGAAAAAGGCGAAAGGATCGTAAAACTCACCCTGGAGGTTCGAGAAAACATTAAGAAAACCTGAAAGATAATTCGGGAAGCTAACAGAGCAGCCTCTCCTTCCACGGGGAGTGATTACGTTCCTTCTAGAAGTATCACCTCAGAGTCTGCCCCCTCCCACATGTCCATCTCAGTACCAAACATGGCTTCCTCATCTCCGGAAAAAGACCAACCCACAGCTACCACTTCCAAGCAAGTAAATGTAGTCTCGGACTCGTTTGATGAGTCTCGAGCTGAGAAAAAGAATAGTGATGATGAGTACTCCACTTCTCCCACAGCTTCACTATCAGGGGAGAATGGAGGATAGACAGAGGGAGGTGAGCCACATGAGGGTGGAATAGAGCGGACTAGAGACCCTAAAGTGTGGACTGATAGATTTGTGAGTCAGCTGGCATGGCACAAGTTCAAAGAGTGGTGGCCAAAGAGGAGATTGATCCCGGAGAGGAGATTCATAGATGTGGACTTGCTTCCGCACAACCCTCATGTGAAAGCACAGCTTCATACGAGAGAGGGTTGGAGCTTCTTTAAGGAGCGGGTGGAGAATGCAAATGAGCATATGGTGAAAGAGTTCTATGTCAACATCCATCATCTAGTCCGGGATTCCACCGCCACAAAAGTGAGGGACCAAATTATGTTGTTTGATAGGAAGTCACTCAATGAGTTCTTGGGGTTCGCGAATGAAGATGAAACCCAATATCTGGAGATGTTAGCCCAGAAGGAGGAGGCCCGACCTTGGTTAGCAGAAGTGCTAGCGGCTCCCGGACTTGTTCCAATGTGGCTAAAGGCACAAGAGAAGATTTACAGGAACATCCCCAGCTTCGAGGCAAAAGGGTGGTTGACCTTTGTCTGTAACCGTCTGCATCCCACCACTCTTGACCATTCAGTGCCGATTGATAGAGCGGTGTTGGTAGCTTTGATCATGGCAGGCTTTCCACTGAATGTGGAAAATATCATGTACAGGGTCATCTCAAATGTGGCCCACGAGACCAACAAGAACTACCCCTTCCCCAACACATTGACATTGTACTTCAAAGAGCTGAAAGTGAAAATGAAAAAGTTTAATGTTCTGGTGCCTCCGGCGGGTCGTATTCGTGGTATGATCAAAAGGGTTCGGACAACCTAAGACGGCCAAGAATAGCCAAGCCACCACTTCCACCACAGCTAGCCAATCTGAGGAGCCAGCTGTCGCTACTACTGAGCAGGCCACTTCACTCCCTCCGGGTCCATCTACAGCACCCTCTTCATCTACAGCTGATTCGTAGATTCCATTCTCCAAGACACATCGGTTCACTGCCAACCAGCTGTCCTACACATTAACTAGTTTGAACAACTCGATGTCAGCTATGACATCCAAGTTGTCCACTTTGACGACAGTGGTTCGGTCCCATAGTGCACCGGTGACGGTGGAGGTCCCAGCTTCTATTGGGGACACATTGAAGAAAATCCTATAAAAGCAGGAAAAGATGATGAAAAAGCAGGATATCTGGCTGAGGCGGTCGATTCACATAGCAAGGCACTCAAAAGACTTGCTAGGGAGCATAGGAAGTTGAGGAAGACCAAGGCCTCAACGGAGTCGGTTGCAGCTCTGAAGGAGCAGGTGGACAAGTTGGTAGCTGATCAGTTGCCCCTGGATCTATTATTTGGTGAGCCAGCCGTAGAGCCACAGGCGGAGCAGCCACAGGAGAAGCCCAGGCCATGCAAGAAGAGGAATCTCCCCAACACTAAGGGAGTGGTGACCATGGTAGCTCCTGAGCAGCAGGAAGGGTCCTCCAGTGCACCCACAGCACCACCCACAGCAGCAGATGAGCCTCCTCCAGAGTAGGCACCTGTCCCAGCATCACAGCTGCAGGTTGGGGACCAGTCTGAGGTCCCCACCATTACAGCAGACGAGGGAGCCACTCGGAGTCATCTAGTTGATCAGGCTTGAGGGGCCATCTATATCCTTTCTTTGTGATTTATTTGATAGTTAGCATTAGGGACAATGCTAGCTCTTATTCGTGGGGGTATGCCCTACTATTTTTTATTTTGGACTGTATATATTTGATTACATTCAGTACATTCGTAGACGTAGTATTTGTATATATTTTAACATTTTGATCTACTTTAGTTTCATTTTGAACACTTTTTGAATGTATATTCGGATCGATCTTTGTTCATAGTTCATTTGCTTTTTCATTTTTGGTTATTCTCGTAGAATCATCAGATTTTGTTTTAAGCTTTCAATAAAACCTTGGTTTTCTTAATGCCACGGTTCTTTCCAAGGGTAAAGTGTTGTGTGAACCGGGTGGCTCTTCCCTATGATAGATAGCTTGACAACTTTCTTAAGGGTGGAGTCAGTTTTTTTCTTTTTCTTTTTGATTTTCAAACTTTTTGTTAGTTAAGGGTACCTCGGGCGAACTTCACTTGGGCCTAGCACATTTGTCTCTAATCTTATGGTCAAAGATATCAAGTTGTGTCTAGATTGGTGAAAGTTGTGGCCTTGAGAGTCTTGTGTTGATCGAAAAACCATCGATTGGTCATATGGACCAAAGTGTGCTCGAATCTATTCCGCGGTTGTTGTGGGCCTTCGACTTCATTTCTTGGTGATCTCTCCAGTGTAAGTGTGGTGAGAAATAGAATTGTGAGCCCAAGCCCATACCAATGGTCTAGAACTTGCCCCGAATGTTTGTTGAGGCAAAATCCTAGGTGAAACTTGACTTGAGAAGTGAGTGTAGGCTATCTTTGATCCAAATGAACATATCGTGAATCATTCCTTCCGACCTACCAATAAATGAATCCCTAGTCAGCCCTTTTGAGCCTAAGACCTTATTTCTTCATAAACCATAGTGCAAGCCTATACCCAATTTAGACCTTCTCTTGGTACCCAAAAATATTCCCTTAAAGTGATTGCAAAAGCATAAGTTTGGGGGGAAAGACAAGATAAGAACAAGGAAGGTACCAATGTGGCAAAAAGGCACAAAAGCAATAAGAAAAAGAAAGGGAATGAAGAAAAAGGAAACAAAGAGAAAAACAAGCAAAAAGATCCCAAAAAGGGGGACCAAAAAGAGTTGAGAAGTGAAAGGGAAGAAGGAAGAATGAGAATGAAATGATCAAAGAAAGAAGTGTCAATTACAAAACGGAAGAGTGCCATGGTGCCTCTCTTTCAACCCTTAAAAGAGGAAATGTCAAGAAGAGTCAAAAAGGTGTTTTATAAATGAATCAAAAGAAGCGCTTAAGGGAAGGTTGAACCATTAAGAGCCAAATTCCTACCCTACCTAAAATCCTTCACAAGGACTCCCAAGAAGTCCTATATGATCTCAAGTTGAGAAGAGCCTAGATTAGTGGATACTTACATAAAAGGCAAGCCTATGGTACCTAGTGTCGGGCTTAGGGTCTCTTCTTTGAGGGAGCGAGTGTGAAATTCTCCACATTGATTTGAGTGCAAATACCATAAAAGTTGAGCTACACTTAGGGTGAGCCGAAAGTGTATGAGTTCGGGGTCCACAATAACCAAAGTGTTTGAGAAAAGCTCTTTGATGGATCAATTCAACCCCTGAAGCTCTTGTGTCACACTTGAACCACAAAGCTTAAGATTTTTTCAAAAAGGTGTCGATGATACATTTGCTTTAGGGGCAATTGTTAGTCCCAGTTGTTGTTTGTGAGGTTACCCCCGGACAAATAGGGGTGTTTTGGTATCTTTTCTCTAAAGGTTAGGTCTTCGTTTTGATTTTATTGAGGACAAGCAAAGGTTTAAGTTTGGGGGAGTTAATAACTAGGAATTTTGCATGCTTTTAAACCCCTTCTTGCCTTAGCTCTATGCATAAAATGTGTTTAAATGTCTTTGAATTACTTACGAGTGCGCTATGTTGCAGGTTTGAGCGAAAAAGGATGAATATCGTCAAAGCGGCTCAATAAGGAGTGAAACCGGCAAAGTGTCAAAGAAGAGTAGAAGGACTTCAAGGAAGCCTGTGTGGACTGCACTGTTTTGGTGTGCGGCCGCACAGGATGATTCAGAGACAATAAGTCCAATCTCCATCTGCGCGGACCGCACTGATTTGGTGTGCGGCAGCGCAGGAAAAGATCAGAGAAGCTAGATTGCAGAAAAAACCCACGCGGACCGCGTGCAATACTGTGCGGTCCGCGATGAAGAAGACCGAAGTAGGAAAATGTCTAAGGAACAAGTCCCACACGGCCACATGCCATATCATTGTGTCCCGCGTGGGTAAAGGATCAGAGACTTGACATTCAAGGGATTTATTCAGTGCGGCCGCATGACAAATGTATGCGGTCTGCGCTACTGTACATGCGCGACCGCGTGACAATTGTATGCGGTCCACGTGACCTGCTCCAACAGCAGTCCTTCGGTAACCCAATTGCCCTACGCGGCCGCACGACAAAAGTGTCCCGCAGGGGCATTTTTGTCCGGAAATTTCACGATAGTATAAATAGCTTTTTTTTCTTTTTTAGGTTATGTTGGACACTACACAGTGACAACATGAGCTCGTGAGACACTTGGATACGCCTATTTTGGGCAATTTTGTATTGTTTTAACATTAGATTTCAATTCCAATTAATTACCATGTCAATTTTATCTTCAATTTCTATGGCTAGCTAAACCCATATCTAGGGTTGTAGCCCAACCCTAGTGTGGGTAATTGATGGGTTAGATTACTAAATGCCAGGATGATTGTGGGTGATTGATTTTGGGTTGATTGGATGTATTTAATTGTGATTTTGTGGTTGCAAACATGAAATCTATTTTTGTGGGTTTGGTCTCTACTTAAGAAAGAGAGTCTAAAACCTCCCAATCAATCCCAACAAGAACTTGGGATGGACCCATGAGAATGGTAGTCCCAAGTAACGGGTATAAACCTCGAAAGAGTAATTACCCAACTTGAGCTTAAAGTTGCTTGGGCAAATTAGCCTACCCAATTGGTCTCGAGAGAGTCAATTGTGCAAAATTGTTCTCTCTATCGAGAGGTGTGAGAATGAATGCATAGAGCAACGACTATCCGATAATCCCATGCATCATCTTCGCATTGAATTTCTATACCCATTAGTTATTCCACCTAGGTATAAGCTACTTCCCTAGTACCCTTTCCCATTAGCAAATCACAATTAGAAAAGCCTTAGCATAATTTAGAATATACAATAGTAGTTGATACAATAGTTTATAAATCGAAAACACCAAAAATGCTTGAAGATAAACTAGAAGCCAAAATTCAATACTAGTGCAACATAATTATTCACTCCAATATCTAACTCCCTGAGGAATTGACCCCGAACCACTATTCGAGTAAGAGTAGTAGTGCCCGCTCATACCTTCGGGTTGAGTTTGCCACGATCAATGCCCTTTTTACAGTCAATACATGCTTTATACTTACTCCAGGCACTGTCACCTTCACTGGCTCGGGTTATACCACCACTGCTGACTTATTCTCAAATGGCTTGATTATTATTTTCTCGCTTATTAGTTTATCCTTTGTCTTGCTTCCGCTTGCCTTGATCATCATTACAGCCTGAGAGGGCTTCCTGCAATCTCCCCCTTGTATCACTTCTATCATGTGGGTCTCGTGGTGCACATGTAGAGGGTTTTGTGTTATATTAGGAGCCTCGGGAGCTTAGTCTTCAATTCTTCTAGAATCAATAAGCTCATGTATTGCAGTCTTCAGATGCCAGCACTTTTCAGTGTCATGCCCTGGAGCTCCTGAATAGTATTCACAATTAACAGATTGGTCCAGGTCCTCGGTGGTGGATAGGGATTTTGGGTTCTATGAGGTTTAACATTCCAAGTTGTCTCTTTCTATTAAAAGACTAGTGTATGACTCACCTACGGGACTTTTCCGTCCGGTCATTCTTGACTCAAAGGTTAGGTCAGAAACTTGTTCCACCGAGATTTTTATATGTTTGGGCAGTGGGTATGTGTTCTGAGTGTGGTAAATATTTTAAGGTGATGGAGTTCGCCATGGAGTAGAGGGTGGTGGATAGTTTTGAGTGTGATGTACAAGAAATTGTGGAACAGGAAGAGGGTAGTAGTGTTGTGGTGGGCCATATGGTGCTGGTGGGTAGGGTAAATATGGGCGAGGCTGGTAGTAGTATGGATTGGGTCTCCTGGACCAAGATCTCCCTTCTATGGCTTCCACCTCTTCCTTCTTCTTTTTCCCAAGAGCTCCACCTGTACTTGTTTGGATCGCCTGGTTCGTAGCTTTTATGGCTAAATCGCTCATAATTTTGTTCTATATTAACCCTTCCTCAACCATGCTTCCCATTTTAACTACCTCATTGAATGTTTTCCTGATGGAAGATACTAAATGCCCATAGTACGTTGGTTCCAAAGCTTGCAAAAAATAGTCTACCATCTCTCCCTCCTTCATAGGTTGGTCTACTCGAGCAGCTTGCTCTCTCCACCTAAATCCATATTCTCGAAAGCTTTCTCCCTGCTTCTTCTCCATCTTTGTTAGTGTTAGTCTATCTGGAACAATTTCCAAGTTTTACTGGAAATGATTTGCAAACGCGTGAGCCATGTCATCCCAAATAAACCACCTGCCATGGTCTTGCCTGGTATACCATTCTAGAGCTGAACCGCTAAGACTTTGGCTAAAGTAAGACATGAGCAACTCTTCTATTCTACCGGCTCCGTGCATTTTGCTGCAGAAGCCCTTCAAATGTGCT
Organism: Nicotiana noctiflora; assembly: GCA_032618575.1. Classification (NCBI taxonomy): domain Eukaryota; kingdom Viridiplantae; phylum Streptophyta; class Magnoliopsida; order Solanales; family Solanaceae; genus Nicotiana; species Nicotiana noctiflora. Next base: position 289,231 of record JASVEL010009715.1, read on the forward strand.
ACCGGGTCACCGTTACCATCATATAGATCAAATTTCGGTAGCTTAAATCCTACTGGCAGCTGCACCTCAGTGAATAAACATAAATATTTGTATGCTACGCTCACTTGGCCACCTAGGCCCTGCATGTTCCGGAATGATTGCTCGAGGGTTTTCATTTTTCTAACCATTTCTTCCTGTTAAGGATTTTTAGGTGGTTTTTCCTCTTCAGCCATGTCAATCAGAGGAGTATAGGAATCATGCTGTCGGAAAGTAGGTTCTGGGGGATAATAATGATTGTCTTAGACGTGGAATAATGGTTCGCTGGATGATTTGTGTAATGCGGCTGGCGGAGGGGCCATTTATACAGGAGCTTCATTTGGTGGTGGTGGTGGAATTTGTTTAGGAGGTTGAGGGGGTGGTGCTTGTGAGGTGGTTTTATAATAAGGTGGGTATGTGTGATAAGTGGAGGATGAGTTTATGGTGGGTGGGTCCTGTGTCTGGACTGGTGGAGGGATGTAGGTGGAATTGGCCGGGTATATGGGTAAAGGTTGTCCCTTCGCCCAAGCCTGGTACATCTCGGCCATTTATTGTTTCAGATTATACATCTCCTCTTTCATACTGTTCACGTCCACTACCTCATATTCATGTACTGGATCCATAAATGTAGCTTCAATTTCCTGAGTAATTGCCTTTGTCATGTTCTTAGAACGAGTGTTGTAATGGTGGATTACCATAATACCAGTTACTAACTACGTATCTGTTACTCAACAACAACAAACTTGTTAGTGGTTAGGTCATAACGGGTCAAGATTTACATATTGCAAACATAAACACAATTTTACCTGGCAATATGCGTCATTCGGCCTTGTTGTCTTTTCTTGCTTTGCCAATTTTACCACCGACGTTCTCTTTTCCACTTTTCATTCCCTCTTTTTCTTTTCTCTTTTTTTTTCATTGATTAATACTATGTATTTGCTTACCGCATAAGTACTTAAAGGAAAAGAATATTAAAGACAAATTTTGGATATTTTCAACTTCATTAATAACCAGTCATTGATTAAAAAGACAAATTCTAAAGGATAACTGTGTTACAACCTTCTAATAATGAAGGAAAAATAAAAATACAAACTCAAAATGTATAACCTAAGAATACACTAAAGATCCTAGTGCCCGCGGGACATCATTCGGTCTTGCCGCGGGCCTATATGCCAGTCCCCTTTGGAGTTTTCCAAATCTCTCATTATTTTCTTTGCAAATATCACTGCTGAGGCAACAAATGTCATCTAGGTCATATCTTCGCATGTCTGGCATTTTCGTGTGATATAGTGAGCAATGCTGACAATTCTCTCTCTAATCATTCCTTTCTCTTGAAGTAACCTCCCTTTTTGTTCGGCACGAGCATCCTGAGTCTGTTAACTTTTCTCTTGAAGCTGCTGCAGTTCCATTTCTAATCGGGCCTTGGCCATATAGAAATGTTCTCTTTCCATGTCAAATTATTTAACTTGTTTGCTAATTTTGACTTCGGCAGTGACAATATTTTTCCTTAACCGAACAACTTCAACATTATGTTCTTCTTTGAATTATTGGATCTTACGAGTCCTTTCTTCATCATTTCTAGCCAATTGCTTTCGAACCCCGATCAACTCTTTTTTGGCTTTATCTAGGTCAAAACTGTAACCGTTCACCTTTCGCCACAAATTATCAATCAGTTTTTCATCCCGGGTATGTCGAATAGGGGTTTTAGTTGTTGTTCTCATTTTCAGAATTTGAGCTTTTAGTGCCTCATTTTCTTTAATCAGGTTCTTCTTTTCACCCTCATCGGCCGCCGTTTGTAAGCTATTTTCGAACTTGAGGTCTTGAACCTGTTTTTCTAGCATACTTATTTTTGCTCGGTATTCGTTCTTTTTAGTCAACCAATCCCTTTGCTCTTTTGACAACTCGGCATATTCTTTGATGTGAGATCTCTTCGTTGGTATTTCATGCTCATAATCTCTTCTGTACCACATGGAATAACCAGGTGACACTTCACCTCTAGCCCGATCCCTTACACAAGTGTTCACTTTCAAATATTGAGACTCATTCCATAGTTGTCGGACTTTTGCCTCAGGAAACTACCCATCGGGACTAATCTCTATTAATTGAATGCTCAAATCTCCATCTTTTTGCACTATTTGATATCTTTCGAGTTGCCGTAACACTCGATATGGTGTGTAAGGTTGAATATTTTTTATCCCCATTAGAAGAAACTACCATCCTTCTGCCGGCATGTATATGATTTCATTGATGGGTAACCACCCGAATGCCCATTCTATCTGAGTAGCATTAAGAGATCAAAAATATGTGATCCAACCTTTATACCCCTCCGGCAACTTGACCCCTTTTACCCTCGTGTAGAATTCTTCTATGCAAGTCTTTTCTGATGATCCATATCTCAAAAATGGAGGGCGATGACATAAGTGATCGATCATCCACATTTGTAATAGCAAGTTGCATCCCTCAAAGAAATCTACTAAGGCATTACAAGCTATGAGGGCACGAAACATATCGGCCACTATCATAGGCACCAAAGTATTATTATCCTGCATAAGGAGAGTAGTGACAATCCCGGCAATTCTTATGTCGATGTTCCCATCATTCCTTGGAAATATTATCAAACCCAAAAAGGCCACCATGAAAGCAAAACGCCTATGTTCCTCCCATTTTTCCCGGTTTGCTTTGCTGTAGAGTTTGTTTGTCGGGTTATTAAGTCCTCCAGTGTGACCATATCTATGGTATATGAAATTCATAGCACAAAACCCATGGACCAAGTACTCATTGTGAATGCTTCTGCCTATTTTCAAGGAATCCAAGAATCTATGAGCGGTGACGGCTCTTGGAGCAACCATATATTTTTCTTTAAACGGGACCTCATCTTTACCAATATAATTAGCAATCTCCTCTAGTGTCGGAGTGTGCTCAAAGTCCGAGAAATGGAACACATTGTATGTGGGATCCCAGCAGGGGACCAAGGGTCGAATAATGTCTCCCCGTGGTATGATATCAAGCAACCCGGTAAGACCTTTCAAATATTTCTTGACCTCATCTTGTCCGTCATGACCCAAGTCGTTCCACCATAAGCGTAACTTCAAAAGTGATGTTATTCATTAATGAAAAAAGTTTATTTTGCATTGTGCTCATCTTGCACATTTATTTAAAGCTGATCTAACTACATATTATTTGACCTAAAGACAAAAATATATTTTTTTTTTAAAAAAATCATTTTCAAAGAGCCCGTATTTGCAAATACGGCCCTTCAGTTCTTCCTCCGATAATTTTAAGGCTGTATCTATTATTTAGGGAAACTGACTCAAAAGTGGCCATTTTTGCGCAAACAGCCTTCTAGAAACCTCTCGGGACATTCGCCTATTTTGTCAAAAACAGCATCACTTTGATAAACATTTTTGGTTCTTTTTGATAAAGGGGTGATTGGACCCGTCAAGGGTTTCCTACATATCTCGCCTAGTGGTGAGAATCCAACCAGCGTAGTTCGGTCAAATTATTTTTAGAGCAACTATTTCTGACTTAATCCAACTATGTTTTTATAAATTCTTCAAAATTTCGACAGAGTTTTGTTAGCATTTAGACATCAGTTTCTTTATGTGATGACCCGACCCGTCATCATGTGAGTTATCACCTCGTTATCCCCGTTAAATGCTTGTTAATGTTTCAATATGCATGTTTGGCGAGTTTGAGTCAATTCGTGTTGAGTTTAGTTGGAAATGAGACAAAAAGCCTCTTAGAAGAAGGAATAGTTAGGAAAAGTCAACTGAACATTGACTTGTGAGTTAGAGAGCTCAAAATTGAATTTTAATGATCGGTCAGCTCCGGGAGGTCATTTATGAGCTAGGAAAGCGATCGGAAGTGAATTTGGAGGCCCGGTGTAGTTTTAGGCTTGAATTGGCTAAGGTTGAATTTTGGCGAAATCCGAATGGTAGGTGAGATTTTGATCCGGGAGTCGGAATGGAATTCCGACAGTTGCAGTAGCTCCGTTAAGTGATTTTGGATATGCCTGCAAAATTTCAGGTCATTCGGACATCGTTTGGTCAGGTATTTGATCGAATGTGAATTTTTGAAGTTAAAGTTAAACTTATGCTTGAATTTGTTGAAAACGGACGATTTTGGTGTTAACGATAGAGTTTTGATGATTGGAACAAGTTCGAATAAGGTTATAGGGCGTGTTGGTGCTTTTGGTTGAGGTCCCGGGGGCCTCGGGTGAGTTTCGGGGTGGTTTCGGACCATTTCTAGGCCATTTTTAACTGCTGGTTTATGTCTGTAGCAGTGTTCTATGCGATCGCGGACAATGGGACGCGATCGCGGTGAGTAAAATGTGCGAAAAATATTAATGAATCGCGATCGCGTGAAATGCTCTGCGATCGCGAAGAAGGAAAATTTCTGTGCATTGATCCTATTTCGGAAGCTCATATCTTTTTATCTACAGGGAATTTTAAGGTAATTCAAAAACGAAAGTTCTAGATCATCGTGTCTAGTTTGCATAAAGATAAAGAAATATAGATTTGGACATCCGTGTAAAAAGTTATGGACGTTACACTATAGGGTGTCCGAGAAGGATCTCTAATACACATGTATAAATAGGGAAGCTTATGTCTCGAAATATAAACATGTATAAATTGGGAAGCTTGTGTCTAGTTTCCTGAACATCAAACCATTCATCATTCGGAGTTGTATGCACAAAGTTATGACCATTATACTGAAGCCTGTCCGGAAGAACCAGAATTTGTTCACCGCGATCGCGAAGACTTTCCCGCGATCGCGAAGGGTAAATTTTAGGCCAAATTTTGTTCTCCGCGATCGCAGAGCCATTCCGGTGATCGCGATGAGCAATATGCCTGGGCAGAATGTTTTTAAAACATTCCAGTCGCGAAATCAACCCATTTTTCCACCATTTTTTGTCATTCTTGAGAGCTTTTGGATGGGAATTGAAGGGATTTCAACGGGGAATCGTTGTAGGTAAGTTTTATGAGTTAAATACACGATTTTATCAAATAATCTTCCATTAATTCTCTGAATTTGGGTAAATAATCAAGAAAATTAGGGCTTTGAGCAAAAATCTTAAAATGGGGATTTGAAGGAGCATTTGTGGTCCGATTGGGAGTTCTTGGTATCTACGGACTCGTGGAGAGACGAGGATTCCGAAAATGTGAGTTTCATAATATTTCGAGAAGCGTACCAAAAGTCGGATTTTGATAACTTTGTGGGTTTTGATGCAATTTGAGTTATTTCGAATGGATTGCGTGAATTTGGCATATATTGATGTATTATCATTGATTTTGAGCAGATTTGGCATCCGAGGAGATTGATTTGCGAGGCAAGCGCAAGGCGGACTAAGGCTTCTACCGGTTCGAGGTGAGTGGTGATAGTAAATAATGTACTAAGGGTTTGAATCCCCGTAGTAGCCCTTCACAGTGCTATGTTGAGTTGAGACACGCGTTCTATGACTGGCGTGGTGACATTGTGATTGGGGGTTCGGACTTGGTCCTTCCCGGCTAATAGAATACTGTGTTTAATGACTGTTAATGAGATTATAATTGTGCAATTGGGCTAATAGCCATGTTTGGGGCCTTGTGCCGATCTGTAGAGTATTAGGGAACCTATAGAGCTAGGTGACCCTTATATCATGTTGGAGACATACACTCCGTCGTAGCTACAACTGTATAGCATATTACGAGCCAGTACTAGATGTGTACTTTGAAAGATCCTACCTAGGGTGGAATTCCCTGTTCTAGCTGAGTGAGCCTGAGAGGCCGGGTCTATATTGACCGGGATAGGGTCGAGGACCCATTATGAGGTATTATATATATATACCTCTATTGGATCGGGCTGCACGCCGCAGCAGTATATACATTGGATCGGGCTGCACGCCGCAACAGTATATACATTAGATCGGGCTGCACGCCGCAGCAGTATATATATTGGATCGGACTGCACGCCGCAATAATATGCATGGTGTATATTATAGGATCGGGCTGCGCGCCGCAGCAGCATAAATATATATACATATATATATTGGATCGGGCTGCACGCCGCAGAAATACATGTGTGGATCGAGCTGCATGCCGCAGCATCATAGCGCTTGGGCCTAGGGAGCCCCTCCGAAGTCTTTATACACCCCCAGTGAGCGCCGTCGATGCTAAATGGAGCGGGCTGCGCGCTGCAGCGGTATATGTAATGGAGCGGGCTGCACGCCGCAGCATTTCACTTATTCATATCCATATACATACTTAAATACTTATAAATTATAGACATGTGTATATATTTACATACATTAAGTTGGTTGTACACCGTAGCGGTGCGAGCGATTATTTGGTCAGTGTGGGACCTTGTTGAGATAGATGTGGACTGGAGATGAGAGTATTCACCGTAGTGATGATTTACCTGTGAGGTTACCCTTAGAACTGTTTAGTGATAGTACAGGTGTTCTCACTTTCGGTTATTGTTTATTATTATTACTCACTGAGTTGAAATATACTCACCCCACTCCCCTGCACTTTCTATGCAGATCCACAGGTGCCCGAGAGCAGTTGAGACATTGTAGCTGCTGATCCTTGTCTACTTTTGCGGAGATTACGAGGTAGCTGCCAGCGTCCGAAGAGCCTGTTTTCTCCTTCTTTATCATCATGTTGATTTCTTTTTGCCTAGACTTGTTTGTATTAGGATGTTATTCTGTAGAGGCTCAGTCTCGTGACACCACGATATGGTTGGAACCGTATTTTGTATGCTTTTACTATCTCGCTTATCACCTGATATGATCATTTGCTGTTTAAGTTTATTTTGATTAATTGGAATTAATAACTGGATGGTTTAAGGGATAATATGGTCGGGCTTGCCTAGCATTGTGTTAGGCTCCATCACGACCAGGGTTTGGGTCGTGACAAGTTGGTATCACAGCCTAGGTTAACAGGTCTCGCGAGTCATGAGCCGGTTGGTAGAGTCTCGTGGATCGGTACGGGGACGCCTGTACTTATCCTCGGGAGGCTGCAAACCTTTTAGGAAAGTTTCAATTCTTGAAATTCTTATCGTGCGTACTTGATTCAGCTTGAGATGTAATTCTTGAAACTCTTTCTATATGTTTGTAAGTGCACTCGAGTGCTTAGTGATAAATTTGCCTTGATGGCTTATGATTCCCCAATCGAGGGACGAGATATAATCTCTATGAGTTCATGATTGGTCCTGTCGGGAGGACTTGAGGCCGGATCCTTATCTATGGCTTGAGCACCAAGGTGCTAATTTCGCGAGCCGGTATTATGAAGTTCATACGATCGATATTGATTTTGGTTGAAAAACAAATGGCAGTTTGATAATGGGAGAGCTGTAAGGTATTCGGTTCTTGTTGTGATTTGATATGTAGCCCTAGCTATGGGCATGAGAAATATGTTCATTGCCTTTTGGCGGAAATTTAAAGTGCACTACATGTGGTAGTATGAGTTCAAACTCAAGAAAACTGAATTGGTCGTGCTATGAATATTGTGGTGAAAGATATTTGACATATGTTATGATTTGGGCAGGTGCAGCGCACGTTCATGTACTAATGCTGATAATATAATTCGTGTAGTAATGAGATTTATGTTGTGGATATGCATTGTGATGTTTTGTCGAGTTGCCGATGCATCGTTAGGGTGGTTTTGGTGATTCTCTGGCAGGTGGATAGGCCAAATTACAAAGGAAACTCTGTCAAAAGTTTTGGAATCATTTGAGACTTAGAAAAGATTTTGTTACCTAAGGAATGGGCTTAACTGTTGTGTGTGAATGAATACAAGAAGTGCAAAAGAATTAAGATTTCTGATGCAAAAGAATTAAGATTTCTGATGATTCGAGTCTCCGCCAAAGCTTGTAAATGACCCGAGTTTAATCTCATTGTAACATTGCGGCATCGTTTGAGCAATAATGCTATAAGTGGTTAAAAGTACTTTGATTTATGTCTTCGAGCCAAGTTGGGGAGGTTGTTATTGATTAACAGATTGCACCGTTGTGTGTCATGTTGGTTCTGTCTCAAGGTATGTTGGTAAATCAGTTCTGGTTGCAAAAAATTTAGCCGAGAATGGCGAGGGTGAAGAAAAATTTTGATAAAGGTTATGTGGTTTCATAGACGTGAAGAAATATTAGGATGTTTTGAACTTATGTTGGTAAAGAATGTTCGGTGTATAGAAAATAAAGATAGCTAATTGTATTTGTATGTAATCATGTTCTACGGTGTCAGAGTTCTAGTAAGGCCCGAGTGATTCTGTTCAATAAGGCAGTTGAATTATAACTGGTTAAGGGTGAATGACGCCCGAGAATAGCCTTGCGGTGTTCAAGATTTACGCTTGCAATGGTACAGTGGTTTAAGATTGTGTATATGGCTAAAGACGGTGGTTTCGTTAGAAGAAATCAAGACTTTTGTTATGTTATAGGGATGATGAGATTCTATGTATCTATATTGGAGAGTAATAATAACGAATTCAAAATTGTAGGAAGTTCTTCAAGGTAAAGTGTTGTAGATTGTGGTATATCTGGGAAACATCTGAGGGAGTATTCAGCGGCCTGTGAGTCTTAGACGGTGTGGTATTATGTACGAGTCTCGTGTGGTAACATGAGTTGATGTATTATGGTGCTACAGTAAAGGCTAATATTGAATTAAAGATGAATCAGAAAGGAAACTGGGTAAATGGAACAACTTGTTAGTAAACTGAAACAGTATGAAAAGGGTGCGAGTAGCTCCTGGTATGTGTTCAAAATAATGATTCTTGCAGTTATGGTGCAGTATGATATATGCGATGTCCTATGGAAAGATGATAACGACATGTTCAAGGTTTTGAGATTAGTTCATATTATATGGGAAGTCATTAAAATCCCAAAGCAGCGTGGGTAGCTGCAAATAATCTGAGAATCAATCTTCCTGGTGGTTGAGGAAAATGGTACTGCTATTCTAGTAATTCGGCAGAGTATATGGTCAAAAGGACCAGGTAATATAAACTGATAATATCTAGTGGTGTGGTGGTATCCTCTTGTTGGATTGACAATGATGATTGAGTTGTAAAGGGCATAAGGAGATTTCTGAATGGCTTACGTGGTATGAATGAATGCTTGATGTGTGTTATGTATTCGTACGCTGGAGTGTGGAATCATTCATAATGATTCATGTGTTATATATGTGTTGGAAACTAGAAGTTCTCTTAATCTGCCTACGCAGTAGTGGTGTGTCGTGTGTATCGACACCGTTTAGCGGTTATTGGTAATTGGAAGCCCTAGTGGCTCTCTCGTTACTTGATATGACGAATTTAAATAATGATATATGATTGTAGACTGGTTGTTATAAGTCATGTTGTCTAGACTAATGTGATATGGACTATATCAGAGAAATGTCACAACTGCGTGGCAGAGCGCATCAGATCGTGCTCCAGCAGGGTAGATGTACCCTAGGGCCAGCGGACGGCTGGTAGGTATTGCTTTGTAAGTTGGGCCTTCGTGGCGGATGTCAGTGTAGAGGTATCTACCATTGATTCAGTTCCGGTATTGAGGAACTTTGTCGGATGCGTTTCATGTGGCCGAGCTTGAGGCTATATATGTGTTTGTTGCAACGAGCAACTTGACTCGATGTGCATTCCCTTTTGCTAGATTATGCGTGGATCGGGTGGCACGCCGCCACAGGTATAGTACTGGATCGGGTGGCACGCCGCCACATGTATGGTATCAGGATCGGGTGGCACGCCGCCACAGGTATGGTATCTGGATCGGGTGGCACGCCGCCACAGGTATGTTATTGGAAGGGGTTGCGCGCCGCAACAGTGTGATGTGGAAAATATAGCTTCCTATATGTTACCTTGTATACAATACTTCCTAGCTTCCAAGGAATAGTCCGTATTGGGTATCGCTCGGGGAATGGCACATCGGTTGTGTCCTTTCAGGATTTGATAGCGTACATCAATTGTATCACCGTAGGTTTGATTGATGCTTGGGTTCAGACCTAGATCTGTGCGTGGATGACCGTTATGAGCATGGTGACTTGAGGTGCTTCGTGAGTAATAGTGTTTGGATAGAATCATGAGTCGTGGCAAGGCCACGTGATGTTATGACCTTTCCAGAAGGAGTCATGTACTCTATTCCTATGATGTGAGACGGGATCTCAGTTTTATGATATGATGGTACAGAGGAATTGAATTATAGCTCTGTTGTTGGAGTTAGTTGTCATGATTTGAGTATGTTCAGACGTTTCCTATTGGAGCTTGTGTTGTGCTTGTCGCGGCTTAGGCCGGTGTTGAGGCGTCATATCACCGGTGTGGTGTGTTATAGCCTAAATGATCATTTGAGTCATTAATGAGTGCGAGCATGTATGATTTCAGTTGGTTAGAAGGGTAATATCGAGATTTGGCTTTGAATTCTGTTGTAGTATCAATTAAAAGGGAAATGGATTCATGAATGGTTGACCTGAGAGATGGATTCGATATATCGCATGTGCGGTTGCCGTGGGCGGGATATGAAGGTGTTGGAATAAGACTCTATCTAATGAGAAAGGTTCTTTCTGCTAGTATTTGGTTATTGTGGCCAGTTTTTGTGATTAGAGACTATCGTCTCGAGTGATTGGGTTGTTTGATACATCATGTGATCTCACCCGGAGTGGCGAGTTTGGCTATTACGGTTAGATCGTGTGTACTCTGAGTATAGATGTGGGATTCAGATTTGGTATATGATTTCAGAAAGTGCAATGTGGTTTATGGTTCAGATAGACTGTGGAAATTCAGCTATACTATGTTATCGGACTTATGAAAGATAAGGTGAAGTGGTATCACCCCGAGTATATACTTGGTGAGGTCATTCAGCTATTGTGTTGAATCTAGTACAACTCTGGGTCCGCTCGAGGACAAGCGTTTGCTTAAGTTGGGGAGAATGTGATGACCCGGCCCGTCATCATGTGAGTTATCACCTCGTTATCCCCGTTAAATGCTTGTTAATGTTTCAATATGCATGTTTGGCGAGTTTGAGTCAATTCGGGTTGAGTTTAGTTGGAAATGAGACAAAAAGGCTCTTAGAAGAAGGAATAGTTGGGAAAAGTCAACTGGACGTTGACTTGTGAGTTAGAGAGCTCGGAATCGAATTCTAATGATTCGGTCAGCTTCGGGAGGTCATTTATGAGCTAGGAAAGCGATCGGAAGTGAATTTGGAGGCCCGGTGTAGTTTTAGGCTTGAATTGGCTAAGGTTGAATTTTGGTGAAATCCGAATGGTAGGTGAGATTTTGATCCGGGAGTCGGAATGGAATTCCGACAGTTGCAGTAGCTCCGTTAGGTGATTTTGGATATGCCTGCAAATTTTCAGGTCATTCGGACATCATTTGGTCGGGTTTTTGATCGAATGTGAATTTTTGAAGTTAAATTTAAACTTAAGCTTGAATTTGTTGAAAACGGACAATTTTGATGCTAATGATAGAGTTTTGATGATTGGAACAAGTTCGAATAAGGTTATAGGGCGTGTTGGTGCTTTTGGTTGAGGTCCTGGGGGCCTCGGGTGAGTTTCGGGGTGGTTTCGGACCATTTCTAGGCCATTTTTAAATGCTGGTTTATGTCTGTAGCAGTGTTCTATGCGATCGCGGACAATGGGACGCGATCTCGGTGAGTAAAATGTGCGAAAAATATTAATTAATCGCGATTGCGTGAAATGCTCCGCGATCGCGAAGAAGGAAAATTTCTGTGCATTGATCCTACTTCGGAAGCTCATATCTTTTTATCTACAGGGAATTTTAAGGTGATTCAAAAACGAAAGTTCTAGATCATCGTGTCTAGTTTTCAGAAAGATAAAGTAATCTGGATTTGGACATCCGTGTAGAATGTTATGGACGTTACCCTATAGTGTTTTTGAGAAGGATCTCTAATACACATGTATAAATTGCGAAGCTTATGTCTCGAAATATATACGGATTCAGGAATTGAGCATCAAATGAAAGTTATATCCCTATGTTTCTAGTTTCTAGAACATGAAACCATTCATCATTCGGAGTTGTGTGCACAAAGTCATGACCATTATACTGAATCCTGTCCGGAGGAACCGAAATTTGTTCATCGCGATCGCGAAGACTTTCCCGCGATTGCGAAGGGTAAATTTTGGGCCAAATTTTCTTCTCCGCGATCGCAGAGTCATTCCCGTGATCGCGATAAGTAATATGCCTGGGCAGAATGTTTTTAAAACATTCCAGTCGCGAAATCAACCCATTTTTCCACCATTTTTGGTCATTCTTGAGAGCTTTTGGATGGGAATTGAAGGGATTTCGACGGGGAATCGTTGGAGGTAAGTTTTATGAGTTAAATACATGATTTTATCAAATAATCTTCCATTAATTGTCTGAATTTGGGTAAATAATCAAGAAAATTAAGGCTTTGACCAAAAATCTTAAAATGGGGATTTGAAGGAGCATTTGTGGTCCGAATAGGGAGTTCTTGGTATGTACGTACTCATGGAGAGACGAGGATTCCGAAAATATGAGTTTCATAATTTTTCGAGAAGCACACCAAAAGTCGGATTTTGACAACTTTGTGGGTTTTGATGCAATTTGAGTTATTTCGAATGGGTTGCGTGAATTTGGCATATATTGATGTATTATCATTGATTTTCAGTAGATTTGGCATCTGAGGAGATTGATTTGCAAGGCAAGCGCAAGGCGGAATAAGGCTTCTACCGGTTCGAGGTGAGTGGTGATAGTAAACAATGTACTGAGGGTTTGAAACCCCGTACTAGCACTTCACAGTGCTATATTGAGATGAGACACGCGTTCTATGACCGGCGTGGTGACATTGTGATTGGGGGTTCGGACTTAGTCCTTCCCGGCTAATAGAATACTGTGTTGTACGACTGTTAATGAGATTATAACTGTGCAATTGGGCTAATAGACATATTTGGGGTCTTGTGCCGATCTGTAGAGTATTAGGGAACCTATAGAGCTAGGTGACCCTTATATCATGTTGGAGACATACACTCATCCGTAGCTACAACTGTATAGCATATTACGAGCCACTACTAGATGTGTACTTTGAAAGATACTACCTACGGTGGAATTCCCTATTCTAGCTGAGTGAGCCTGAGAGGCCGGGTCTATATTGACTGGGATAGGGTCGAGGACCCATTATGAGGTATTATATATATATATACCTATATTGGATCGGGCTGCCCGCCGCAGCAGTATATATATTGGATCGGACTGCACGCCGCAATAATATACATGTAATATACATGTGGGACGGACTGCACGCCGCATTATTATTACGCTTGGGCTGTAGGAGCCCATTCGGAGTCTGAGTCTGCACACATTCTCAGTGAGCGCTGGTGTATATTATGGGATCGGGATGCGCGCCGCAGCAGTATAAATATATATACATATATATATATTGGATCGGGCTGCACGCCGCAGTAATACATGTGTGGATCGGGCTGCACGCCGCAACATCATAGCGCTTGGGCCTAGGGAGCCCCTCCGAAGTCTGTATACACCCCCAGTGAGCGTCGTCGATGTTAAATGGAGCGGCCTATGCGCCGCAGCGGTATATGTAATGGAGCGGGCTGCACGCCGCAGCATTTCACTTATTCATATCCATATACATACTTAAATACTTATAAATTATAGACATATGTATATATTTACATACATTGAGTTGGCTGTACACCGTAGCGGTACGAGTGATGATTTGGTCGGTGTGGGACCTTGTTGAGATAGATGTGGACTGGAGATGAGAGTATTCACCGTAGTGATGATTTACCTGTGAGGTTACCCTTAGAACTGTTTAGTGATAGTACAGGTGTTCTCACTTTCGGTTATTGTTTATTATTATTACTCACTGAGTTGAAATATACTCACCCCACTCCCCTGCACTTTCTATGCAGATCCACAGGTGCCTGAGAGCAGTTGAGACATTGTAGCTGCTGATCCTTGCCTACTTTTGCGGAGATTACGAGGTAGCTGCCAGCGTCCGCAGAGCCTGTTTTCTCCTTTTTTATCATCTTGTTGATTTCTTTTTGCCTAGACTTGTTTGTATTAGGATGTTATTCTGTAGAGGCTCAGTCTCGTGACACCACGATATGGTTGGGACCGTATTTTGTATGCTTTTACTATCTCACTTATCACTTGATATGATCATTTGCTGTTTAAGTTGAATTTGATTAATTGGAATTAATAACTGGCTGGTTTAAGGGATAATATGGTCGGGCTTACCTAGCATTGTGTTGGGTGCCATCACGACCAGGGTTTGGGTCGTGACACTTTACTATTCTTCTTTTTTCCCTTCCTCAATTTTTAGTCGATCAGCATAATGGCCCAAGACAAATAAACGCAACATATAATCATGATTTGTCTTTTTATATTCGGGTCACCTGTCCTAGACGGACCTAACCCCTGTGTTGAGTCCCCTAAATCAGATATGATGCAAATAAACATCCTAACTCTAGGCTCAATATCCTGATTTTTCATTGGTTCTAGACTGTGTACCCAAGGAGACAACTCGAGTCGAGGAGGGGGCTACGTACCGGGGACCCGCGGGATCGTCTAGCTTAGTAACTTTTCCGACCTCTATTTGTTATTTTGGTATTGACTTAACATAAAGGGGAGTCTCAACCAGTAAGCACATCCCTGGAGGTAAGAAGAGAAGTGTTTTCGGCACAATTTTTATATACAATTCACATAATATCAAAGCGGTAAACTTATAGCACGTTGATGAAAATCATATAATGAAATTAGATATAATCCAAAAAAACAATTTAACTAAGCTTGAATTCTTAATCCCTGAACCGATGTTCTTGGTATCTTATCCCCAGCTGAGTTGCCAGAGCTGTCACACCTCCTTTTTCCATAATGTAATGTATTACGCTACTTTACTCGTGAGGGCGTTGAGGAGTTTTTTCCAATTTAAGGATAGTCGGAACGGGATTATTTATTTAAGTATTCAGAGTCACCACTTGAGAATATAATGGTGTCCCAAGTCACCTGTTTAATCCCAAACCGAGGAAAGTTTGACTCTGTTACAGTCTGCGAACTAGAAATCCGGATAAGGAATTTTATTAACCTAAGAGACGGTGTTAGGCACTACCAAATTCTGTGGTTCTAGCATGGTTGCTCAACTGTTGATTTTTATTTTTGTCTAATTCTGATTATATGCTTTAAATCATGTGCGTTAATGTTTTGGTTTTCAATTTTTTTTAGAATTACAACGTTGTGAAAATGCATTCTTTGACCACATCGTACCAGTACGCCTATGGCTTTGGATATATTTTGACTTCGTAGGGAGTAGGATTTGGGTCACATAAATGTGCACCCGTTCATGAGAATGTATATTATAATTGTGCTTAATAGTGTCTATTTATTTGTTACTTTGGGAAAGATCGTGGAATTAGCTAAACGATCAGTCCGATGTCTAAATTATCATAATTGTTATTCAAGGACCCCATTTGTCTATTTTATGACGGGGTTCATCTCATTAAGTTTTAAAGGTTAACCAATATTGTACTAAATTTTCTATCACTTGTTTTTCTTTTAATATAAATAGTTATTAACAGCTTTCTAACAATTCTAATTATCCTTTGGATCCTGGCCATTATACATTATTGGGGCTGGAATTTGGACTAATTTTAACAGAAATGCACCAGTGTGTGTAAGGCTATTCAAAGCCTAGTCCAAAGCTACGAATTCAAGTCCATTGAGCTTAAAAGCTCTTATATCTTATTCTAGTTTTTTTTATGCCCAATCTCGTCAATACTAACAGTTGAATTTGAATCAAACTTAATACAAACAATACTACTTCAGTAAGGTGTAACTCTGATATTATTCATTTATTAATATCATTCAATCAAACTATATCAATCAAACTGAATCAATATATATATGTGTATGTTCAGATTCAGGTCTACTTAATTTTTACTTGTGGATTCTAAATGGTTAAACTAATTAATCATATTTTCAACTGGATCCTGAACTTTAATCAAATTGTATTCATTGTTTCAGGTCTGGTTTTGAATTTAAATGGATTTATGCAAAGTCTAACGCCCCAGAATTAATACGAAATTTAAATAGATTTAACACCTCAAAATTATGGACAAAATGTATCTAATTACTTCATTATTTACTTACAATCACTAGTCCAGAAACTTTGAACAACGGAAATATTCTAAGATTTGGTATTCATTTCTTAATTTTAGAAACAAATGAAAGTTAACAGTACTCAATTCGATTTCAACCGAGTTTTGAAGCTACAAATCTTGGTGATCTTTTTTTTTAAACTAGTCTATTCCACATTATCATGTATCAGCATCTAAATTAACGTTTCTACATAATTACCAACCTCAAATTATAGTTGAAACAGTCCAAGTCTAATTTATACAATAAGTTCCTAACGAATTACATTATTTCTAAGTACTCACAACTACAAATAGAACAGTATTAAAATACAGAAAGGATTAATGCGTATTTTTATTTCTCCAGAACTTCGATTACATCCTTGAGAATTAGTGGCGTACCTGGTCAAATTGAGAAGAGAATCGATGAGTTCTAAGGATGTAGAAGAAGAAGAAGAAGATCAGTAATAGGCAGCAATCCAAGTAATATCAGCAGTGAATTCAGTATAACACAGCAACAGGCTTGATTTCAGAGTAGAAGATCTAATGAATTCAACCAAATGATGAAGAACAATGATCAAAGTAACAAAAGCCCAAAATTTCACTCGAACAGAAGCAATGAAACAGTAGTAATATTTTCAATGTATTTAAGATTTCAAAACTTCTGAACCTCTTAAAATATGGCCTAAAGAGGCCTATTTATAGAGTAAAAATCAGGGGGAAATTTGAATTAGCTATTCAGATTTCCTACCCCTACTATTTTTAATTGTTTTAGTCTGGTATGTGTGAATTAATCGTGAATACACTTGATCCCTTGCTAGAAGGTTCTAGTGTATTCTATATTATTTCATTTAGGCCTAAATGCCTTTATTACCCTCACTTACTAGTGATTTCTACCTATTTACCCTTTAGTTATACCTAAGATGCCATTTAATATTGAACTAATTACATCAAAACCAAGCAAATTTGTCTTTAATACCCTTAGCATTTTCAAATTGTTTCCACAATATCACTTACCCATTCCCCTTTTAATTAATCAAAAATTCAGAAGAAGAAAAAAGTTGAAAATTACATTGCAGTAACAACAAATATTAAACATCTTACAGATGTAGCCATATAATGATTAAACACTCAATTAATAAGATTTAGAGGATAAAATGGATATAAGTTGAATCTCTTAACAGAATTGTTCAATCAGAGGTGGAACTATTCAAGTAAGACACTTAATCGGATATAAAGAAAGCAATTTATGACTTAAATCATGAAAGAAGCACATACTGAGGTATTCATGATAGAACAGAAGGGTTTGAGCATGTAACAGACTCAGGTTTTACTCAAGAAAGTTCAGAAAAAAAAGAGTAGAAGAAGTTGAGAAACATAAGCAAAAAATAGAAAGATAGGGTTTTGGGTACGTAGCTTTCGTGTTTTCTTTTCTTTCTTTTCTATTTTTCTTCTTTTATTCATTTTTCTTTACTTATTCTCTTCTTTTTCTTGATTTTTGGCATCAGAAGGCACTGAGGCCTTTGTTCTTTCTTTTCTTGGTTTTTCGGCATCAGCGGTTCAGAGGCCATTTTTTTGGGATTCTTGGTCTTCAAAAAGACTCTTTGAGTCTTATTTTTTTGAAAAAGATCTTGATTAAGGGTTTTGGAGTTTTATGGGGTGGCTTTTGGACAAGTATATCCGCCAGAGTAGGGTTCTGGCGGAACACTTTTAAGGATTCGAAGAGTTCGGCTTATATTCGAACGAAAACAAGTAGATGGGGTGAAAGAAGGGTTCAGGGCGATTCAGGGGTGTTACTGGTGGAAGGTGGTTTATAGTTTGGTAGTCGCCAACTAGGGTTCCGGCGAACCATTTTTTTAGATTTGGGATGAATTGGGTAGTTTTTGGTTGGGGTTATGGTGATAGGGTGAGAGAAGAGGAGAAAAGGGTTCAAGGGTGTGGAGGTTGGTCGGAGAAGACGACCAGCGATGAGCCACCGGTGGGGTTTCGGCGGCCCATAATAGAGAGAAGAAGGAGATAAAGGGCAGCTAGGGTTTGGGGAGTTATAAGGTGTAGTGTATAATCTTAAAATGTAACGTTGTGTGTATTGATATATCAAAGGTGTAATGATAGTTCTCGACCGTTGGATCAAGCTGGACGAAGGGCCAGGATTCATAGATGTCACATGACATCGTTTGATTCAATTAAGGCTCTCAATTTCATCTGTTCGATTAGCCAATTGAACGGTCCTGATCATTTATGTGAACGACGTCGTTTTACTTTTAAACCCTTGCTATTCCTGGACCGTTTGATTAAACTTTCCAACGGTCCAAATAAGACCATTGAGCGACGTCGTTTTGGTTTATGTACAAGCAGGACGGTGTTCATCGTTTGGGCCTGGTCTATGTGTTAATTCATCGGGCCACTGATTTTGTTGTTTGGCCCAAATCCTTTATATATTGTATTTACCTTGTATTACACCTTGTATTTTTATATTTTCCGTATTATATATTTTTGTATTTATTTTCTTTTTCTGTATTTTTGTATTATTCTTGTATTTATTCCTTGTATTTTCTTGGTATTTTCTTTTAATTTTCTAATTTTCTAGAATTAAGGATAATTTCTTATTATATTATTAGTATTTTCATATTTAAAACGGGGAATGTATTTTGTTTTAATTCTTTTCAACAATAAAATGAATAATGGTATTTCAACATAGTTATCAACAAATTGCACACAAAAATTATTTTCATTATATATTTTTTTTGAAGTTTTTGGTTTGGGGTAAAAATCACGTGCTCACACCAGATAGCTACTTTTGTCCCATTAAGCTGAAGCATACGAATGACAGATTTGTGTCCAGCGTGTGACCACAGTCGATGACGCATTTCATTTTTCTTGAGGGTACTCTGTGTAAGGGCAGACGGGAATGCCTACCCCTTTAAATCAGTCTTCCTCCATCTGAATCAACGTCAAAGTAGTTTCCACCTTCTTACTTTGCCGGTATCCTAAGATCGATCTCTTTACCAAGTCATTTCGCACCTTGCACTGAGAATAAAGGACTAATGCCGTACTGTGCTACTGTCTTGACCTAGGATTCTTTTCCTCAGAAAATCTGATGATTTCAAGGAAGGAGATTCTAAGATATCACATTCTGTGGCAAAGAGCCCATTCGATGGCATATGTGCCCGCTTGAATTTCACTTTCACTCTTGGATAGCTATTGCTACGGGGATTTTCTGGCTTGAACGGGAAGAAATCCATGAGAGGAAAACTACTTCTTTTAGAAAACAGACTTACATAGTTCAACAAAAGGTCTTGACCAACATACAGAGCTTTTTCCACCAGTCTTTTAGGTCGGGCACCTTCTTTCTGTTCATTTCATTTTAGAAAGATGAAGAAAGGCAAAGTTCTACTATCCAGTTGAGAATAAATTACAATTCCACGTCCAACAAGGAAGACAAGAGCAAACTTTGGATTCTTGACTGACTCTTCTTCTTTGAAGCATTCAGAGACAATCAAGATTGGTTTAGTCGGATCTTTCCATGCAATTTCATCTTTTCCACAAGAGATTGCTCTCTTCCGAGGCTTGAGAGCTTAGTCCATTCTTGTTCACCTTTCTTTTTATTTACTTATTTTCTTTATTGAATTATTTTCTCAAAAGATTTCTTCCTTCAATTAGAAAAGAGGCTAATGGAAACTCATGAGCATCACTCAGAGCTATTAAGCTCTTTGGGGGAAGTTAGAAGTTCTTCCACTCAGAATTGCATAAAAGAAGAAATCTCCACAGAAGACTTCAAAGGATAGGAATTGGTGCACTAGGTTCTTCAACTAATAACTATTCAAATTGTAAAACTCCTTACTTCAATCCTCCTTCGATGCATACTTACTTAGGTCAAGCTGACCTAGCTTGAACTCTACCAACGCTTTTCATGTAAGGAATGCCACATCAATCTAATATTCTAATATGTTGACTTGCACCCAAGCCTAGCTCTTTGGGGTGGGCCGGTCTCGCTAGGTGAGTTAATGAGACCAAAGCGTTAAAAATTGGTTGCCTGCAAAATCAACATGAAAGATTTGGTTGTTTGATTTGGCAACGTGGTAAAGGGCAGGTTCTGTAGTCAACTGCACTAGGTCACTTCCTGCTCCATCGAGTCATTTAATCTTCTCAATTCCACTCGGGCATACTCTTTCATAGGCTCGACATAGGTTGTGATGTCGGGTCCTCTCTTCGCTTCATGAATCTTAGTTGGAAGCCCCCATTTTGATGAGACATCTAATGAAGTAGGAGCCCACTCCCTACCTAGCAGTACTTTTATGGTTTTCCTCTCGAGATCCTATTTGAAATGCAGCTGCGAGAACCTGTCTGGATTTAGTGGTCCTTTCTCGCGCAGCTACTGAGACATATGTAGTCTCGCGCTTCCCTTGGCATACCTTTGTTACCATTACTAAGAAAATAAAGGAGAAATCCCAGATAAACTATTGATCTAGCTCTTTCGCATCGAGGAAAACCCTTATTTCTTCTTACACGCTAGGCGCCCTTTTCTCGAACGAAAGAGGGGTCTTTGCCGGAACCGATACTAGTAGTTAGATTCAATATTCAAAAAGACTTAAATAGAAGCAAAATCTAGTTGAGAAGAGACAAGCACGGTGACATCCATCGATGGGATGTCGGTCGAGAAGCGGCCTAGGTAAAGCCAGATGTTGAAATGTAGAATGTATTGGTGGCACATCGACCTAGAATAAGGGTTCTCGTCCATGATTCCTGGATTCCAACTTTTCAAAGGCAAAGGAAGTCTCAAGCTATAAAAGTAGTCCTACCATTGATGCTAGGAGATAGAAGAGCTACCATAGATCCTTTAGCGATGAATAGCATACTTTCCTCTAAGAATATGCCTTGAATAAGCGGATGAACCACTTGAGCCTCCTATTTCACTGAATCTGCTCCTATCTCTATAGAGCTCAAAAACCTTATAGGATCTCTAGTCTGTAGAGAAAGGGCCTATGATGGAATCATTAAATCTCAGCGACGCGGTGAAAGATATAAAATAGGTGGATGATCCCAAGTATTGAAAATATCACTGCATCGTCAGTCACCCTACAACAAGATGCTTCGTCTTAAAGGAGAAGATCATGACATCGATGAGAGATGGAAAGATCATTATTGACGCTAATGACACGGCCGAAGTGAACCATGTTAGTGCTAAAATCGACCACAAGAAGGGATAAACGTAATGTCTTCTCCAAGGTTCTCTAACAAGAAAGGAGAGATCCACAAGACATTCTTCCTCAAGATCAATCTGAATTGCTGATTGAAGTTCATTGAAGATTCAGCACATCACAACGAACTCATTTCGTTTAAGAAATACACTATATTGTCCATCGAATTGAAGAAAACAAGTAGGAGTGTTAAAGAGAAGTTGTTCCTCTTGATCAATCCAAAGTGCTACTTACTCTTATTGACGATAAAGTAAATCACAAGGAGGTCCACATAATCCTGCACTCGAGAAATATGCCACTTCAGCCCTCGAATCAAGGAAAACAAATTAGAGACAAGAATCAAGGGATACACAGAGTTGTACTCACAAGTTTTATTAAAAAATGAAATTTTCTTTACATTTCTTTCGTGATTGAAATTATTAATTTCCATACATGAAATTTTTCACGAACAGTAAGCTAATCAAATCAATATGACTGGTGGAATGTGGTATTGTAGCTATTGGTTGGTAAGCTTGTAATCAAGTTATTGCTATCTTACGATGAGCTTGCTATACTCTATTAGTTCCTCTCATTGGTCTATCATAAGCAACCAAGCGAAAGTAGGTTTCTCTCTTTCCATTTACTTAATATGAAATGTCGCTACGACCCGAGTCAGTGTTGGAGTTAGGTTCGTTGATCGCCCAAAAAATGATTCTTATCCCATACGTCGAGTTTCCACGCTCCTGTTTATTATTTTCTAGAACCTTAGGAACTCTCCTTCCCGACTGCTCCCTCCCCCTGGCTTTGCCCTTGGGTTTTTCAACCAACCTGGCATGATCAGACCGGGGCGCCTCAACGATGATGTAGTTGTAGTAGTAATATGACAGGAAATCTTTTAATATCTGCCCATGATTCATGGAACCATTCCTTCGCGTGTCGTAGCTTAGGATTCGTGCTATTGCTATTGTTTAGGGGTGTCAAGACCTGGTTCCTACTTTTTCTTTTTGAGAAAGAAGAGGTTACTGGACAAGCGAAAGATATGCCGAAAGAGTAGATGCTTTTATTTGAAAGAAAAGCATTAGCCGAGACATACCTCCCACCGCTAAGGAACACTATTGACAATGGGGTCCGGAAGGCCCTCAAAAAAGTGATAGAGCAAGAATAAAAAAAGGATCAAAACATCACGGGCTGCATGCAAAAGAAAATAGAGGATAGCTAGAATTGCATTGAGGCCGCAGAAGCAAGAAAATGACAAGAGCACGTGTTCCCAAACAAAGCAGCCTTCAGTAGGAGCTGCACTACAATGACTTAGCTTTGGGAACAAAAAGGAACTGAGCACCCCGTCAAATAAGGAAAACCTATAACAAAAATGGAAGACTAAGCTTTCACATCCGAACTAAAAATCATCAGTTGGAGAATACTTTTTACAAGGTAGGCATGGTGAAGGCAAAATGGAAATAGAGAACTACTAAATGACTTAGTCTTGTCTTCTTCTTCCTTTATGTAGAGAGGGAAAGAGCCCATACTTGGAGCACGAATTCATAGGTAACATGCCCAGTTTGATCATTAATTCGTAGATGGACAACATCTATGAAGGATCTCCTTCGAAATAAGAATATATACCTTTATAGCGAGGCTCTATTCTCTTGAATGGGTAGGCTCAGCACACTAAGGAAGCTTGGTCTGCTTAGGGCTCATAGGAGGTAGGATAGATAATGGAATTTTTCCAGCGAGAGGAGTTTTGGAAAGCCTGACGGGCTAGAGGGTGGGCTTTAGAATGGTTTACTAAGACTCCATTATACTAAAATAGAAAGATGTTGGTTCTTGGACAAGGTCCTATCCTAGGCTTAGAGTTGAGCTAGACCCCTACCCCTAACGTATTTCAGAATGATTTAGAGGGCTACGAATCAGGCTTTCTGAGTAGTGGTAAGCAGGGAAAGAATATAAAGTCCAATCTGACCCTACAGTTTTTTGACATCTTTCTAGCATCCACTTTCAGGTTTTACATGACATTAGAGCTCTCGTACTTAGTAACGAGTTTGATCCTTAGAAGCAAGCGAAGGAATAAGGTCTCAAATAAGTCTTGTATGAGTCCTTTAATCGAGTCCCTCTTCTTTAATAGGTGCTTTCAAGTAGCAGGTTTTGATTATTTTTTTATGATTACGATTCCAGTATTAAGTATCTTTGCCTCCCTCATTCCTTTATCAAAGTCTAGTACTTACGGCCACAAGTCAGTCTCTTCAAGTGGAAGAAATCATAAAGGGTTCGGGTCTGAGGTAAGCCTTCCTCTATCATTGGTAGGCAAAAAAGGAGTAAGCTTCTTAATAAGAAAATGGGTAAGTAAGCACAAACATTAAGAATCTGTTTTTGTATTCAAGCTTGCTCCTGGTTACTTGGACTCTAATTGTAGTGTCAACCTTGAAAGTACCTGAAGTTAGGCAATCCGCATGAATTCCTTTATATGGATCCCTCTTTCTTAATGACTCTTCATAGGGAGTAGGATCTATTACCTAGGAGCTCAAAGAAAGATAGCAAAGAAATATTGTATTTTGAAAGCAAAGAGCAGTGTGGCGGTCGTGAAAGCAAGCAAAGTCGAATATATTAGATGAGCTTGATGCACTCCGATCCATTCCCTTAGTATAATTGGTTGTCTACGTCCATTTCTCTGTACCAAGAAGCCCTGTGAATCCCCTCTCATAGTTGATTGGGAAGGGAAAACTCTAGAAAAAAGGCCCTTATTATTAAACATATTTGTCTTTAAAATGGAAGTGAAATATTGACTTTCATTCAATTTTAGAAAACTATAGTAAAGTAGCAAAGTTTAGAGGAGCAGCAGGCAAGCAATAAGTTCATCCATTGAAGTTGAAGTAGTTTCAGTACTTCATCGATTTTAGTGTAAGTAAAGGATTGATCTCTATCGCATCAAGCATGAATCGATCTTTTTTATTTAATCTAGATCTCTTTGCAATTGATCTGTGTGATATCGAGTATGCTAACAGGAATCCCAAAAAGTCGTAATCAAATATCTCAATCATTTTCCTTTTCTCCTGTTGTTAACTCTCAAAAGTCTTGCAAGGCTCTCAAACAGTCGAACTGTCGGAAACTTTCATAATCGTTCAAATCGGTCAGTCCGATCTGGCTTTCCTGCCTCTCTCTTCTCTAGTCGTCTAGTATCATACTCTTATTCAGATTATTATTTTCATTCATTCAATGAAACATCAATTTTACATTCTAAGGTGTGTTTTGAGGTATAGATCACCAAAGACGGGTGGATGTTAAGTCTCAGTGGTAGAAAACCAATACTATTTGGAACATCACTTCTAGAGCTCCATCTCCCAGAATCAGAGTTTTCTTATTCTAAAAGCATGGATCTCTCACATCTTATTCTACTACTTTGTAGAGGAAGTTAGTCATGAATCACGGTATAATATTATTACCTTAGCCTGGAAAATAGTCTAGGAAACTAGGCCTCTTTCTATCCCCATTTCGAGCCAAGTCTAACACCCCTGGTTGTGTTACGAATTTAGTTTCCCAAGAACAATCAAATAGTTTGTAACTCTAATTGCTTGACGTGATCGGCTGTTAGGACTATGAGGATGATAGAGAGTCCTCTAGCCCGGTCCCGTCCTTGCGTTCTTATATTCTGATTGTTCTTACCGATCTAGCGAATCTAAAGTCTTTCATTTTGTGGTTAGGCCTCTTTATCTGTTGCCTCTTTCTTTCATAAGGATCGAAGCTTTCCTGGCCCCAGGCTCTCTTAGGCATTTTAGCTATATGATTTTATTCCTCTTCTAGTAGCTAGGCAGAAAGAGGAGAAAGACTATTGTGACTTTCACTCCCATATTGTTCTCTTAGTGGAATACGTACTAACACTTCTTGCTTCGATACACTCAAAATTCATACTTAATTTTATATTTATAAAGGATATGCTAGATCATAATGTACACTATTTTAGATTTTTTAATTCACATATGATTTTAATTCAAAATTAAATTATATCGTGTCTCTGTAAGGTGAGAGTGGAATTTCTCATTTATTTTGTCCTTTCCATTCACTCGGATTTCTTCCGTTTCATATATTTTGTCCGGATCCCACCTTTCTTCCGAAAAAAATGGAAGGAGAAGGATCTTTTTCAGTGGATCCCTCTTGTTCATATTTAGTCCCCTTCATTTCGGAAGCTGTTTCTATTTCTACATCTCTTTCTTCCTCACTTTCCACCTTTTCTTTTGTTTTTAGGCTTCTTTCAGTTTCGTAGTATGAATGGGTAAGGGTATTCTGCCTAAATAGTACAAATGGGTAATAAATAAGAGAATACTAAAGATCCGAGCCATAGAATCTCTCAATTGTAACACAAGGTACTTATTAGATCAAATGTAGTTCATAGATCTAATAGAATGATTTTGTCGTATCAAAACTAATACCAATCCAAGCAATTTCATGAATAAAATGTGACCAATCAAACAACCAAGAAAACCACTTGTTTCAAATAATATCTTGTTGTTGCATCGAAAGAGATAAATGTTGACTAATCTGGCTAACGTTGAACTTGGTAAAATGAAATGGTTGAATAATTTAAAAATTCGATCATTAGGAATACAAATTAAATGTTGAGATTACGAATTGAATTTCTTGTAGTAGATCCTTAATAAAAAAGTCTGTGTGATTGTTCTAGAAGAAATGAAATAAAAGATATGGTAGAGCTAGGACATTTATTGTATGAGGTCACCCAATACTAGATGTAGAGGCGCACAATAGATCGATACAAACATCATGAGTTCCCACGTAATAAAACCAGTTGTTGCTGATACCTTCTTCTTGGTTCCTTCTTGTATAACTAGAGCTTGAAGAAGGAAGAGATAAGAGGGCCCTATGGAGAATGTAGTAAAAAATCCATAATAGAGTCTGACCACAATGACCTAATTGATTATCTTCATGCATAAGGATCCTAGATTACCTGGTATAAAAGATTGAAAATCATCACAAACCTCCCTTATTTCTTTTCTATTGCGATTTCTATGGATTATTGTATGATGATTTTTGAAATTTCCATATATAGAAAATAAATAGAAAGAGATAGACTAGAAACGACATTTGTTATGTCAATGACACCAAGGGGATTTTAAATTAATGGGATTGGGATATGGATGGAATAAAATGAAATAAAACCACTTTGAGGTTCCCTCTGAAATCAAGGATGTAAGGGAGCCACTGCGAAGAAGTTTTGGGAGTTACGAAGGAAGCTTCTAGGTCAAATTAGTCATGGGTTAAGAGCGGCAATTGAACTCTATGAGATCGAATCTCCTGTTGTTCCTCAATAGATTGGTGGTGGAGCACTCGGCTGTTAACCGATTAGTCGTAGGTTCGAATCCTACTTGGGGAGATTTGGTTGATTATGAATTAAAGCATTTAGAATAAATGGGCTTGCTTTGGCCGTTAATAGTAGGTAAATCATTTGTTGTCTTTGTTTTTATTGCATTCTATCTCAATGGATCATTTTCTGTTCTGCGAGATTAGAAAATCACCATCAATACTTCGGTCTAGGTCCGATATAATCCTTAGTTCCATATCCTTAGGCTATTTACAACTAGCCAATTAAGAAGTCTCAAATCTACTAGCACTACATGAATGATGCAGTCTTCGATTCTCCCGAGTGATCACCATTGCCGCGAGAAAAGATATTAATGACGAGGAAGGCCTTTTTATTAGGCTACTAATACTTGCTCTACTTTCAAATGCCCTTTTTTGGTTTCAAATGCCAGTACTCTCGGACTGATAATCTTGCTGCAACAAAGCAATCTTAGGAATCAATCTAATGGAAATTTAGGTCTCTGTCCGCTTGGAAGATTATTCTTTCATCCTCGGTGAAGGAGGGCAAAAAAGGCATGTGGGGGAAAGAATTCTAAAGGGAGTGAAGATTTCGTCCGCCAAGTGAGACAGAGTGCGACCCCTAAGCAATTGGGGTTCTCGATCATCTCTTGGGGGTCCATATCATCTAAGAACTTTTCCTCTTCCATTAGCAAAGCCAAAATTTAATAGGATGAATCAGCCTCCGGAAAAGTAAACCCCCTTGCCTTAATATAATATGTCTTCGTTGCACCCTGAATCAATCAAAATGCTTATTGAAATGATTCATCCCATTTAATTTATTTGGTCAAAAGGGAGGTTTTGAGTCACCTGGGCTACAGATTGTTCTGTTGGTTGATTCTCAAAATCACCTCTTGAAAAAAAAGGCTCTCGGGTCCAAACCCACAAATGAATAGGAAGTGAGGCGAAGGTCCTTCATTAAAGGTGGGGAAGAGGGATGGGGCTTTGTTCTGGGGGCCGCCTTGCACAGCTTTAGAAAGGAGAGAATTTCATAAAGTCATTCTCTCCAATATGATATTTGTGTTGGATATTCCAATGAAACTAAGAACTTTTCTTCTTTCTCATTCAGAAGGCTCAATCCCACACCCTGACATAAATGATGGGAACAACCTCCGCACTCTGGTGCTCCACTGAACAACATTTCTCCGCCTTACTATATTTAGAATAGTTGTCGATCTTTTGGGAGTTACATTCATAACATAATGTAATGTTATGTTCACGCGGTGATACTCTATCTTTCCAAGAGTACTACCCTGTACGTAGTCTATGTCTGGGGAGTATACTTGATGTGAGATAGACACAGGCGGTAGAGGGGTCCCCAACATCGATTCTCGTCCTGTCAGCATCTACAATCCTAGATACGGGATTAGTCTATTAGGTCTTTTCGGTCCGGAGCCAGCTGGTAATGGACTTACTTACCTTGCTTGTAGACCTGCTGCGGAGCTAACCCTTATTCTATTGGTTTGGTGGTTGCCACCAAGTATATTGATTTATGCCCATCAAAGGACCTCAAGATGCTAATCCACAAAAAAGGATACAAGAAATTTTTATCATATATAGAATGAGGGCGACCCGTCTAAATACATGGGTTTTTTACTCGTGCAAAGGAACACTTTCTTGGCTACTTGGACATCTTATAACGATGTTTGTCCAGCGTATCAATATAAAGATCGGGATCTTTACAAAGGGCTTTATAAAGCTTTCCTCTCAATTCATATTTAGCCGCGAGAAATCTACGTTTGTGATCTCGTATATTTTGCTTCTTTGACATTTTACTGAGTTTCCCTTCATCTTTTTGCAAAAAGCCGCTCCACGGTGGTAAAGTCTCATCTTGTGTGTTGGTTGAAGTTACAATAGTAATATTGAACCCTCGAATATGTTCAAAGATCTCGAAATGATCTTCTAGTTATAGGGAGAATTCGCAAAATTCTGTTTCAATCGAGAATTTAATTGAGCTTTCCCTTATTTCGACTAGAGAATCTAACATAGACATTACTGTGGATATTCGGACAAAAAAATTAGACATTCCATGCCTTGGGAGAGTACTTTGTCGTGCTAGGTCACTAACATATCCTTTTTGTCTTTATTTGACCCTAAGAATGGATTGGATCGAAACGCCTTACCTGTTGAAGCCCTTTGTCTCTGTATTAATTTTTGACCGCACGGAATCCATAGTCAATTTTCCATTTTCGATAGAAGGTGTAGTCATTGGTACTACTATTATTTTACACGATCCAGGAACTTCCATAATATTGGCGTGATTCGATTTGAGCAACAGATCCTGATATGTGATATTTTCGTACTGAAAAATAGAGTGAAAACATGAGTTGATCAATAATTAGTATTAGATTAAAGTTCTCTTAAAGAAGACCGCCAACTCTTACCGCAAGGATAGAAAGCACCATGTCCTCTTCTCTAGTGTCGAAGTGTAGTGTAGTGTGGTAAGGTTTTGCCTCACAGAATGAGTGGGGTAAAAAGGAAGAATTTTGAATCTAAAAATCAAAAGAGATTTTTCCCCAACAACAAAGGAACTTACGGGCAGGGTATTTTCGAGGACTAGCCTACTTCCCATTACTCAATGGCCAATTCCTTGCACATAATTAAGGGAGCCATTGAAAGGTGACAAAAATACCAGAAACGGGGACTACCTGAGCTAATCATACAGGCAATAACACTTTTTTGCCAAGTCCCATTAATTGATCATAACGATGTCATGAAAATTCTGCACGAACCCATATATATAGGAACAAAAAAAGAATCACCTTGATACTAAACCAGATCCAGCCCAGGATCTTCTTGGAAATGGGAATATCTTGGATAGGTGGCCAGCCTCATGGAAAGAGAGATGTGCAAAGACCAGGTGAGTAGGGATGCAGCTCCGTGAACCGCTCGTCGGGCCTAATAGGTGGTCGTATCACACCCTTCTCAAAGGAACCGTATGTGACACACTCGAGTCGTACGGCTCCATCCCGGAAGCAGGACCTTCCCTTTCCTTTGACCAACGGGTCCTCAAACCTTTATGATTTCGTGCAGAACCTGGTCTCCATATTTGAACTACTCATTAAAAGAGAAACTAGGTCTCGCTTTTTCCGTGGCAGAGTTGGCTAGTTGTCGGCATATCTTTTACATCACTAGACATATAGTCTGCACTGTCTTCCACTACATTGCATTTTCCAGATTCACTTATTCAGGGGCTAGGTCTCTATCCCCGGATTCACTTATTCAAGGGCTTTAGATGGGATGGACATAAGAGTTTGAACAGGCGAGTGACTTTAGGGTTCCACATATTCCAAAGGCCAAAAGTTGGAGTAGTTGATCCACTAGTCCTAAATAAAAATAAAAGAATCCCGAATGAACAAGTATCCATAAATGTCAATTCATTCAAGAATGAGAGTGAAAAAATCTTCCTTTGACACTGGTCATGTAAACGAGTGAAAAATACCTTGTACAATTTCCCCTTTCCTTTTTTGACAGTCCAAGAGTTCAGTTCACTCGAAAGTGGGTAGCTTTTAAGGAAAGTGGCTATTGGATATTTGGGTTTTACGGGTTGCCCCACCCCTTATAGTAAGTACTAGTTAGAGGGAAAGAGTGCTCCTCCCCTTTACCCAAACAGTAAAAGAATGGCAATCCACCAATTGGTATGATGCTGCCCTCAACCGACCTGCTCGTCCCAATCCGGTCGTCCTTACTAAGAACAGTTCCACAATCACTTAACTAATGAATATGAAATTTCTATATAATATTCCTTTGCCTAGGTATCCATTATTAGAATTTCCAGTGCTAAGGTGGTTGGTGTGGTAAGGAAAGCAACTCCTCTTTCCGAAAAAGAGTGCCTGCTTGAGCTATCTTAAACTAAAGCTCTCTAGGTTAGCTATAGGTAAAGTTCTCCCAGAACCGGAGACACAGGCCGTTACTCCTTCAGAAACCGAGAATTCGCAAGGATAGGACACAGAATAAAGACCTAAAGTTGTTCTTTCAATGAAACCGAGAACTGAAAGATGTCTATCAAAGAGCGAGAGGGACTGACTAGATGGTTGTCAACCAGCTCTGAAGGTTGCAAAGCCTTTAGAGTGCCCCTGAACGGAAGGAAGGAAATATATTTAGAAATCTTTCCTAGCTACCAGGGAAGGGGAGAGGGGAATATAAGTAAGCATCAAACTATAGAATCTAACCTCAAACAAAGGCCCTCGGAAGACCCTGAAGTAGAGAAACTTACAAATAAATAAAATAATACCGGTCAAAAGCTTCACCTCGCTAAACATTTAGAATAAAGATTGTCGAGCCGCCGACAACTCCTAGGGATCACTTAAACAGGGGATACTCCATGAAAGATTATTGAGTGACTTGTTGAGCTAATCTGATACCAAGTGGGCTGCACCTATGAGGACTCAATATAAAATAGAAAGGTGTTCCTTTAAGCCCTAAAGTCATATGCTTTCTCACCGGTCGCAGAAAGTCTTTTAAGAAAAAGGCTTCCCTAAGTTTTCGTGGCATCCAGATCGGGATACCCCGACATGACGAAGATTGGCCCCTTTATTTTGGGGTACCGTCGTTGTCTGAGCATGGGAAGGACACGCGGTGATTAACCCAAAATCCTTCGCTTGCTTGGAGGCATCTGGAGGCTCACGCAGCACAACTAGTAAATATATCCAAGCCCAACCATTACAGTCAGGAGATGATATCATGTCCCAAATCGGGGGACATGACTGGCGCCTGGCCGGGTAGCCCCAGTCAAGTGGACCTGGGTGCCTTTCTTAACCCGCGTGTTACCCCCGGATTCTTCATTACTTATAAAACAAGAATTTAGCCAATTATAACTAAAATCACCCTTTTACAACACAACCACACGCTTAACTTCTCAGCAAGTTTACAAATTACAGCCCGACACATATATATACATAGACTATAATCCCACAGTTTAATGTCTACAGAGCCTCTAGGATACAAAGGATGATCCAATACTTGCCGGTAACATGGCTCCAGCTATACCTTACATAAAATCAAATAAAGTCTAAAATAGAAGTGGCATGAGCCACGCAGGGCCCCGAGAGGAAAGGGGCTCACTAAAATGGCCAGTGGGAAGTGAAAGAGTGCTGCTGCTGTCACACCTCCTTTTTTACTACCTTTTTATTTAATTCCCGATCAAGAGTATAAGGTATACCTCGATATTATGAATACTCCTGGAAGGATATAATAACAACGAGGAATGAGTTTTTCCAAATAAAGGACAATCGGTTCGGGATTTTATTTATAGTTTTAGAGTCGCCACATGGGAAAATAATGGTGTCCCAAGTTACCGGTTAATCCCGAATCCGAGGAAATTGACTCTATTTTTATCAGTCTGCGCAACGACAAATCCGGATAAGGAATTCTGTTAACCCGGGAGAAGGTGTTAGGCACTCCCGGATTCCGTTATTTTAGCACGGTCGCTCAACTGTAATTCTTGGTTTTATATGATTTATTACATGCCTTTTAACAATATGTACGTGTTTCAACTTGAATATTTTACGAATTGCGACGTCGCAAAAACGTATTTCGAGTCACACCGCAACCAGTATGCATGTGACCTTTAACACGTTTCGGCTTCGCCGGGATTTACGATTTGAGTCACATCAAATGTGCACTCATAATAGGGAAAATATATTTTAAGTCGTGCCTAAATCGTCTATCGGCTTCTTTAATCTTTTGGAAAAGTTGTGAAATTATCTAGCAACATTCCCGAGTCTAATATATATAACTTACTTATTTATTTGGGGGCCCCGCTGTTTTATTTTCAATGCGAGGCTCGTCCCATTTTTAATTTTATAGTCTGATCCTAATATGTATACTATGTTTTCTATTTTTTTGGCTTTTCCCCTAGTTCATTATTTATTCAGAATTTAAGTCCAAGCTTTATTTTATTTACACGGGGCCTGGACTTTGGGCTTATACTTGAGACGTATCAATTTACGTTCCTGGGTACTGAAAACCCAGGAACATGCTAAAATATATCTAGCAGAAGCCCAATGACGTTTTCACATAATTTTGGGCCTTCGTAGTTTATTAGGCCCAGACCAGATATAATCAGAGAAGAGTAATAGAAATCCGAACTCATTGTGTACACAGAGGATCGATATTTAGAATATAAAAGAACTTAAACTATTTTATTCAATAAGAAGAAGAGAAATACAGAATTACAATAATAAACTCAGACTTTAAATGTTCAGTGTGAATTAAGTCTAATTAACATGCTGTTTTTGTTTTCATATTTAATAACTATTTTAAACTACTGAATCTAATTACTTTGTATCTAAAGCTAATCAGTATTATTATTATTTGATATCATGCTAATCTCAATTACTTGGAAATTTTAACTGTATTTCATATGAGTTAATTATACAACACTTCCTAGACAAATTATAATTCCAGTTAAGTCATAATCTGACTACAAAAATCCAAATCCAGAAAAATATTTACAGAACTTGTAGCAAATAGATAGTTTATTTCTTCAACTTCAATTCCAAATGTAATTACATGGTTCACGTCGTGTACCTGATTCAACAATAGAAACCAATGAGTCTAAGGGAGATGAAGGCAGGAAATAACCAGGTAGATCACATCGAGCAATGCAACAGCAATGGAAGAGAATGAATCACAGCAACACAAATGATTTTCATCAATCAAATTTGAATCCCATAAATAGCAAAGCAATATCCAGCAGAAGACCAGTGGAAAAACCAGTAAAACAGCAAGAGATTTCCTACAGCTTCAGAATATAGCTTCGACTAACCCAGGCAGAATTACTCTATATCTCTATATTAGTATATTTCTGAATTTGTTCAAAAATTCAGCCCTTAATTAGGCTCTAATAAGGTCTATTTATAGGTGGGATTGGTGAAAATTTTGAGAGGGAAATTTGAAATGTTATTTCTGATTTCCTCCGTTGAATTCTTTCAATTATTACACTTCAATACCCTTTTCAGAATTGAATTTGCCTTCCAGCATGTGCTCGAAGGTTCTATTTGATTCTTTTTGGGGTGTATTACTAGTATACCCTCACTTGCTAAGCTTATTCTCTGATTTGCCTTTTATTTGGGTCTATTATACCCTTAGTGTTGTGCAATATTGAAGAAATACTAGGCCTAAATGTCTTAAATGTCATTATGGGCTCTATTAAATCCACAATTATGCCATTTTCTATTCCTATTATACCCTTAATGGCAAATGTTATTTACCCGACCTATCTAAGGTCTGAATGTTCAATTTTAACTCTTATTTAATTTATGGCCACATGTTATAAGTCATTTAAGACTTAGCCAGATTTAAACATTAATTTCATTTCAATTTTAGCCTCTTTTCTTTTCATTTTCTGTATTATAGTTAATTTACAGGACTAGCCTGCTTATTTACCTAAGTCTAAACCTTTTAAATTCTAACCAGTCCAGTGTTTGGACTTGGCTTTGCAAAATTAGTCAATTATCAATCACTGGCCACTTATAATTAGATTAAGGCCTTAGCCAGTTTCAGATTTAAGTTTTGTTATTACAAATTGGCCATTTTCAGAACTGGCCATTTGGATTTACGCCTAAAGAATCACAGAGTTGGCCAGTTTCAAAACTGACCACTCTATTACTTATTTCAATTGTAACCATATTTATGTTATTCTCAATTTTAGCCAATTAAACTGCTTAAAATACTTTCAGAATTAGCCAATTATCTAACTACTTATCTATTACAGCTATAACCAATATCCCCTAAAGCATAATAAGATTAATTGTAGTCTAGAACATGAACCTATCACAAACATAGCTTTTTATATTAATTTGCACACATAGCCACAAATCAGAAAACATTTATCATCTAACTAAAACTCAGAGAGAAATTTGAATATGGTTGAATTTTAATTAAACAACTCACAACTCAGATTCGGGCATAGAATAACAAATTTGACATAAAGAGATATATTCAGAATGTTTTAATATTCAAACTCACAAAAACCCTAAAATGAATCGAGTATATTTAATCAAGTGTAACAGACAGTCTTATCAAAGAGACCGATGAAGCATGTTACCAAAAGAGAAACAGAGTTATAGCAGAAATTATTTCAAGGAAAGAAACTAATCTAAAACATGCAACTGATTAATCGACTAAATCAAAGAAACAGAACTTAAACACAAAAGCATGCTGAATCAAAACAGAATTAAAGAGAAGATGAAGAGAAATCAGGTAAACTCTAACATGCAATCAGAAAAGAACAAAGAAGAACACAAAACACATTTATCAATAAAATAGAAAAATCGAAAATAAAAGGTCGGGAACTTAGCTCGCAGGATTTGTCTTCGGAGCTTTTCCCCATTTTTCTTTTCTTTTTCTTTCTTTTTCCAGTTTCCTCTCAGACTTCAAATTTGAAGTCTTTTATTGTTTTTTACCAGAAGAGATGGGTTCAGGGGTGTTACAGAAAGGGTTTTGATTTAGGTTTTGGTTTTGAGTCGGCCGGAGTTAGGGTTCCGGCGACTATTTTTTTTATATTCGAGCGGTTGGGGTGAGATTCGAGGGAAGTGGATTATATGGGATGGTAGATCAAGAAATGGTGATTTTATGTTGTTAATTTGGGAGCCGGTGTCATAAATTTGTGGTCACCGGAGAAGAAATCCGGTGACCGGATTTTCAAGAAATTGGGGGTTCTGGGTTTTCTTGGGTTGTCTATGGTGGTCTGGGGTAGAGAAACAAGAAAAGGGAGGTTTTGGGCTTGAGGGTGGCCGGAGACTACCGTGAAAAGTGGCCACTCTCCATGGCCGGTGAGCTTGAGAAGAAGAAGAAGACGAAGCACTTAGGCGGCTAGGGTTACGTGAAATGAGAAATAGCCAGTCTCTTGAGAGACCAGGCTTTTATACCCGTAACGTTTGATTAGTTCCTGGCCGTTGGATCATTGATGATCAATGGCCAGGATTGAATGCTCCAGAACGACGACGCTCAGGAGTTAGGTGAAAATTAATTGATCTCCGTTAGATCTCATAGATGGACGGCCCAGATTAGTTTCCTAAAACTGTGTCGTTTCATTTTAAATCAAAGATCTGAATTCAGCCGTTAGATCAGATATATGGATGGCTTAGATTGATTCTTATATAAAGACTGGACCAGGTCCTTTATATTTCCTGGGTTGTCTTATATTTGGGCTTGTATTTTCAAATTCTAGCCCAATTTTATTGTATTTTTGTATTTTCCTTGTATTTTAATTATTTTCTTGGTATTTTATTTTGTATTTCATTTTATCTTTTTGAATTCATTTTCAATTGTTTAAATTCTTTTAATTTCCAAGTTTTTCCAATTTTTTTGATATTATTTTGACATTTTTTACTATTTTTCTTTAATTTTCGGTATTATTGTATTTTTTGCTAATTTTCTTTTAATTCCTTTAATTGTGATATTCATACTTGACCTATATTTTTTTAATTTTTCAAATGTTCATTTTTAATTGTTCACACACACGAATGTATCTTATTTCAAACAACGTGTAATTGCACACAAAAATAATATTTATTTAATTTTTGGAATTTTATTGCTTAGGGCCAAAATCACGTGCTCACAACTGCCCCTCATTGCTCGGAAACACGAAGAGTTTCAGTGCAAAGACAAGTGAGCAGTAAAGAGAGATTTTTGCCCACAGACATATTCCGTGAGAAGCATTCTTGAAAAACCTTTTTGACCGCACCCTGCCTCAGAGATTGCCTACATATCCTAGGCTAAACAGGAATCAGGTCAGTGTAGTTTGGGAAGGTCTAGTAGTTTAAAACTACCAAGACTTTGCTGTTGCATTGCTATTGCTATGACTACTGACCTACTCCTTATTACACCAGGGGTGAAAAGTGTAAAATGAAGAAGCTATTCTAAGCTATAATGCTATAAATTACAATTGTTCCTATCTACTTGTCTTCGTATTCTTCTTGGTCTCTTTTTCCTTGATTTTTTGTGCTACCATCCTTCTTTTTTTATGTTGATTTTTCTTTTCTTGCTTCCTTTCTTTTTTTGTGATTTTCAGTGGTACTCCTCGCCTTCAAATTGATACCTGCTTAAAACAAAAACAAAACAACAAAACTTTTCCTCTGCCCCAGTGTAGGCTTTTCATGTTATGGTGTTACTTATGTTAGCTAACACAAATCCAAATTTGCAGAAATTAAAGAAAGAAAAAATTGCAGAAATGTATTTTCTTGTGGGATATGGTTAAGAACGAATATATATATATATATATATATATATATATATATATATATATATATATATATATTGCATAAAAGTATTCCCTTGTTATCCAGGTGGGCGCTTGAATAGAAATTAAAAATTGCAGAAAAATATTCCCTCATTATCCAGATGGGGCGCCTGATGCATGAAATGCGAATGCGAAAAAATATTCCCTTGTTATCCAGTGGGCGCCCGATGCATAAAATGCGAATGCGAAAAATATTCTCTTGTTATCCAGGTGGGCGCCTGATGCATGAAATGCAAATGCAGAAAAGTATTCCCTCGTTATCCAGGTGGGCGCCTGATGCATCAAATGCAAATGCAGAAAAATATCCTGATGCATGAAATGCGAATGCAGAAAAATATTCCCTTATTATCCAGGTGGGTGCCTGATGCATGAAATGCGAATGCAGAAAAATATTCCATTGTTATCTAGGTGGGCGCCTGATGCATGAAATGTGAATGCAGAAAAGTATTCCCTCAGTTTGATAACTGGGGTGTGAATTTAAAAAGATGATACCTTCCTGTTGTTTTTGGTATT
Organism: Nicotiana noctiflora; assembly: GCA_032618575.1. NCBI lineage: Eukaryota > Viridiplantae > Streptophyta > Magnoliopsida > Solanales > Solanaceae > Nicotiana > Nicotiana noctiflora. Next base: position 326,630 of record JASVEL010009715.1, read on the forward strand.
TTCTTACTTGATTGAGTGATTCCTCCTCTATGGATTCCTCCTTTTATTACTGAACTTTCTTTTTATGTTTTATTTCTTTCACATTGGTCACATTCACTTTAAAGTGATTAGTGACAATTTGTTCCTGTCTAAATCAAAAACAATCTTATTAGTTGCAAACTGCTGGCAACTAGCATTTGCTGCTTCTGCCTTTTATTGTCTTCCTCTTTTTGCTTTTTCTTCCGCTAAGCGGCATTTCAGTTGACTTCCTTTGTAAATTATTTTTGCATTTTCCTTGCTTTTCTCCCTTCTCTTTTCTTTTCTTCGGCTCTGATCGCCATCCTTCTTTATTTCCTCCTTCCCTTCTTCTCTTTTTTTCTTTTCTTTTCTGATCCAGCGTTATTTCACGTCTTATCATGAGAAGCTGGTAGTTAGCTTTCAATGGACAAATTGGTTTTTAAATCAAAGAAATGCAGAAACAAATGAATTTCAAAAAAGGGTAAGGGTGATTTGGAGGAGTGACAGAACTTATCTGGGTATGTTGGTTGATTCCTTTGACCATGCCATGTATTTAAACTCTTACCCAGTCTGTTTAATCGAATTGCCATTATTTCAACTCCAACTTTCTTTCAACCCAAACCGATCTTTTTTTTTATTTTTTTTTTGTTGTTTTCCTTTTTTCCATAACATTCCTCACAGTCGCCTTATGGTGCTGTTAAAGGTTTTCACCAACAAGACTCTCATTTATTTCTCTCAAAACTCACAATTACCGCACAGTGCCGGTAAAGGTTTTCACTGATAAGACTCCCTCATTTTATTTCTCTCAGCCTTGCCATCACCTCACGGTGCCGGTTAAGATTTTCACCGATGAGACTCTCTCATTTTTATATATTTTCTTTCGTCTTTTTATTCTGAACCACTAATATTGTCCATGCCCTGTTCTTCCTTTATTCTACTTGTTTAGATATTCTCTTGAAATTGATTAGAAGGTCTTTCTTTGGACTGTAATGTGGGTTTTGGATGGGTTAAGAAAGAAGGATATAAGGGCTCAAAAATTTTACGAGGGTTCAAAAATATTTACAACTCTCGGAACTATAAAACATAACTTCTGCCCCAGTTTCAATATGTGGGGGATTTTTGGATTTTTCCTTTATTGTGACTAAACCTCAGTGAGGCTGCCTACGTACCCTTTCGGGATCAAGTTAGACGTAGTTCGGACTATGCCATTAATTCATGGTTTCGTTTGACTTTTTCCCGATTTCTTTGTCTTTATCTTTTGTTTGCATTTTGCTTTTGCTTTTTTTTTTTTTATCATTCTTCATTTTTCATTTTTCTACTTTTCTCTTGTATCATAAGCAATTCCGAGAGAGGGATATGAAAGAATAGATCGAACAAGGCTCAAGGGGGATATCAATGGATAAAGTGTTTGGATAGAGAATAAAATACCTTCATCATTTCAATTCCAAAATCACAACAAATACAATTATACAAATGAAAAGGAATCATACATAATATCTCTTGACTGCATCTGAATTGATAGCAGTCTCTACGCATTTTCCTTCAACATCTATCAGATATAGGGCTCCATTGGACAACACCTGTGATACCATGAACGGTCCTTGCCAGTTTGGTGCAAATTTGTCTTTCGCTTCAGCCCAGTGAGGCAAGATACGCCTCAATACCAATTGTCCGACTTCAAATTTCCGAGGACGCACCTTCTTATTATATGGTCTAGTAATTCTCCGTTGATATAATTGCCCATGGCAAACTACTGCTAACCTCTTCTCATCAATCATATTCAATTGTTCCAACCGGGCTTTTACTCATTCGTCATCATCGATCTCAGCTTCGACTATGATTCGAAGCGATGGTATCTCAATTTCGGCGGGTATAACAGCCTCTGTTCCATACAACAATGAATAGGGTGTGGCGCCAATCGAAGTACGTATTTTTGTGAGATAACACATAAGAACGAAAGGTAACTTCTCATGCCATTGTCTCGACTCTTCCACCATTTTCCTGAGAATCTTCTTTATATTCTTGTTTCCAGCTTCTACCGCTCCATTTGCCTTTGGTCTGTAAGGTGTAGAATTACGACGTAGGATTTTAAATATCTGATATGCTTCCGCCATGAGGTGACTGTTCAGATTTGCCCCATTGTCTGTGATAATTACTTTAGGAATTCCAAATCGGCATATGATATTTTCATGCACGAAATCCACCACGGCCTTCTTCGTTACCGCCTTGAATGTCTTTGCCTCCACCCATTTGGTAAAATAGTCAATCGCGACCAAGATAAATCTGTGTCCATTAGAAGCTGCATGCTCTATTTGTATGATGACATCCATGCCCTAGGCAACAAATGGCCAAGGTGCAGACATTGTATGCAATTCATAAGGTGGGGAATTAATCAAATCTCAATGTTCTTGACATTGGTGGCATTTCTTCACATACCTAATACAGTCTCGTTCCATGGTGAGGCAATAATATCCTGCTCTCAATATCTTTTTTTGCTAAGACATACCCGCTCATATGAGGTCCGCAAGCTCCCGCATGTACCTCAGTCATAATCAAGTCAGCTTGTTCTGCATCCACACATCTCAGCAAACCCAAGTCTGGTGTTCTTTTATATACAATCCCTCCACTAAGGAAAAAGCCATTTGCTAATCGTCTTATAGCCCTCTTCTAATCTCCAGTGGCTTGTTCTGTGTACTTTTCTGTCTTCAAATATTCCTTGATATCATAATACCACGGTTCTCCATCTAACTCTTCTTCCACAGCAAAACAATAAGCATTTTGATCATACACCTGTATCTGAAGTGGATCTATATAGGCTTTATCCGGATGATGCAACATAGAGGATAATGTGGCCAGAGCATCTGCTACTTCATTGTGAATTCTCGGGATGTGTTTGAACTCTATAGAATAAAATCTTTGGGACAACTCATGTAGATAATGCCGATAAGGTATCAATTTCAAATATCTTGTCTCCCATTCTCCCTGACCAAAATCTGATTCAAAAGATATGATTCACCCATGACCAAAATCTCTTGAACACCAATATCTATTTCCATCCTCAATCCCAATATACACGCTTCATATTTGGCCATATTGTTGGTACAGAAACATCAAAGCTGAGTGGTAACGGGATAGTGCTGACCCGTTTCAGAAATAAGTACTGCTCCAATTCCAACTCCTTTACTTTTGACGGCTCCATCGAAGTACATTCTCCACCATGTCTTGTCACTTTGCTCTATTTCTTCAACATTTATTGCCTCCTCATCCGGAAAATATGTCTTTAACGGCTCATATTCATCATCCACTGGATTCTTTGCTAGATGATCTGCGACTGCTTGTGCCTTCATTGCCGTACGTGTTACATAAATGATGTCAAATTCTGTGAGCAGAGTCTGCCATTTAGCAAGCCTTACTGTAGGCATGGGCTTCTAAAATATATACTTTAAAGGATCTAACCATGATATCAGGTATGTGGTGTATGCTGACAAATAGTGCTTCAATTTCTGAGCCACCCAGGTTAATGCACAACATGTTCTCTCTAACCGAGTATATTTTACCTCGTAAGATGTGAATTTTTACTGAGGTAATATATAGCCTGTTCTTTCTTTCCATTCTCATCATGATTCCCCAGTACACAGCCAAAAGAGTTGTCTAGCACTATCTAATACAAGATCAAAGGTCTTCCCAGTTCTGGAGGAACTAACACTGGAGGATTAGCCAAATATTTCTTCATCTTATCGAAGGCTTCTTGACATTCGTCGGTCCACTTTACTGCTGTATCTTTCTTCAACAATTTCAAAACAGGCTCACATGTTGATGTCAGCTGAGCAATGAACCTGCTAATATAGTTCAGCCTGCCAAGTAAGCTCATTACTTCCTTCTTGTTCTTCGGCGGAGGCAAATTCTGGATTGCTTTTATCTTTGATGGATCTAATTCAATGCCTCGGCGACTTACTGTAAATCCCAATAGCTTCCCTGAAGGCACCCCGAAAATACATTTTGCTGGATTGAGCTTAAGATTATTTCTTCGGAGCCTCTGAAAAAACTTCCTCAAGTCTTTGATATGATTATATTGCTATTTGGACTTTATGATGACATTGTCCACATACACTTCTATTTCTCGGTGCATCATATCATGAAACATAGTGGTCATTGCCCTCATATAAGTAGCTCCGGCATTCTTCAACCCAAACGGCATCACTCTATAGCAGTATGTTCCCCAAGGCATGATAAAAGTTGTCTTCTCTGCATCTTCTTCGTCCATTAGGATCTGATGATAACCCGCATAAAAATCTATAAAAGAGCCAATTTCATGTTTGGCACAATTGTCAATCAATATATGGATATTTGGCAATGGAAAATCATCCTTTGGACTAGCCTTGTTGAGGTCTCTGTAGTCAACACACACCCTGGTTTTTCCGTCTTTCTTCGGAACTGGCACAACCTTTGCTAACTAGGTGGGGTATTTAGTAACTCGTATGACCTTCGCCTCAAACTTCTTATTAACCTCTTCTTTTATTTTCACGCTGATGTCCATTTTAAACTTTCTCAACTTTTGTTTTACCGGTCGGCATTCTTGATAAATGGGCAGTTTATCTACCACCAGATTAGTGCTGAGTCTGGGCATGTCATTATAAGACCAGGCAAATATGTCCTTGTACTCATGTAATAACTTTATTAGCTCTTCTCTGAGGGAAGCCTCTAGGTGTACACTGATCTTTGTTTCCCGGACGTTATCCTCACTCCCCAGATTAATAGATTCTGTCTCATTTAAGTTCGGTTTGGGTTTTTCCTCATATTGATTCAAATCTTTATTGACTTCCTCCAGTGTTTCCTCATCTTCATATTCTATTTTACTTTCATTTTCAATCTCTTGTATAACTATTCGATTGTCAAAACTAGGCCGGGAATCCTTCATACATGACATATCATTAGAATCAACGAATATTGAACTGTACAAAAGAAGAAGAAAAAAATAAAAATAAGGCAAAAGTGAAGAAAGAAAAAGAAATTACATTTCATTAATATTTTTCAAAAAGATAACAGAGGTTGGATACATTTGATTTCAGTGGGGTGTGGGATTATAAAATAAAACAGCTTTGGGAAAGATGAAATATTTTTAAGGCTAACTACCACAACTCCCTCCTGATCGGAAGATGAGTAGCTTCCAAATTATTAAGTGCATCGCTGGGTCCCATGAACTGGACATCCATCTTACTCGTCCCCTCACCCATTTCCGACATGTTTACATCCCCGAATAGCATTTCAAACCTTGCGAGAAGCTCCTCATCCGTCCTTATTTCATCATATCTCGATACAGCAGTTGTCAAATGTCTTCGTGTACCAGGCCTAGTAAAGGTGTCTGATAATTTTGGAATTGGTTTCGGGAGGCTCCAACTTTTTTTCTTCATTCTTTTGGCTCTTTGGATGTCGGTATAGGTAGGTTTAAAGCCCAGGCCAAAGGTATCATTATTTCCCGGTAAGTGGACAGACTGTGTTATCCCCTGTAAAGCTATCCCCAAACCTTTTTCGGGTGCGAACCCATTTCTGATCATTTCTTTAGCCACCATTACTGTTGCCGGTGCCACTACAGGAATTGGCATGCTCTCCCATTAGGATATCTTGTTAACTACCACAGCATCCATCACCTGATACACCCATGGGCCCTTGTCCCCTTCGGTTTATTAAAAGGCATTATGGTATTACAGACATCATCATCTCCATGCACTGTAATTTCCTGCTATTCCCATTCAAATTTTACGATTTGGTGCAGGGAAGATTGTACAGCTTTGGCCGCGTGGATCCACGGACGTCCCAATAATACATTATAAGAAACAGTGACATGAAACACTTGGAACTCCATGGTAAAGTCCACCGGTCCAATGGTGACTTCCAGCACAATGTCTCCCAGAGTATTTTTGCTTCCTCCGTCAAAGCCCCGTACACTCACAATGTTTCGACAGATTCTATCAGGATTAATCTTCAGTTTTCCCAGAGTTGAGAGTGGACAAATGTTTGCACTTGACCCGTTGTCTACTAGGACCCGAGTAACCACAGATTCTTCGCTTTTGACAGTGAGATAAAGTGCTTTGTTGTGTTCCATCCCTTCAAGTGGCAATTCATTATCCGAGAATGTTATCTTGTTCGTCTCAAAAATTTTGTTCGTGATCTTTTCAAGATGGCAAACTGAGATTTTCTCGGGGACACGTGCTTCGTTCAGAATCTTCAATAACGCCTTCTGGTGCTCTTCTGAATGGATTAACAATGAAAGCAATGAAAGTTGTGCAGGCGTCTTTCTCAGCTTCTCTACTATTGAATAGTCTTGAGCTTTTATCTTTTTCAAAAAATCTTCTGCTTCTTCTTCAGAAACTGCTTTCTTCACATGATTCTCCTTCACCACTTTCGTTTTCATTAACTCTTCCAGTGTAAAGCATCGCCTGGAACGAGTTAGGCCGTGTGTTTCATTGACCTCTCCTGTAACCTTCTTTCCCCTGTACATCACTGTGACTTTATTGTAGTTCTAAGGTATGGCTTTAGTATCTACCACTGGTATTTGCACCACCAGTTTTATGACTACAGGTTCCACGTATGCTCCTTTTACCGTCAACAACGATTTAGCTCCTGGCACCACAATTTTCATAGTTTCGGCCACTGGCGGCTTTTTCACTGGTAACTTGGATGTCGCTTTCTCTTTCTCAACCTCCTTCTCCACTTGGCTATTGGCTTTTATCATCATTACCGATTGGGATAGTTTCTTGCTGCTTTCTCCTTGTTCTAACTATATCATGTGCGTCTCATGATGAGCTGGGAATGGATTTTGAGTAATATTAGGAGTTTTTGGAGCCTGCACCTCGATCCTCCTAGTGTCAATGAGCTCCTGTATAACAGATTTCAAGTGCCAACACTTTTCAGTATCATGCCCCGGTGCCCCGGAGCAATATTCGCATCTGACTGATTGGTCAATGTTTTTGGGTGGTGGATTTGGAAGTTTTGGCTCAATTGGGCTTAGCATCTCCAACTCCTTCAGGCGATGATAAAGAATGGTGTAAGACTCCCCCAGTGGAGTGAATGTTTTCTTTGTTTGGGCTCCGCTTCTTACCTCCGGATCTGGACGAAAGCCGGGTCTATTTGGATTTTATATGTTCTGGAAGGTGGGTAAGTGTTTTGTGTGTGGTGGACATTTTGTTGTAACGACCCGGCCCGTCGTTACGGGAATTACCACCCCGCTACCTTGCATTTACATATTTTATGATTTTATACCAGTATTAGAGTATATGGGGTGAGTTAGGAGTGATTTGGGTTGAAAATGAAGCAAATAGCATGTTTGAAGGAAGCTTGAATACGGGAAGTCAACCTAGAGTTGACTATTAAGTTAAAGTGCTCGGAATCGGATTCTGATGATTCGACTAGTTTCCGGGGATCATTTATGACTTAGGAGAGCAATCGGAATTGAATTCGGAGGTCCGGTGTGGAAATAGGCTTGAATTGGCTATGGTTGAATTTTTGCGAATTACGAACGGTAGGTGAAATTTTGATCCGACGGTCGGAATGAAATTCTGAAAATTTTTGTAGCTTTGTTATGCCTTTTTGGACTTGTGTGCAAAATTTGAAGTCAATCGGACTTGATTTGATAGGTTTCGGCATCGAAAATAGAAGTTGGAAGTTCTAAAGTTTATAAAGCTTGGATTGGAGGTTGATTCATGATTTGGAAGATTTTTGCCGTTTTGAGCATAAATGTAATGATCCAAAGGTCTATTTTAGTTCTAGAGATTCAAATTTGATTTCGAGACTTCGAGAATTTAGATAATGAATTATAGGACTGATCTGGAAAGTTTGGTCTAATTTCATCAAGTCGCGATTTGGTTTTTGATACGAAATGTGAATTAATTGTTTAACGAGCAAAATTGATGTTGCACTGAGTAAATGAGATCCAAATTCAGGAACCACTGGATCCGTATCGAAATTACGGAGCCATAGGAAAAAGAATCGTCGAATTTCGAGTTCGTATGATGGAGTTAGAGCCATTTTAGAGAAAATGGCTGTGTGCTGCAATTTCTGTATTGCTGCTGCATTTTTCTGCCGCGTATGAACAGTACCCCGTGAACAGTGTCGGCGCGCATGAACAGTAACGCCGGTGAACAGTAACGAGGGTGAACAGTAATTTTGTTAAAAAACCTGGACAGAATGGCATTTCATCCGCGAGCAAAACAATTTTTCCACCATTTTTGGTCATTCTTGAGAGCTTTTGGACGGTAATTGAAGGGATTTCGACGGGGAATCATTGGAGGTAAGTTTCATGAGTTAAATACATGATTTTTATCAAAGAATATTCCATTAATTCTCTGAATTTGGGTAAGAAATTAAGAAAATTAGGGCATTGAGCAAAAATCTTAAAATGGGGATTTGAAGGACCATTTGTGGTCCGAATTGGGAGTTCTTGGTATGTACGGACTCGTGGAGAGACGAGGATTCTGAAAATGTGAGTTTCATAATTTTTCGAGAAGCGTACCAAAAGTCAAATTTTGACAACTTCGTGGGTTTTGGTGTAAACCAAGTTATTTCGATTGGGTTATGTCTAATTAGCCTATATTGATGTATTCTTATCGATTTTGAGCATATTTGGCATCCGAGGAGATTGATTTTCGAGGCAAGCTCAAGGAGAGCTAGGACTACTACCGGTTTGAGGTGAGTGGTAGTAGTATATAATGTACTGAGGGATTGAAACCTCGTACTAGCACTTCACAGTGATATATTGAGATGAGACACGCGTTCCATGACAGCCGTGGTGACATGGTGATTGGGGGTTCGGACTTAGTCCTTCCCGACTAATAGTATATTGTGTGTTATGACTAATAATAAGTTTATAACTGTGCAATTGGGCTGATAGCCATGTTTGGGGCCTTGTGCCGATCCGTAGAGCATTAGGGAACCCATAGAGCTAGGTGACCCTTATATCGTGTTGGAAACATACACTCAGCCGTAGCTCTAGCCGTATAGAATAATATGAGCCCGTACTAGATGTGTACATTGAGAGAGATTATCTAGGGTGGAATTCCCTGTTCTAGCTGAGTGCGCCTGAAAGGCCAAGTCTATATTGACTGAGACAGGGTCAAGGAACCACTGTGATATATTATATTGGGCCTGAGAGGCCAAGTATATACTGACCGGGATAGGGTCGAGGACCCATTATGAGGTATTATATATATATATACCTATATTGGATCGGGCTGCACGCCGCAGCAGTATATATATTGGATCGGACTGCACGCCGCAGTAATATACATGTAATATACACGTGGGACGGACTGCACGCCGCAGCATTATTGCGCTTGGGCAGTAGGAGCCCCTTCGGAGTCTGAGTCTGCTCACATTCTCAGTGAGGACAGGTGTATATTATGGGATCGGGCTGCGCGCCGTAGCAGTATAAATATATATACATATATATATTGGATCGGACTGCATGCCGCAGTAATGTATGTGTGGATCGGGCTGCACGCCGCAGTATCAGAGCGCTTGGGCCTAGGGAGCCCCTCCGAAGTCTATATACACCCCCAGTGAGCGTCGTCGACGTTAAATAGAGCGGGCTACGCGCCGCAGCGGTATATATATTGGAGCGGGATGCACGCCGCAGCATTATACTTATTCATATCTTTATACATACTTAAATACTTATACATTGTAGACATATGTATTTATCTCCATATATTGAGGTGGTGTTACATCGAAGTGGTACGAGTGAGAGTTTGGTCAGTGTTGGACCTTGTTGAGGTAGATGTGGACTAGAGATCAGAGTACTCGTTGTAGTGATGACTTACCTGTGGGGGTTTGCCTTAGAACTGTTTAGTGATGGTACAGGAGTTCATACTTTCAATTTTTGCTTATTATTATTACTTATTGAGTTGAAATATACTCACCCCACTCCTCTGCACTTTTTGTGCAGATTCACAGGTGCCCGAGAGGAGTTGAGTTACTGTAGCCGCTTACTCACATCTACTTTTGCGGAGACTACGAGGTAGCTGCCGACGTCCGCAGAACCTGTTTTCTCCTTCATTATTATTTTGTTGTTTCCATCTTGCTTAGACTTGGTTGTATCAGGATGTTTATTCTGTAGAGGCTCAGACTCGTGACACCACGATTTGGTTGGGACTGTATCTTGTATGTTGCTACTATTGCGTTTATCATATTGAATTGAACACTCGCTGTTTAAGTTTAACTGGATTAATTGGAATTAATAATTGGCTGGTTTAAGATATAATATGATCGGGATTGCCTAGCATTGTGTTGGGCGCCATCACGACCGGTGTTTGGGTCGTGACAAGTTGGTATCAGAGCCTAGGTTAACAGGTCTCGCGAGTCATGAGCTGGTTGGTAGAGTCTCGTGGATCGGTACGGGGACGCCTGTACTTATCCTCGGGAGGCTGAAAACCTTTAGGAAAGTTTCAAATTCTTGAAATTCTTATCGTGCGTGTTTGATTCAGCTTGAGATGTAATTCTTGAAATTCCTCCTGCACGTTGATGTGCGCACTCGAGTGCTTAGTGATAAATTTGCCTTGATGGCTTATGATTCCCCAATCGAGGGACGAGATATAATCTATATGAGTTCATATTGGGCCTGTCTGGAGGACTTGAGGCCAAATCCTTGTCTATGGCTTGAGCACCAAGGTGCTAATTTCGCGAGTCGGTATTATGAAGTTCATACGATCGGTATTGATCTTAATTGTGAAAATGGCAGTTTGATAATGGGAGAGCTGTAAGGTATTCGGTTCTTATTGTGATTTGATATGTAGCACTAGCTATGGGCGTGAGAAATATGTTCATTGCCTCTTAGCGGAAATGTAAAGTGCACTACGTGTGGTAGTATGAGTTCGTACTCAAGAAAACTAAATTGGTTGTGCTAGGTGTATCATTGTGAAAGGTATATGTGTTATGATTTGAGCAGGTGCAGCGCATGTTCATGTACTAATGCTGATGATATAATTGTGTAGTATTGAGATTTATGTTGTTGATATGTCTTGTCGAGTTGCGAATGTATTGTTAGGATGATTTTGGTGATTCTCTGGTAGGTGGATAGGCCAAATTACAAAGGAAACTCTGCCGAACTTTTTGGAAAATTTGGGACTTAGAAAGATTTCTGTCACCTAAAGAGAGTGGGCTTATTGGTGGTATGCGTATAAATGAAAGAATTGCAGAACGGTTAAGGTCTCTGATGATTCGAGTCTTTGTCAAGGCTTGTAAATGATTTGAGTTTAATCTCATTGTAACATTTCGGCATCACTTGAATAATAATGACATGAGTGGTTAAAAGTGCTTTGATGAATGGCTTCGAGCCAAGTTGGGGAGGTTGCTATTAAATAACTAATTGCACGGTTGTGTGCTATGTGGGCACTGTCTTTAAGTATGTTGGGAAAATTCTGACAAGGTTATGGTGCTTCGTAGATGTGAAGAAATACTAGGATGTTTTGGATTACTGTTGGTAAGGAATGTTCATGGTATAGAAAAGAAAGATAGCGAATTGTACCTGTAAGTAATCATGTTCTGCGATGTCGGAGTTCTAACAAAACACGAGTGGTTCTACTCAATAGGACAGTTGAATTACAGCTGAATAAGGGTGAATGATGTCCGAGAATGGTTTTGCAGTGTTCAAGATTTTGCTTGTAACAGTCAGGTGCCTTAAGATTGTGTATGTGGCTAAAGATGGCGGTTTCGTCAGAAAAGATCAAGGCTTGTGTTATATCATGTGAATGATGGGATTCTATGTATCCGTATTGGAAAGTAATGATAACAAATTCAAAAAAATCGCTGGAAGTTCTTCAAAATAAAGTATTGTAGAAGGTGGTACTCGGGGAAACATTTGAGAGAGTATTCAGCGGCCCGTGAGCCTTAGACCGTGTGGTCTTGTGTACGAGTTTTGTGTGGTAAAAAGGGTTGAGGCATTGTCGTGCTACAGTAAAGACTGATATGAAATTAAAGATGAATCGGAAAGGAAACTGGGTAAATGGAACAACTTTTTAATAAACCAGAATGGTATGAAAAGGAATACGATTAATTCTTGGTATGTGGTTGAAGTAATGAGTCTTGCAGATATTGTGCAGCAAAGATCTTGAGTGCTGACAGTTGTGTAACTAGATATGGGTATAAGGACTCAGTCCTGGCAGTTTAACTTATGCAATGTAAATTAGGAGAAAGAGTTTATGATATGTTTTACCGTGGTTTGAAAATGAGTGCATTTTTCCTGTTGATATGCAAGGCTTGGAATGGGTAATGAGTTTTCTCTATATGGGATCATGAAAGTCCTTGACTAGTTGAGTGCGCCGATGTTTGCAGTGGAGGAAAGGGATATGAATTTCCATGTTGTCTTAGTGTGATATGGTATACGCGATGTGTTATGGAAAGTTGATAATGGCATATTCAAGGTTTTGAGATCAGTTCATAATATATGGGAAGTCAATAAAATTATTGAGGAGCGCAGACAGCTGCAGGTGATTTAAGAATCGATCTTTCTGATGATTTAAGAAAATGGTACTTCTATTCTAGTAATTTGGCAGGGTATATGGTGCAAAAGGACAAGGTAATGTAAATTGATAATATCTAGTGGTATGGTGGTATTTTCTTGTTGGATCGACTGTAATAAATTAGTCGTTGTTGGCATAGGGAAATTTCTGAATGGCGTACGTGGTATGAATGGATGATTGATGTGTGTTACGTGTTCGTGCGGTTGAAAGTGGGATCAGGCATAGTGATCCATATGTTACATATGTGTTGGAGACTAGAAGTTCTCGTAATCCGCCTACACAGTGGTGGTATATCGTGTGTATCGGCACCGTTTAGCGGTTATGGGAAATTGGAAGCCCTAGTGGCTATTTTGTTACTTGATATGACAAATTTGAATAATGATATATGATTGCAGGCTGGTTGTCATAAGTCAGGTTGTCTAGACTAATATGATATGGACAATATCAGAGAAATGTCACAACTGCGTAGCAGAGCGCATCAAATCATGCTCCAGCAGGGTAGCTGTACCCTAGGGCCAGCGGACGGCTGGTAGGTATTACTTTGTCAGTTGGGCCTTCGTGGCGGATGTCAGTGTAGAGGTATCTACCATTGATTCAACTCCAGTATTGAGGAACTTTGCCGGATGCGTTTCATGTGGCCGAGCTTGAGGCTATATATATATATGTTCGTTGCAATGATCAACTTGACTCGATGTGCATTTTCCTTGCTAGATGTATTTGTGGATCGAGTGGCACGCCGCCCCAGGTATAGTATTTGGATCGGGTGGCACGCCGCCACATGTATGGTATCAGGATCGGGTGGCACGCCGCCACGGGTATGTTATTGGAACGGGTTGCGCGCCGTAACAGTGTGACGTGGAAAATATAGCTTCCTATATGTTACCTTGTATACAATACTTCCTAGCTTTTAAGGAATAGTCCGTATTGGGTATCGCTCGGGGAATAGCACATCGGTTATATCCTTTCAGGATTTGATAGCGTACATCAATTGTATCACCGCAGGTGTGATTGATTGCTTGGGTTCAGACCTAGATCTGTGCGTGGATGACCGTTCTGAGCATGGTGACTTGAGGTACTTCAAGAGTAATAGTGTTTGGATAGAATCGGGAGCTGTGGCAAGGCCACGTGGTGTTATGACCTTTCGATGAGGATTCAGGTACTGTATTTCTATAATGCGAGACACGATCTCAGTTCTATATTATGATGGCACAGAGGAATTGAATTGCAGCTCTTTTGCTGGAGACAGTTGTCATGATTTGAGATGTCATGATTCGAGTGTGTTCAGACGTTTCTATTGGAGCCCATGTTGTGCTCATCGTGGCTTTGGCCGGTGTTGAGGTGTCATATCACCAGTGCGGTGTGTTATAATTGAAATGATCGTTGAAGCCAATAATGAGTGTGAGTATATGTGATTTCAGCTGGTTAGAAAGGTAGTATCGAGGTTCGGCTTCGAAATCTGTTGTGGTATCAGTTAAAAGTGAAATGGATTCATGAATGGCTGACCTGAGAGATGGGTTCGATATATCGCGTATTCGGTTGCCGTGGGCGTGATATGAAGGTGTTGGAACAAGACTCTATCTAATGAAAAAGGTTTTTCGGTTGGTATTTGGTTATCGTGGAAAATTGTTGTGATTAGAGACTATTGTCTCGAGTGATTGGGTTGTGTGATACATCATATGATCTCACCCGGGGTGGCGAGTATGGACTATTACAGCTGGTTCGGGTGTATTCTGAGTATAGACGGGGGATTCAGATTTGGTATATGATTTCAGAAAGTGCAATGTGGTTTATGGTTCAGTTGGAGCGAGAAATTTCAGCTATATGGTGTTGTCGGACTTATGTGAGATAGGGTGATGTATGATCGCCCGAATATATGCTTGGTAAGGTCATTCGGCTAATGGGTTGCTTCTAGTACAACTCTGGGTCCGCTCGAGGATGAGCGTTTGTTTAAGTTGGGGAGAATGTAACGACCCGGCCCGTCGTTACGGGAATTACCACCCCGCTACCTTGGATTTACATATTTTATGCTTTTATACCATTATTAGAGTATATCGGGTGAGTTAGGAGTGATTTGGGTTGAAAATGAAGCAAATAGCATGTTTGAAGGAAGCTTGAATATGGGAAGTCAACCTAGAGTTGACTATTGAGTTAGAGTGCTCGGAATCGGATTCTGATGATTCGACTAGTTTCGGGGGATCATTTATGACTTAGGAGAGCAATCGGAATTGAATTCGGAGGTCCGGTGTAGAATTAAGCTTGAATTAGCAAAGTTAGTATTTTGGCGAATTCCGGTTGATAGGTGAAATTTTGATCCGACGGTCGGAATGAAATTCTGAAAATTTCTGTAGCTCTGTTATGTCTTTTTGGACTTGTGTGCAAAATTTGAAGTCAATCGGACTTGATTTGATAGGTTTCGGCATCGAAAATAGAAGTTGGAAGTTCTAAAGTTTATAAAGCTTGGATTGGAGGTTGATTCATGATTTTAGCGTTATTTGTTTTGATTTGAGGCCTCGAGCAAGTCCGTAATATATTATGAGACTTGTTAGTATACTTTGTTGGGATCCCATGAGGCTCGGATAAATTTTGGAACAGTTTTTGGAAGATTTTTGCCGTTTTGAGCATAAATGTAATGATCCAAAGGTCTATTTTAGTTCTAGAGATTCAAATTTGATTTCGAGACTTCGAGAATTTAGATAATGAATTATAGGACTGATCTGGAAAGTTTGGTCTAATTTCATCAAGTCGCGATTGGGTTTTTGACACGAAATGTGAATTAATTGTTTAAAAAGAAAAATTGATGTTGCACTGAATAAATGAGATCCAAATTCAGTTTTGTTTGAAACACTGGATCCGTATGGAAATTACGGAGCCATAGGAAAAAGAATCGTCGAATTTCGAGTTCGTATGATGGAGTTAGAGCCATTTTAGTGAAAATGGCTGTGTGTTGCAATTTCTGTATTGCTGCTGCATTTTTCTGCCGCGCATGAACAGTACCCCGTGAACAGTGTCGACGTGCATGAACAGTAACGCTGGTGAACAGTAACGGGTGTGAACAGTAATTTTGTTAAAAAACCTGGACAGAATGGCATTTCATCCGCGAGCAAAACTATTTTTCCACCATTTTTGGTCATTCTTGAGAGCTTTTAGACGGGAATTGAAGGGATTTCGATGGGGAATCATTGGAGGTAAGTTTCATGAGTTAAATACATGATTTTTATCAAAGAATCTTCCATTAATTCTCTGAATTTGGGTAAGAAATTAAGAAAATTAGGGCTTTGAGCAAAAATCTTAAAATGGGGATTTGAAGGACCATTTGTGGTCCGAATTGGGAGTTCTTGGTGTTAACACCTAATTTTTTACCATATTTGAATTTGTTTCCACTTTACCCACTTTCTCCAGTCACTACCCACTTTCCCCACTCATGTAACCCACTTCTATTTGTTCCTCATTCCTTACCCCACATTCTACCTTTACACTTTAACTCCCTGCACCATATGGAATACAACTCATACCCCATCAGCTTCTTCTTAAAAAAGAGAGCTAGACGGAAGGCATCAGAACCGGGACCCCTACTTTTTGGTCTTCTTTACAGACTCTATGGGACTGCTTTTTTTTTCTCCATTCGATCACCAACAAACTTTGAGGAGATATAAAAATCTAGACACTAAAACAAGCCATGGGCAGAACAAAATCGGACTGGTCCCCCTAGCCTTGAAACATAAGCTCCAGCAACTCGTCGGGTTGACGAGCTCCAGCTGCGACAAACAGAACCAAACGATCCATAGCAGCATCTCGTCCTCCTGAACATGGTCTTCGTCGTAGAAACTTGTTGCTGGAAAATGCCCATCACCCCCTTGTCCACAATAACAGCTGCAAATTTCTCTTCGGTTTCAACCCGGCGTCAAGGTGATACTGGTTTCGAGGCCTGGTCGTAGTTCCTTCGAGGGTTAGTAAATTTTTCTGGTCAGCAGCATGTGCATCGTCAAGTTTCAGAACAGTCAGGATCATTTCATTATAGAGGTCCGGTTTAAGCTTTTCTATTTTATCTTTTCTCACGTGAATGTGCTGTATTGATTTGCTATCCTATCTTTAGTTATTGTTACATGGAATTTGCTTTCTCTGCCTAACATTGATTTGGCTAGTCTTTGGTTTCTTCGGTTTTTAATTTTCAAGTATAAGAAAATGTTATGCAAATGTAAATATGTGTGGAAGAACAAGCTACCCAACGTGCTAATGAAATCTATCAGAATATCTTATTAATGTGTATTTTATTGTTTCACTTACTGATGATTTCGCTAAGGAAGTAGTGAGGTCTGATCTTTGGCAAAAAAAAAAAGAATCTTGTTAATTGAATTTAAGTGAAATATGGATTTCGATCTCGGTTTATGCAATAAATTAGGTTTAATACTAAGTTTACTACGTAATATTTTATTTTCCAACTGGCGTTTACTATATCGCTGTGGTTGTGGACACGTTCGCGTGGTATGATTACGATATCTAAAATAACTCAAGGTATGCGTTCGCACAACCTCAACCAAATATTTTCTTAGTAAAACAAACAAAGTGTTATTAATTGCAGATATGTCCGCGTGACATGATTTTTGACGCGCCATAAGAAAAGAGTATACGTACGCGTAACTCGATTCTTTAACTACAAATAACTCCAGTAATTAAAAAGCGGTATATAATTATAAAATTGCATTATAGGTTGGAACGTAAATAAAAATCAGATATTTAGCCATTTATAACGGTTTAAGCGACCGTGCTAGAACCACGGGATCCGGGGGTGCCTAACACCTTCCCTCGGGTCAACAGAATTCCTTACTTAGAATTTTTGGTTCGCAGACTTCATTTGCAAAGTCGAAAATTTCCTCGATTCGGGATTTAAATAAATCGGTGACTTGGGACACCTTAATTTATTCCAAGTGGCGACTCTGAAATAAATAGAATAATCTCGTTTCGAATATTGTCACTTAAATTGGAAAAACTCCATTACGCATATACCCTTCGGGGTAGGGCGCACCAAAAGGAGGTGTGACATTTGGTATGTACGGACTCGTGGAGAGACGAGGATTCCGAAAATGTGAGTTTCATAATTTTTCGAGAAGCGTATCAAAAGTCGGATTTTGACAACTTCGTGGGTTTTGGTGTAAACCGAGTTATTTCGATTGGGTTATGTCTAATTAGCCTATATGGATGTATTCTTATTGATTTTGAGCAGATTTGGCGTCCGAGGAGATTGATTTTCGAGGCAAGCGCAAGGAGAGCTAGGACTTCTACCGGTTCGAGGTGAGTGGTAGTAGTATATAATGTACTGAGGGATTGAAACCACGTACTAGCACTTCACAGTGCTATATTGAGATGAGACACGCATTCCATGACGGGCGTGGTGACATGGTGATTGGGGGTTCGGACTTAGTCTTTCCCGACTAATAGTATACTGTGTGTTATGACTGATAATAAGTTTATAACTGTGCAATTGGGCAATAGCCATGTTTGGGGCCTTGTGCCGATCTGTAGAGCATTAGGGAACCTATAGAGCTAGGTGACCCTTATATCGTGTTGGAAACATACACTCAGTCGTAGCTCTAGTTGTATAGCATAATATGAGCCCGTACTAGATGTGTACATTGAGAGAGATTATCCAGGGTGGAATTCCTTGTTCTAGCTGAGTGCGCCTGAAAGGCCAAGTCTATATTGACTGAGACAGGGTCAAGGAACCACTGTGATATATTATATTGGGCCTGAGAGGCCAAGTATATACTGACCGGGATAGGGTCGAGGACCCATTATGAGGTATTATATATATATACCTATATTGGATCGGGCTGCACGCCGCAGCAGTACATATATTGGATCTGACTGCACGCCGCAGTAATATACATGTAACTAGTGGTGCACAAATTACCAATCTACCCTGACTGTCGCCCGGTGCAACAGAAGCAAAGAAAGTTCAAGACTGACATCAGTGATAAAATCAAAGAAAAAATCGATAAGCAGCTGAAAACAGGGGTAATTCGAGTGGTACAATACACCACGTGGTTGGCTAATGTTGTGCCCGTGCCAAAGAAGGACGGAAAAACTCGAGTATGTGTTGACTACCGAGATTTGAATAAAGCAAGTCCTAAAGACAACTTTCCTTTACCGAACATCCATATCCTTGTTGATAACTGTGCCAAACATGAGATACAGTCGTTTGTGGATTGTTATGCGGGATATCATCAAGTGTTGATGGATGAAGAGGACGCCGAGAAGACTGCTTTTACCACACCTTGGGGGACTTACTGTTACAGAGTCATGCCATTCGGTTTGAAAAACGCGGGAGCAACATACATGAGAGCTATGACCGCCATTTTCCACGACATGATGCACCAGGAAATAGAGGTGTACGTGGACGATGTGATCATCAAATCCAGAACTCAGGGCGATCATGTGCGAGACTTGAGGAAATTCTTTGAAAGGTTGAGGAAGTACGATTTGAAGTTGAATCCAGCCAAATGTGCTTTTGGAGTCCCGTCAGGTAAACTTTTGGGTTTCATAGTCGGTAGAAGAGGTATTGAATTAGATCCCACAAAGATAAAATCCATCCGGGATTTACCTCCTCCCAGAACAAAGAAAGACGTAATGAGTCTTCTAGGCCGACTAAACTACATTAGTAGGTTCATCGCTCAGTTGACTTCCACATGTGAACCCATATTCAAGTTGTTGAAGAAAGACGCTGCAATCAAATGGACAACCGAATGCCAAGAAGCTTTTGACAAAATCAAAGAATATTTGTTGAACCCTCCAGTCTTAGTCCCACCAGAGCCAGGGAGACCTCTTTTCTTGTATTTAACAGTCTTGGAAAACTCTTTTGGTTGTGTCCTCGGACAACGTGATGCGACAGAGAAGAAAGAGCAGGCGATTTACTACCTGAGCAAGAAATTCACTAGTTATGAGGTCAAGTACACTTTGCTGGAAAGAACGTGTTGTGCTTTAACTTGGGTCGCTCGGAAATTGAGACACTACCTCCAAGCCCATACGACTCACCTTCATTACTCGGTTGGATCCTTTGAAATATATATTCCAGAAACCGATGCCCACCGGAAGATTGGCAAAGTGGCAAATCCTGCTCACCGAGTTTGACATAGTCTATGTCACTCGCACGGCAATGAAGGCCCAAGCATTGGCAGACCATTTGGCCGAGAACCCTATCGACGAAAAGTATCAACCATTGAATACATACTTTCCTGATAAAGAGGTAAATACGACAGAAGTTGTTTCGGAAGACATTCATGCTTGGAAAATGTTTTTCGATGGGGCGGTAAACGCTAAAGGTGTAGGGATTGGGGCAATCTTGATCTCTCCTGCTGGTCAGCATTACCCAGCCACGGCTAGGCTCCGTTTCTTTTGCACGAACAATACGGCTGAGTATGAAGCTTGTATCATGGGTATGAACATGGTAATTGATCAAGGCGTCGAAGATTTGTTGATCATGGGAGATTCAGATCTAATTATCAAACAATCTCAAGGTGAATGGGAAACTCGAGACGTTAAACTCCTCCCTTATCGACAGCACGTGAATATCCTTGGCAAGCGATTTGCATCGATAGAGTTCAGGTATATCCCACGATGTCACAATGAACTAGCCGACGCACTTGCCACTTTAGCTTCAATGCTACCTTATCCGGGCAACGCCCATGTCAATCCCTTGGAAATCCAAATCAGGGAAAGCCACGGTTATTGCAACGCAATCGAAGAAGGACCGAGCATCAAGCCATGGTACTATGATATCAAGAGATTTTTGAAAATGCAAGAATACCCCGAACATGCTACTGGAGATCAAAAGAGGACCATTAGGCGACATGCAGGTGGTTTCTTTTTGAGCGGCGAGGTCTTGTATAAAAGAACCCCGGATCTTAACCTTTTAAGGTGTGTTGATGCCGAAGAAGCAGGAAGAATCATGCACGAAGTACACGCAGGAGTATGCGGACCTCATATGAATGGGTATGTCTTAGCCAAGAAAATCCTTCGA
Organism: Nicotiana noctiflora; assembly: GCA_032618575.1. Taxonomy (NCBI): domain Eukaryota; kingdom Viridiplantae; phylum Streptophyta; class Magnoliopsida; order Solanales; family Solanaceae; genus Nicotiana; species Nicotiana noctiflora. The sequence continues at coordinate 347,153 of JASVEL010009715.1, forward strand.
GCAGGTTATTATTGGATGACCATGGAGAAAGATTGTTTCGGTTTTGTCCGAAAATGCCATCAATGTCGGGTACATGGAGATCTGATTCATGCACCTCCAACTGAGTTGCATCCTATGTCAGCGCCGTGGCCATTTGTTGCTTGGGGAATGGATGTCATCGGCCTGATTGAGCCGAAAGCTTTGAATGGGCACTGATTCATACTGGTGGCTATCGATTACTTCACAAAATGGGTCGAAGCCGTCACTCTCAAATCAGTCACCAAGAAAGCTGTGGTGGATTTTGTACACTCAAATCTTATCTGTCGTTTTGGTATACCTACAACTATCATCACAGACAATGTTGCGAATTTGAATAGTCGTTTGATGGAAGAAATATGCGAGCAATTCAAAATAACGCATAGGAACTCCACCCCTTATCGGCCCAAAGCCAATGGTGCCGTGGAAGCAGCAAACAAACACATTAAGAAGATTTTGAGAAAGACAATCCAAAGCTCTAGACAATGGCATGAACAATTACCGTTCTCCTTACTGGGATACCATACTACAGTACGCACATCGGTAGGAGCAACTCCATACCTGCTAGTCTACGGTACTTAGGCTGTGATACCGGCAGAGGTAGAAATTCCTTCACTTCGTACAATTGTTGAAGCAGAGATTGAAGACAACGAGTGGGTTAAGACTCGATTGGAGCAATTAACTTTGATCGATGAAAAGCGAATGGCTGCAGTCTGTCACGGACAACTGTACCAACAAAGAATGGCTCGTGCTTACAACAAGAAAGTACGACCGAGAAATTTCGAAGTAGGTCAGTTGGCTTTAAGACGCATTCTTCCACATCACCAGGAAGCAAAAGAAAAATTCGCTCCTAATTGGAAGGGACCACACATCATCAGGAAGATACTGCCGAGAGGAGCGTTATACTTGGGAGACATGGAAGGAAAAGATCCTGAAACAGCTGTGAATGCAGATGCTGTGAAAAGGTATTATGTCTGAATTTGCTTCAATGATGTCCTCACAAGTCGAAATGATTGAAGGCTTTTATTCCCGCTACCCAAACACTATCAACCCTTTTGTTAACCCTTTGAGCCGGTTACCTTTCTTTGGCTACCCTCTTTGGAATCCAAATCAAAAAAAAACAAAAACAAAACAAAACAAAACAAAACAAAGCAAAGTTCCTGAACTACGTTCTGACTTGATTCCGAAAGGATACGTAGGCAACCTCTCCCCGAGGTTCAGTCACACCAAACCAAAAATCCCAGTTTCCCCAAAAAATGAAACTGGGGCAGATGATATTGTTGATTCGGTTTAAGATCCGTCAAGATGATTCCAAAGTTGTAATTTTGTCCACAATTCTTATTACCCAAACCGAGTACAAGTCCTTCAAGATAGATTGGAAGCTGTGAAAACATCATTGTTGTGATCCGAAGTTCCTGGAATGAAAAGAAATAAAATGAGAGAGTCTTATTGGTGAAAACCTTCGGGCACCATAAGACGATGGAAGTAGAGAAATACAAAATGAGAGAGCCTGTTGGTAAAAACTCGCAAAGAGTGCTATCTGGCGATGGTAAGAAGAGAAATAAGAGAGGTCGATTGGCGAAAACCCGCAAAAAGGCGCTATCAACCGAAAAAGTTTGTTTCACCACAAGAGGTCCTGGCACGGCTTCTTAGCTCGGAAACATAGACCCGTTTTGGTTCATAAGAAAATGGGAGTTTTGTGACGATCAAGCATCTAGTCCGAGGAGCATGTCATGTTTGGTTAAAGTCAGCATTTACCTCAGATAAGTCCTTCTTTTCCCCCCGAAAGGGACTCCTCTATCTTTGATACATTTTTCCATTCTTTGTTCATTCTTTTTTCGGTTTAATTTTAATTCTGAAACTATTACAAAGGAAGGCGACAGGACCGGTTTAACAGGACTCCGCCTGGTAAAGAAGAAAAGAAAAACAGCCTCAGTGGTATATTGATACAATCCACGATTGGATCGTAATGATCAAATTGTTTCCAAAGAAACGGAGTTTAGAAAGGAAATGGAAATCAAAGGCTAAGGTCTTAGAAGAGACGGAATAAGGCAGAAGGATAGAACCCACACGGAAAATCCTCATGGAATTCCGGGAATGAACCCGGTCAGTTTGAAAGGAAGTCACCCCAAAGACAATTGGTAGCAAACTTCTCAATGGAAATGGGGAAACGATCAAGCAATGAAGATAATCAAGGCCGCAAAGTCAACCACTTTTTCAACTGATAAAATGTTCTTTGTTGAAAGCAAGTCTGTTTAATTGTGCAAGAAGAAGGTACAACTCAAAGAAGTGAAGTACGCAAGCATTGAAATGACTTTGGAACAAGGAAAACACATAAAAAGGGAAGTTTCTTTTTAGAGCTTTATCTTATGCATTTGTTGATGGTTAAAAAGAAAGCCTAAAAGAAGGCCCAAAAGGAAGAATAAAAGAAAAGAAAATGAAAACTCCAAAAAAGAGAATCAAATCATATCAGTCCAATATCTGTTTGGACCCCGGTCAGAAAAACCGAGGGTCTTTCCGGCCAGAAAGCCGTGAAACTTTTATCCCCGGTCAGAAAACCGAGGATCTCCCCAGTCAAAAACTGCGGAGCCATTTACTTTTACCCCGGCCAAAAAACCGAGGATCTGACGGCCAAAAAACCGTTAGATATTGTTTGAATTCCGGCCAGAAAAGCCGTGAAACTTTTATCCCCGGTCAGAAAACCGAGGATCTCCCAGTCAGAAAACTGCGGAGCCATTTACTTTTACCCCGGCCAAAACACCGAGGATCTGACGGCCAAAAAACCGTTAGGTATTGCTTGAATTCCGGCCAGAAAGCCATGAAACTTTTATCCCCGATCAGAAAACCGAGGATTCCCCAGTCAAAAATTGCGGAGCCATTTACTTTTACCCCGGCCAAAAAACCAAGGGTCTGACGACCAAAAAACCGTTAGATATTGTTTGAATTCCGGCCGAAAGCCGTGAAACTTTTATCCCGGTCAGAAAACCGAGGATCTCCCCAGTCAGAAAACTGCGGAGCCATTTACTTTTACCCCGGCCAAAAAACCGAGGGTCCGACGGCCAAAAAACCGTTAGACATTGTTTGAATTCCGGCCAGAAAGCCGTGAAACTTTTATCCCCGGTCAGAAAACCGAGGATCTCCCAGTCAGAAAACTGCGGAGCCATTTACTTTTACCCTGGCCAAAAAAAACCGAGGGTCTGACGGTCAAAAAACCGTTAGACATTGTTTGAATTTCGGCCAGAAAGCCGTGAAACTTTTATCCCCCGTCAAAAACCGAGGATCTCCCAGTCAGAAAACTGCGGAGCCATTTACTTTTACCTCGGCCGAAAAACCGAGGGTCTGACGGCCAAAAAACCGTTAGACATTGTTTGAATTCCGGCCAGAAAGCCGTGAAACTTTTATCCCCGGTCAGAAAACCGAGGATCTCCCAGTCAGAAAACTGCGGAGCAATTTACTTTTACCCCGGCCAAAAACCGAGGGTCTTGAGGCCAAAAGACCGCTCGACATTGTTAGAATTCCGGCCAGAAAGCCGTGGAACTCTTCTTCAAAATCCCAGCCAGAAAACCGTGGAACGTTTATTTGTGAAACCATGATTTTCTTACCCAATACCAAAGAGTCTTTTTGATCACTTTCTATGTCACAACTAACTCACGAAATTTTCCTAGCAAAATTGGGACAGAAAAATTTCGTTCGTTTGTTTGTTTTGTTGTCTAAATAGGTTTGACCTCGGGACGCAAGGATCGAGATAACCTACGAGTGGAACATCAATCCTGCATGAAGAAAAGAAGAAAAGAATCAAAAGAAAACAAGTCCAAATGTTGGAGTAAACAAAAGCGCGGATTGCTCAGAATCTGATTGAAGTAACAAGCTTCGCCGACTCCGTTTCACTCAATGTTACAGAAATAAACAAGCACGTACAGCTTGTTGAGCATCAAGATTCAGATCAGGGTCTGCAGCAAAAGCTAGCCAAGACTCAAGATCAAGCTTCAAGGAATTTATAGATAGGAATCTTGTAACTCGTAGCTGATAGGCTTAGCTAGTTTTTATTTTTGTTTTTGTGTAATAACGGGACCGGGGACCAGAACCTCAGCAGAATGGCACCTCACTTGACTCTCGAAATCATCACTCCATCACCTCATCCACTTCTGAACTATGCGCGATTTGATTCCCTTATAACCCGGGATAAGTAGGCTGTCCAAAACCAGGACTCGGTTGCGCATTTCTTTAATTTTTTTTTTTTGAATAACGATATGGTCAAAAATTAGTCACATGGTTAACTTTATCTTTGCCCGAAAACTCTTCCTATTTCCGAGCAAAGAGGGGCAGCTGTTAACACCAAATTTTTTACCAAATTTGAATTTGTTTCCACTTTACCCACTTTCTCCAGTCACTAACCACTTTCCCCACTCATGTAACCCACTTCTATTTGTTCCTCATTCATTGCCCCACATTCTACCTTTACACTTTAACTCCCTGCACCATATGGAATACAACTCATACCCCATCAGCTTCTTCTTAAAAAAGAGAGCTAGACGGAAGGCATCAGAACCGGGACCCCTACTTTTTGGTCTTCTTTACAGACTCTATGGGACTGCTTTTTTTTTCTCCATTCGATCACCAACAAACTTTGAGGAGATATAAAAATCTAGACACTAAAACAAGCCATGGGCAGAACAAAATCGGACTGGTCCCCCTAGCCTTGAAAAATAAGCTCCAGCAACTCGTCGGGTTGACGAGCTCCAGCTGCGACAAACAGAACCAAACGATCCATAGCAGCATCTCGTCCTCCTGAACATGGTCTTCGTCGTAGAAACTTGTTGCTGGAAAATGCCCATCACCCCCTTGTCCACAATAACAGCTGCAAATTTCTCTTCGGTTTCAACCCGGCGTCAAGGTGATACTGGTTTCGAGGCCTGGTCGTAGTTCCTTCGAGGGTTAGTAAATTTTTCTGGTCAGCAGCATGTGCATCGTCAAGTTTCAGAACAGTCAGGATCATTTCATTATAGAGGTCCGGTTTAAGCTTTTCTATTTTATCTTTTCTCACGTGAATGTGCTGTATTGATTTGCTATCCTATCTTTAGTTATTGTTATATGGAATTTGCTTTCTCTGCCTAACATTGATTTGGCTAGTCTTTGGTTTCTTCGGTTTTTAATTTTCAAGTATAAGAAAACGTTATGCAAATGTAAATATTTGTGGAAGAACAAGCTACCCAACGTGCTAATGAAATCTATCAGAATATCTTATTAATGTGTATTTTATTGTTTCACTTACTGATGATTTCGCTTAAGGAAGTAGTGAGGTCTGATCTTTGGCAAAAAAAAAGAATCTTGTTAATTGAATTTAAGTGAAATATGGATTTCGATCTCGGTTTATGCAATAAATTAGGTTTAATACTAAGTTTACTACGTAATATTTTATTTTCCAACTGGCGTTTACTATATCGCTGTGGTTGTGGACACGTTCGCGTGGTATGATTACGATATCTAAAATAACTCAAGGTATGCGTTCGCACAACCTCAACCAAATATTTTCTTAGTAAAACAAACAAAGTGTTATTAATTGCAGATATGTCCGCGTGACATGATTTTTGACGCGCCATAAGAAAAGAGTATACGTACGCGTAACTCGATTCTTTAACTACAAATAACTCCAGTAATTAAAAAGCGGTATATAATTATAAAATTGCATTATAGGTTGGAACGTAAATAAAAATCAGATATTTAGCCATTTATAACGGTTTAAGCGACCGTGCTAGAACCACGGGATCCGGGGGTGCCTAACACCTTCCCTCGGGTCAACAGAATTCCTTACTTAGAATTTTTGGTTCGCAGACTTCATTTGCAAAGTCGAAAATTTCCTCGATTCGGGATTTAAATAAATCGGTGACTTGGGACACCTTAATTTATTCCAAGTGGCGACTCTGAAATAAATAGAATAATCTCGTTTCGAATATTGTCACTTAAATTGGAAAAACTCCATTACGCATATACCCTTCGGGGTAGGGCGCACCAAAAGGAGGTGTGACATTTGGTATGTACGGACTCGTGGAGAGACGAGGATTCCGAAAATGTGAGTTTCATAATTTTTCGAGAAGCGTATCAAAAGTCGGATTTTGACAACTTCGTGGGTTTTGGTGTAAACCGAGTTATTTCGATTGGGTTATGTCTAATTAGCCTATATGGATGTATTCTTATTGATTTTGAGCAGATTTGGCGTCCGAGGAGATTGATTTTCGAGGCAAGCGCAAGGAGAGCTAGGACTTCTACCGGTTCGAGGTGAGTGGTAGTAGTATATAATGTACTGAGGGATTGAAACCACGTACTAGCACTTCACAGTGCTATATTGAGATGAGACACGCGTTCCATGACGGGCGTGGTGACATGGTGATTTGGGGTTCGGACTTAGTCTTTCCCGACTAATAGTATACTGTGTGTTATGACTGATAATAAGTTTATAACTGTGCAATTGGGCCGATAGCCATGTTTGGGGCCTTGTGCCGATCTGTAGAGCATTAGGGAACCTATAGAGCTAGGTGACCCTTATATCGTGTCGGAAACATACACTCAGCCGTAGCTCTAGTTGTATAGCATAATATGAGCCCGTACTAGATGTGTACATTGAGAGAGATTATCTAGGGTGGAATTCCCAGTTCTAGCTGAGTGCGCCTGAAAGGCCAAGTCTATATTGACTGAGACAGGGTCAAGGAACCACTGTGATATATTATATTGGGCCTGAGAGGCCAAGTATATATTGACTGGGATAGGGTCGAGGACCCATTATGAGGTATTATATATATATCCCTATATTGGATCGGGCTGCACGCCGCAGCAGTATATATATTGGATCGGACTGCACGCCGCAGTAATATACATGTAATATACATGCGGGACGGACTGCACGCCGCAGTATTATTGCGCTTGGGCTGTAGGAGCCCCTTCGGAGTTTGAGTCTGCACACATTCTCAGTGAGCGCTGGTGTATATTATAGGATTGGGCTGCACGCCGCAGTAGTATAGTTATATATGTATATATATATTTGGATCGGACTGCACGCCGCAGTAATGTATGTGTGGATCGGGCTGCACGCCGCAGTATCAGAGCGCTTGGGCCTAGGGAGCCCTTCCGAAGTCTGTATACACCCCCAGTGAGCGTCGTCGACGTTAAATGGAGCGGGCTGCGCGCCGCAACGGTATATATATTGGAGCGGGCTGCACGCCGCAGCATTATACTTATTCATATCCTTATACATACTTAAATACTTATACATTGTAGACATATGTATTTATCTCCATATATTGAGATGGTTTTACATCGAAGTGGTACGAGTGAGAGTTTGGTCAGTGTTGGACCTTGTTGAGGTAGATGTGGACTAGAGATCTGAGTACTCGTTGTAGTGATGACTTACCTTTGGGGGTTTGCCTTAGAACTGTTTAGTGATAGTACAGGAGTTCTTACTTTCAGTTATTGCTTATTATTATTACTCACCGAGTTGAAATATACTCACCCCACTCCCCTGCACTTTTTGTGCAGATTCATAGGTGCCCGAGAGGAGTTGAGTTGTTGTAGCTGCTTACTCACATCTACTTTTGCGGAGACTACGAGGTAGCTGCCGACGTCCGCAGAACCCGTTTTCTCCTTCATTATTATTTTGTTGTTTCCATCTTGCTTAGACTTGGTTGTATCAGGATGTTTATTCTGTAGAGGCTCAGACTCGTGACACCACGATTTGGTTGGGACCGTATCTTGTATGTTGCTACTATTGCGTTTATCATATTGAATTGAACACTCGCCGTTTAAGTTTAACTGGATTAATTGGAATTAATAATTGGCTGGTTTAAGATATAATATGGTCGGGCTTGCCTAGCATTGTGTTGGGCGCCATCACGATCGGGGTTTGGGTCGTGACATTTGTGGGGTTTGGGCTCGCCATACCTGTGGAGGCAGTGGGTAATATTGAGCATGTGGGATGGAATAATGTGGAGTAGTTGGTGGATAATATGGTGGATGTGGGTTGTAAGGTGCTGGTGGGTATGATTGGTATGGACGAGGTGGGTGATGGTATGTATTTTGGCCTCGAGACCACGATCTACTTTCAATAACTGCAAGGGTGGTTGGCCTCGATTATTTGAAACTAAAAATATTTTTTGGTCATTTTCTAAAAGGGTGGTTGGACCCGTTCAAGGGTTGACTACGTATCCCAGCTAGTGGCGAGAATCAAACCTACGTAGTTCGGTCAGATTATTTGACCAATTAGTATTACAACAGTGTTTTTCCTATCTTTAGATTTTCTTTTCGATTTTCTAACAACTTTTCACTAATATATCAATATCTCTCTTTCCTTTTTTTTTCTTCAGAATATTCTCTTTTTGTTTTCTCGGGAATTTTGCCGGTCCGCATAATGATCCAAGACAATTAAAATGCAACATATAATATGCTCGGTCTTTAATTACCGGGTCATCTGTCCTAGACGGACCCAACCCCTATGTTGAGTCCCCTAAGTAAGTTATGATGCAAATAATCATCCTAGACCTATGTTCAATATCTTATAGTTTCATATAGTGCTAAACCGTGTACGCAATTGGACAACTCGGATCGAGGAGGGGGCTACGTACCGGTGACCTGCGAGGTCATTCGGATTTGTAACTTATCCGGCCTCTGTTTCTTATTTTTGGGTATGACTTAACTGAAAGGGGAGTCTCAACCAGTAAGCACATCCCCCGAAGTTAAGAAGAAAAGGGTATTCGGCATAGTTTATATATACAATCCATATAATATCAAAGCGATAAAACACATAGCAAGTTCATCAAAGCATGTAACAAAGTCAAATAATACCGAGAACGGCAATTCAAAGGAGCTCTAATTCTTAAACCCTGAACCGAAGTTTTGGGTTGCTTATCCCCAGCAGAGTCGTCAGAGCTGTCACACCTCCCTTTTTACTACCTTTTTATTTAATGCCCGATCAAGAGAATAAGGTATACCTCGATATTATGAATACCCAGGGAAGGATATAATAACAATGAAGAAGGAGTTTTCCAAATAAAGGACAATCGGTTCGGGATTTTATTTATAGTTTTAGAGTCGCCACATGGGAAAATAATGGTGTCCCAAGTCACCGGTTAATCCCGAATCCGAGGAAATTGACTCTGTTTTTATCTATCAGTGCAACGAGAAATCTGGATAAGGAATTCTGGTAACCCGGGAGAATGTGTTAGGCACTCCCGGATTCCGTGGTTTTAGCACGGTCGCTCAACTGTCATTCTTGGTTTTATATGATTTATTACATGCCTTTTAACAATATGTACGTGTTTCAACTTGAATATTTTACGAATAGCGACGTCGCAAAAACGTATTTCGAGTCACACAGCAACCAGTACGCCTGTGACCTTTAACATGATTTGGCTTCGCTGGGATTTACGATTTGAGTCACATCAAATGTGCACTCGTATTAGAGAAAGTATATTTTAAGTCGTGCCTAAATCGTCTATCGGCTTCTTTAATCTTTTGGAAAGGTTGCGAAATGATCTAGCAACCTTCCCGAGTCTAATATATATGACTTACTTATTTATTTGGGGGCCCCGCTATTTTATTTTCAATGCGAGGCTCGTCCTATTTTTACTTTTATAGTCTGATCCTAATATGTATACTATGTTTTCTATTTTTTTTGGTTTTTCCCCTAGTTCATTGTTTTTTCAGAATTTATGTCCAAACTTATTTTATTTACACGGGGCCTAGACTTTGGGATTATACTTGAGACGTATCAATTTACGTTCCTGGGTACTGAAAACCCAGGAACATGCTGAAATATATCTAGCAGAAGCCCAATGACGTTTTCACATAGGCCTTCGTAGTTTATTAGGCCCAGATCAGATATAATCAGAGAAGAGTAATAGAAATCGGAACTCATTGTGTACACAGAGGATCGATATTCAGAAGATAAAAGAACTTAAACTATTTTATTCAATAAGAAGAAGAGAAATACATAATTACAATAATAAACTCAGACTTTAAATGTTCAGTGTGAATTAAGTCTAATTAACAGGTTGTTTTTGTTTTCATATTTAACAACTATTTAAAACTACTGAATCTAATTACTTTGTATCTAAAGCTAATCAGTATTATTATTATTATCATGCTAATCTCAATTACTTGCAAATTTCAGAGAACTACTGAATGTATTAAGCATTAAGCTATATATACTATGTGATATATGACTTCATACTAGAATATCATTTAACTGCAGTAATTCATTTATTACTAACGTTGTTCAGATTAGTCTAATTAATTCTGAATTAAACTAACTATTGCACGTTAACATTATTAACTATCTTCTGGTATTAGGTTTTTATGTCAGATTAATGATTAACCTATTTTAATTAACTAAGTGATTACTACTATACTAGGTTACTTACTACATTATCACATTGTTTCCAGTTTATCCGTATCTCATATGAGTTAATTATACAACATTTCCTACACAAATTACAATTCCAGCTAAGTCATAACCTAACTACAAAAATCCAAATCCAGAAAAATATTTACAGAACTTGTAGCAAATAGATAGTTTATTTCTTCAACTTTAATTCCAATTGTTATTACATGGTTCAAGCCGTGTACCTGATTCAGCAATAGAAACCAATGCGTCTAAGGGAGATGAAGGCAGGAAATAAGCAGGTAGATCACAGCGAGCAATGCAACAGCAATAGAAGAGAATGACTCACAGCAACACTAGTGAGTTTCAGCAATCAAATTTGAATCCCAGAAATAGCAAAGCAATATCCAGCAGAAGACCAGTAGAAAAACTAGTAAAATAGCAAGAGATTTCCTACAGCTTCAGAATATAGCTTCGACTAACCCAGGCAGAATTGCTCTATATCTCTATATTAGTATATTTCTGAATTTGTTCAAAAATCCAGCCCTTAATCAGGCTCTAATAAGGTCTATTTATAGGTGGGATTGGTGAAAATTTTGGGAGGGAAATTTGAAAAGTTATTTCTGATTTCCTCCCTTGAATTCTTTCAATTATTACACTTCAATACCATTTTCATATTTGAACTTGCCTTCCAGCATGTGTTGGAAGGTTCTATTTGATTCTTTTTGGGGTGTTTTACTAGTACACCCTCACTTGCTAAGCTTATTCACTGATTTGCCTTTTATTTGGGTCTATTATACCCTTAGTGTTGTGCAATATTGAAGAAACACTAGGCCTAAATGTCTTAAATGTCCTTATAGGCTCTATTAAATCCACAATTATGCTATTTTCTATTCCTATTATACCCTTAATGGCAAATGTTATTTATCCGACCTATCTAAGGTATGAATGTTCAATTTTAACTCTTATTTAATTTCTGGCCACTTGTTATAAGTCATTTAATACTTAGCTTACAGGACTAGCCTGCTTTTTTACCTAAGTCTAAACCTTTTATATTCCAACCGGTCCAGCGTTTGGACTTGGCTTTGCAAAATTAGTCAATTATCAATCACTGGCTACTTAGAATTAGATTAAGGCCTTAGCCAGTTTCAGATTTAAGTTTTATTATTACAAAATTGGCCATTTTCAGAACTGGCCATTTGGATTTAAGCCTAAAGAATCACAGAGTTGGCCAGTTTCAAAACTGACCACTCTATTACTTATTTCAATTGTAATCATTTTTATGTTATTTTCAATTTTAGCCAATTAAACTGCTTAAAATACTTTCAGAATTAGCCAATTATCTAACTACTTATCTATTACAGCTATAACCAATATCCCCTAAAGCATAATAAGTTTAATTGTAGTCTAAAACATGAACCTATCACAAACATAGTCTTTTATATTAATTTGCACACATAGCCACAAATCAGAAATCATTTATCATCTAACTAAAACTCATAGAGAAATTTGAATGTGGTTGAATTTCAATTAAACAACTCACAACTCAGATTCAGGCATAGTATAACAAATTATACATAAAGAGATATATTCAGAATGTTTTCATATTCAAACTCACAAAAACCTTAAAAAGGCTCGAGTATATTTAATCAAGTGTAACAGACAGGATTATCAAAGAGATCGATGAAGCATGTTACCAAAAGAGAAACAGAGTTATAACAGAAATTGTTTCAAGGAAAGAAACAAATCTAAAACATGCAACTAATTAATCGACTAAATCAAAGAAACAGAACTTAAACACAAAAGCATGCTGAATCAAAACAGAATTAAAGAGAAGATGAAGAGAAATCAGGTAAACTCTAACATGCAATCAGAAAAGAACAAAGAAGAACACAAAACACATTTATCAATAAAAATAGAAAAACAGAAAATAAAAGGTCGGGAACTTAGCTCGCAGGATTTGTCTCCTGAGCTTTCCCCCATTTTTCTATTCTTTTCTTGTTCTTTTCTTTTTCTTTTTCGTTCTTTTTCCAGTTTCTTCTAAGACCTCAAATTTGAAGTCTTTTATTTTTTTTTTACCAGAAGAGATGGGTTCTGGGGTGTTAAAGAAAGGGTTTTGATTTAGGGTTTGGTTTTGTGTCGGCCGGAGATAGGGTTCCGGCGACTATTTTTGAATATTCGAGCAGTTGGGGTGAGATTCGAGGGAAGTGGCTTATATGGGGTGGAAGATCAAGAAATTGTTGTTTTTAGGTGTTTAATTTTGGAGATGGTGTCGTAGATTTGTGGTCGATGGAGAAGAAATCCGGTGACCATATTTTCAAGAAATTGGGGGTTCTGGGTTTTCTTGGGTTGTCTATGGTGGTCTGGGGTAAAGAAGCAAGAAAAAGTAGGTTTTGGGCTTGATGGTGGCCGGAGACTGCCGTGAAGAGTGGCCAATATCCATGGCCGGTGAGCTTGAGAAGAAGAAGAAGACGAAGCACTTAGGCGGCTAGGGTTATATGAAATGAGATATAGCCGGTCTCTTGAGAGACCAGGCTTTTATACCCGTAACGTTTGATTAGTTCCTGGCCGTTGGATCATTAATGATCAATGGCCAGGATTGAATGCTCCAAAACGACGACGCTCAGGAGTTAGGTGAAGATTAATTGATCTCCGTTAGATCTCATTGATGGACAGCCCAGATTAGTTTACTAAAACTATGTCGTTTCATTTTAAATCAAAGATCAGAATTCAGCCGTTAGATCAGATATATGGATGGCTTAGATTGATTCTTATATAAAGACTGGACCGGGTCCTTCAAATTACCTGGGCTGTCTTACATTTGGGCTTCTATTTTCAAATTCTAGCCCAATTTCATTGTATTTTTGTATTTTCCTTGTATTTTAATTATTTTCTTGGTATTTTCTTTTGTATTTCATTTTCTCTTTTTGAATTCATTTTCAATTGTTCAAATTCTTTTAATTTCCTATTTTTTCCAATTTTTTTGATATTCTTTGACATTTTTTGCTATTTTTATTTAATTTCCTGTATTATTTTTTTTTCTAATTTTCTTTTAATTCCTTTAGTTGTGATATTCATACTTGACCTATATTTTTTTAATTTTTCTAATTTTCATTTTTAATTGTTCACACACATGAATGCATCTTATTTCAAACAACATGTAATTGCACACACAAATAATATTTATTTAATTTTTGGAATTTTATTGCTTAGGGGAAAAATCACGTGCTCACAGCTGCCGATGAGCTGAATTACCTACTACAGATCCACCTACAATCATAACACGAATGTAGCGTCCCCAGCAAAAGGGACGTCAGTACACTGGAATTGTACTGGTATGCATGGACAAGCTTTGTCCCAAGTAAACTCAAGCCATAAACAAATAAATCGCAAAATAGAACAACCAACAAATACACCAAGTAATGACGAAGTAGCCAATCACGTTCCAACACTTACTTTGTTTCAAGAAATCGTCAGCCCAAGTACAATTACAGATCAACAAGGAAGGCAACAACCAAACATACACGGAAAGCATAATCAACTCAAACAAAGGGGCAATCGGTGCCCCATAGGTTGCAAACTCTCCTGCTGTCTCCTTTCACAATTTCAGATCAATTTCAATGGAAATTTCGATCTCGTTCTGCCCTTATTACCTCGGACACCCTTATTTCCTCTGCCACCCTTATCTTCCTAACCCGCACCTTATTGCTTCGTGTTGCGGTGCGCAACCCGATCCCACTGTACAATTTCAAATCACAACAAGAGCACTACACAAGATCACAAATAAGTGCAATAAGCAACGTACAAATTGGTTCATGTTTCCTAATTCTTTTCTAGCCGGTCTCACAACAAAGTTACAATATTTCCATATCCGGGTGTATCCATACCATTTTGTTCAACAGTTCATCACAATTCGAGTTGTTTCATTAGTTTCCCACAAGAAGTCAAGTATGCCATCATTACAATTGTTCTCAATTTCTTTACCAATTATGACTTCCTTTTTCATCTTTCAGTTCACATCCCATACCACACAACACATAGTTCAAATCAATTGAATACCCAACAACTAAATCAAAGAATTACACAACAATTCTCAAAATTATCATATACCAAATGAATTGTACACATAAGGGCGATTTCACAAGGATCAAAGATAGCCATACATACCTGGAGTCGGATTTACTTCCTTCAATCTCTTACTTTTAGTTCACCCAAGTTATCCTATGTTGCCAACTTCCATTTTTGCAAACTCTTACTCCTACCCACCTCTTTTTACTAAATTTAAAGTTCAAAGAACATGCATGATTGTTAAATTCTACTTTCAAAAGCTAATGCATGAAAATCTTTCTTTCCCCTTAAAGGAAATGGTTAGGGCTTTTACCTTTAGAGATTGGGGAATATGACACTTTCCCTAAGATCTTCCGGACTAAGCGATTAGAAACAATCTTTTAAGATGGTTAGGTTTCTCTCTCTAGAATCTCTCTTTCCTCTCTCTTGTTTTGCTAAGAAAATATGAGAAAATGAAGGTTTGAGGTGTTTTATCAAGAAAGGAATCAGGTTAAAATTTTATAAAAAAATCTGGGCCGAGTCAAATCTACGGTCGCATTTGTGATTGCAGAATCAACATGCAGTCCGCATAATGGACTGCAAAATTGCTCCAAAAAATCACATGTTCTATAACGATATGCGACCAGAATGTTGTCTGCATTCGTGTTCTGCGGTCGCAGAATGCACCGCAGAATTGACACTCAAAAATTCTTAAGAAATTATGTGATGGATCTGCGGTCAGCATTTTCGTTTATGCGATCGCATATTGGACCGCTTATTTAACACCTATTTTGGAAAACATTATGTTACACTCTGCGGTAGGAATGCGGTCCTCATAGCAGATCTGCGACCGCATTCTTGACCGCATTATTGACATTTTTTGGAAAATTTTATTCTTTAGATTTTTAAAGCTTAAATCACTACCAAGGGTCCGAACCGCGGCTTGCAAGCTCGCCGCAAAGGATTCTACGCATTCCTAAAACATTATTCCCACCATGACACCACGGGCTGCTAGGTTTTTAAGCACAAAAATTTTACAGGGCCTTACATCCTCCCCCCCACCCCCCTAAAATTATTTGTCCTCGAATGAGGATTTTGAAAATCAGTTGGTTTTGAAACACATGATATGCAAACTGTCAATTATTTCACTAACTCACATATTTTAGAAAAATTTTGCCAGAGTTTCCTCTGTATTATGGACATATCCACCTGTCAGAGAGCCCTCGAAACACATTACCAAATAATAACACATATTTACAACATTTTCCACAGCTTGTACACACTTCCTTACCTCAACGATTGCACATATTCTGTTACATTGTTACATTTGCACATAAACTAGCCACTTCAATGAGTCCCTGCCTTATTTAACCATCTCAACACACCATATACACATAAACAAACATTTATCAATTTACACCTACCATCAGTTGTTTATTTAACACATGAGTCTTTATAATTTTTTCATTTATCAAGGAAGTGACCTAAGTAACAACAACGCATATAACTCATTGCAAAATTAAAGAAACTTTACTAACACTAAGAAGTAAGCAGTTTGGACAAGATGATAGTTGTTTCAAAGATAGAAGGGTCACCTAATCTCTTCTAAGCTTCATCAAACAAATGGGGATATTTTCCTCATTTCTTTTTCTGCTTCCCATGTGGCCTCATCAACTTGTTGACTTCGCCACAACACTTTGACAAAGGCAACTTCCTTATTTCTCAACTTACGAACTTGCCTATCAAGGATGGAAACCGGAACTTCTTCATTTGAGAAATCTTCATTAACCTCAATAGCCTCGACTGGCATGATATTGGATGGATCCTTGATCACGTTCTTCAACATGGACACATGGAACACCAGGTGCACTGATGATATTTCAGGAGGCAACTCCAGCCTATAAGCAACTTGCCCAATCCTTTGAACGATCCGATACGGCCCAACATACCTAGAACTCAACTTCTCTTTCTTCCCAAACCACATGACTCCCTTCATAGGAGATACCCTCAAGAACACCCAATCATCGACTTGAAACTCTAAATCTCTTCGGCGAACATCTGCATAGGATTTTTGGCGACTCTGTGCAGTTTTCATCCTTTAATGAATAACCTTTACTTTTTTCTATATCTTGGTATACAAGATCTGGCCCTAATAATTCGGCTTCACCCAATCCAAACCACCCGATTGGCGACCTACACCTTTTCCCGTATAATGCCTCAAGCGGGGCCATCTCAATGCTAGCATGGAAGCTATTATAATAAGCAAATCTATAAGTCGTAAGTGTTCATCCCAATTACTTTGAAATCCAAAACATAAGCCCGCAACATATCTTCAAGTGTCTGAATAATCCGCTCGGCCTGACCGCCGGTCTGCGGATGGAAAGTTGTGCTGAGATTCACATGAGTTCCCAAACCTTTCTGAAATTTCTTCCAAAAATTAGCTGTGAACCGAGCCCCGCGATCCGAGATAATAGAAAGTGGAGTGCCATGAAGCCTTACTATCTCCTTGATATACAACTTAGCATACTGCTCTATAGTATCAGTGGACTTGACTGGAAGGAAGTAAGCTGATTTGCTGAGTCGATCCACTATCACCCATATTGAGTCGAACATATGCTGAGTGTGAGGTAACCCTACCACGAAATCCATATTGATCTTTCTCCCATTTCCACCTTTGTATTTCTATAAGCTGAGTTAATCCACCAGGCGGTTGATGCTCGGCCTTCACTTGCTGACAGTTCGGGCATTTAGAAACAAAGCTCGCCACATCCCTTTTCATATCGTTCCACCAATAAATCTCCTTGAGATCATAATACATTTTCGTAGAACCTGGGTGAACGGAATACCTGGAAATGTGAGCCTCTGCCGTTACTCTCTCCCGAAGCTCCTCCAAGTCTGGGACACATACCCTACCTTAACACCGCAATATGATATCCTCGCCGCTAAGTGAAAATGCCGAAGTCTTGTTATTCACAACTACTTCCTTCATCCGAGCCAATATTAGATCTATAAACTGCTTTTCCTTGATTTTCGCCACCAATGATGATTTTGCTGCATTATGCACCATAACATTCCCCTCGCCTGACGCCGAGATCCGAACCCCCAAATTGGCCAATTGGTAAACCTCCCGAGCCTGGGGTCTCTAATCCACCCACAAATGAGCAAAACTACCCATGGATTTTCAACTAAGAGCGTCGGCCACCATATTTGCCTTCCCTGAATGGTATAGTATGTTCATATCATAGTCCTTAAGCAATTTTAACCACCGTCGCAGCCTCAGATTCAGTTCCTTCTATTTGAACAAATAGTGGAGGCTCTTATGATCTGAAAACACATCCACATGTGCCCCATAAAGATAGTGCCACCATATATTCAAGGCAAATACAACCGCTGCAAGCTCCAAATCATGCATTGGATAATTCTTCTCGTGATCCTTGAGTTTCCTGGAAGCATAAGCTATGACCTTCCCGCGCTGCATCAATACACACCCTAAACCAACCCTGGAGGCATCACAATAAACCACAAATCCCTTTGTGCGTTCTGGCAAGGCCAATACTGGTGCCGAGGTCAACCTTGACTTCAATTCCTGAAAACTTTTCTCACAGGCGTCGGACCACTGGAACTTAACTGCCTTCTACGTCAATTTAGTCAATGGGGAGGCGAGGGTTGAGAATCCTTCCACAAACCTCCGATAGTACCCTACCAAACCCAAGAAGTTGCGAATCTCTGTCGGGGTCATGGGTCTCGGCCAATCCTTCACTTCTGCAATCTTCGGAGGATCCACCTGAATCCCTTCACTATAAACAACACGACCCAGGAAGGCTACTGACTCCAACCAAAATTCATATTTTGAAAACTTGGCGTACAATTGGTGCTGATGAAGGGTCCACAGTGCTGCTCTGAGGTGAATGGCATGATCCTCCCTGCTCTGTGAGTAAATGAGGATGTCGTCAATGAATACAATCACAAAGGAATCGAGGTATGGCTTGAAAACCCGATTCATAAGATCCATGGAAGCTGATGGGGAATTGGTTAGCCCAAAAGACATGACCAAAAACTCGAAGTGACCATAGCGAGTTCTGAAGGTGGTCTTAGGAATATCCTATTCTCTGATCTTCAACTGATGGTACCCGGACCGTAGATCAATTTTAGAGAAAACTTTGCTCCTTGAAATTGGTCAAACAAATCATCTAAACGAAGCAAAGGATATTTATTCCTTATGGTGACTTTGTTAAACTGTCGATAATCAATGCACATTCGAAGTGACCCATCCTTCTTTCTGACAAAAAGAACCGGAGCACCCCACGGTGACACACTTGGTCGTATGAACCGCTTCTCTAATAAATCCCTCAGCTGCTCCTTTAACTGACTTAACTCTGCTGGCGCCATTATGTATGGTGGAATGGATATTGGCTGAGTATCTGGCAGTACATCAATCCTGAAATCGATCTCCCTATCTAGCGGGATCCCTGGAAGCTCATCCAGAAACACTTCAGGAAACACGTTCACAACTGGCACGGACTCGAGGGCAGACACATCTGAGGTGGTGTCCGTTACCCAAACCAAATGATAGATACACCCCTTCTTAATCATCTTCAAAGCGTTAAGGTAGGAAATAAACCTACTCCTTGGCACCTCACCATTTCCTCTCCATTCAATAACTGGCTTGTTAGGGAACTCGAGCCCCACAACTCTCGTTCGACAGTCAAGCTTGGCAAAGCACGAATAAAGCAAATCCATCCCCATGATTATATCAAAATCTACCATCCCAAGCTCAATAAGATTGGCCGTGGTAACACGACCACTCACTGTAACAATACAATCCCTATAAACTCGTGAGGCTGTAATAGAATCACCAACCGGAGTCGATACAGAGAATAGCTCATGAAGTTGTTCGGGTTCTATCCCAAAACATGAAGCAATGAACGAGGTGATATAAGACAAAGAGGACCCTGGATCAATAAGAGCATAACAATCAATAGCCTGAATAGACAAGGTACCTTTAATGATATCTGGAGAAGCCTCAGCACTTTGGCGGCCACTCAAAGCATAGAACCGGCTAGGTCCACCCCTACCACGAGCTCCACCCCTAGCCGCACCACGCCCTACTAGAGCTGGAGGACACACTGATGATATAACAATTGAAGAACCGGATGACTGGCAGATCTCCTACCCATATCATGACTAGGCGCACGACAGTCCCGCTGGATGTGACCTCTCATCCCGCACCTGAAGCATATTGGAATATCCAAATAACATGTCTCTGTATGAAATCTCCCACACTTGGGGCATGTAGGTCTCCCCTGCTGCTGGGACCTCACTCCAAGACGACCAGTATGGCGAGACCTCCTACTGTCTGAACCTGGTCTCGAATGACTACCCAGCTGATGACTGTGCACAGATGGCGGTGCACTCGCGGAGGATCGAGCATATGACTAGGATGGCCCTGATGACTCTCTTCCTAGAAATGATCTCCCTGAATGACCAATTGATCGGGGCCCCGCTGCTGCTCTCCCTTTCCGCACAGATCTTCAACTTCCTAGCCTCTTTGGCATGAGTGGACCCTACAATCTTCCCATAATTCATATTTGAGTGCAAAGCTGCTGTGGCAGCCTCATTTACCACCAAAGGACTATGTCCTTGAACAAACCCTCGGACTCGAGCATCTATGGTCGACACTAACTGAAGAGCATACTTGGACAATCTCACAAACTCTGTGTGGTACTCCCAAACACTCATACTGCCCTGTTTGAGAACATCGAACTCAGTGGCACGGGCTTCCATTGTCTTGGCAGGCAAGAAGTGGTCCATGAAAGCATCTACGAACTCATCCCATCTAGTCAGAGGTCTCCCCTGCTCACGGGAATCCTCCCATATCTCAAACCATGAACGCGCCACTCCCTTCAGCCTGTATGAAGCCAACTCTACCCCCTCTATATATGTAGCCTTCATCACCCTGAGAGTCTTATATATTTCATCAAGAAAATCCTGCGGATCAGCCTCTAGGTCTGTGCCTGAGAATTCTGGAGGGGCCAATCGCAGAAACTGGTGGACTCTAGAACCGGAGGAATCTCCCTGTCTATTGGAGGACGTAGGGGCATCATGAGATCTCTGGGCCTGGGCGGCCACTAACTGGGTCAACATATGAATGGCTCCTCTAAGATCCTCATTAGAAACACCGGAACCAGAAGATGGAACTGTATCAGAATCAGGAATACTGGCAGGAGGGATGGTGGCACCCTCTGCCGTAGCCGAAACAGGAACACTTTGGTCTAGATGAGATGGACCGGGCAGATTCAGGACCGGTGGGTAATTTTCACCCACGGCATAAGGTACATGATTTGCAACCACACTTGTGGTGGAATTGGCCCCAAGGCCGAGTCTAGCTTTCTTCTTAGGCACCATATTCTGAAAAGTTTGGAACAAGGCGCGAATTAGACATAAATACTTCCACTTTGCACTTTTCCGCACGATATAGAATAATAAATAAATGGGTAAATTACTAAATGTTCGTGTAGCACCCTACTTATAGATGTGGTCGACAACACACCGATAAGAAGGCCGCTACTAGACACGACTCCGAGACATCCTAGGACACTTAAAAACCTTAGACTCTGATACCATGTTTTTCACGCCCCAAATCGGGGGACATGACCGGCGCCTGACCGGGTAGTCCCAGTAAAGCGGACCTGGGTGCCTTTCTTAACCCGCGTGTTACCCAATATTGTTTATTACTTATAAAACAAGAATTTAGCCAATTATAACTGAAATCACACTTTTACAACACAACTACACGCTTAACTTCTTAACAAGTTTACAAATTACAACGCCCGACACACATATATATACATAGACTATAATCCCACAGTTTACTGTCTACGAAGCCTCTAGGATACAAAGGATGATCCAATACTTGCCTGTAACAAGGCTCCGGCTATACCTTACACAAAATCAAAATAAAGTCTAAAATAGAAGTGCCATGAGCCACGTAGGTCCCCGAGAGGAAAGGGGCTCACCAAAACGGCCAGTGGAAGGTGAAAGAGTGCTACTGCCGATAAGTTGAAGTACCTGCTACGGATCCACCTACAACCATAACACAAATGCAGCATCGCCGACAAAAGGAACGTCGTTACACTGGAATTGTACTGGTATGCATGGACAAGCTTTGTCCCAAGTAAACTCAAGCCACAAACAAATAAATCGTAATAATAGAATAACCAACAGATACACCAAGTAATGACGAAGCAGCGAATCACGTTTCAACACTTACTTTGTTTCAAGAAATCCTCAGCGCAAGTACAATTAGAGATCAACAAGGAATGCAACAACCAAACATACACGGAAATCACAATCAAGTCAAACAAAGGGGCAATCAGCGCCCCACAGGTTGCAAACTCTCCTGCTGTCTCCATTCACAATTCCACATCAATGATTTCAAATCAATTTCAATGGCGATTTTGATCGCTTTCCGCCCTTATAACCTCGGCCACACATATTACCTCGGCCACCCGTATCAACCCAACCCACACCTTATTATTTTATGTTTCGGCGCACAACCTAATCCCAGCGTACAGTTTCAAATAACAACAATCACAAACAACAAACAAGAACACAACACAAGTGCAATAAGCATCTTACAAATTGGTTCATGTTTCAAAATTCTTTTCAAGCCGGTGTCACGACAAAGTTACAATATTCCCATATCTGGGAGTATCCATTCCATTTTGTTCAACAGTTCATCATAATTTGAGATGTTTCATTATTTTCCCACAAGAAGTCAAGTATGCCATCACTACAATTGTTCTCAATTTCTTTACCAATTATGACTTCCTTTTTCATCTTTTGGTTCGCATCCCATAACACATAACACATAGTTCAAATCAATTGAATACCCAACAACTAAATCAAAGAATTACACAACCATTCTCAAAATTATCACATACCAAATGAATTGTACACATAAGGGCGATTTCACAAGGATCAAAGTTAGCTATACATACCTGGAGTCGGATTTACTTCCTTCAATCTCTTACTTTAAGTTCACCCAAGTTATCATATGTTGCCAACTTCTGTTTTTGCAAACTCTTACTCCTACCCACTTTTTTTTACTAAATTTATAGTTCAAAGGACATGCATGAGTGTTAAATTCTATTTTCAAAAGCTAATGCATGAAAATCTTTCTTTCCCTTTGACAACTAAAAATTAAAGAAATTGGCTAAGGCTTTTACCTTTAGAGATTGGGGAAGATAACACTTGCCCATGGATTTTCCGGACCAAGTGATTAGAAATGAACTTTGAAGATTATTAGGTTTCTCTCTCTAGAATCTCTCTTTCCTTTCTTGTTTTGCTTAGAAAATATGAGAAAATGAAGGTTTGAGGTGTTTTATCAAGAAAGGAATCGGGTTAAAATTTTATAAAAAATCTAGTTTGAGTCAAATCTGCAGTCGCATCTGCGATCGCGGAATTAACATGCGGTCCGCATAATGGACCATAGAATTGCACCCAAAAGTCACATGTTCTGTCACCATATGCGACCAGAATGCGGTCTGTATTCGCATTCTACGGTCGCAGAATGCACCGCAGAACTGACACTCAAAAATTCTTAAGAAATTATGCGATGGATCTGTGGTTCACAATTTTTTTATGCGATCGCATATTGGACCGTATTTTTAACACCAATTTTGGAAAACATTCTGTTGCACTCTGCGGTAGGAATGCGGTCCGCATAGCAGATCTGCGACCGCATTCTTGACCGCAAAATTGACATTTTCTGGAAAATTTTATTCTTTTGATTTTTAAAGCTTATTCTACGCATTCCTAAAATATTATTCGGACCATGACACTACGGTCTGCTAGGCTTTTAAGCACAAAACTTTTACGGGGCCTTACAGACGCGCGGGCGTGACATCCTGAAAGCGGATGTGTAAAGAATATCGCTTTTTGCATATCACTTATCCGGGTCACTCCTTCCCTCCAGAGAAGGTAAGTTCAAAGCCTAATTATTTCCTTTTCTACTTATTCACATCCTCACTCAAATAAGACAAAAGTCTTCGAATTTACAGCCACTTCCCCAAACATCTTTCTATTACACCATGCCCGACATTGTCACGAGTAAGCCCCCCTTTTTTATGTTTTTCAATCGCTTTTGTTTATTATGAATCTGTTCGACATATATGCCTTCACTCTATCCTCAAAAAAGCAGAGAAATGTTGAAGTTATGTCCAAGCCCGTGGCCCCAATGCCGCATCTACACAAGCCCTCAGTCACCGAGCCGACCTCGTCTTCTCATAAGGACACAACATTGGCTAGCATTCTACGTTCTACCCTTTCTACCAGAAATATCACAGCCCATACACCGCTCGAGGGTAACTCTATTCCCCAACTGAGCAAAATGGAGCAAATTTTATTGAGGCCCGGGACATGAGGGAAATGAGGGAGAAGAAAAGGGAAGTTTATTAATGTATCTCGTTGTATTCCAAGTATTTATTGTATTCTTTATTTTTTTCTCATTGTATTTCAATGTATCTAGTTGTATTCTATGTATTTCATCGTATTCACTGTCTCACTATATACCATGAATGTATTCATAAGTTTTTAAAAATTAATATAATTTATGTATTCAGATGTATTATATAATTTCTCTGAAGATTGCTATCTTTTTGGGGTATTTTTTTATTGAGAATCTTTTTTATAACTGAAAATACAAAATTTATGTGTTATAATTGAGTTTGTTGAGTTATATTAGGAGTCTATTATGTTAATTGATTCACTTTCCGTTTTAAAAACAGTGTAATCCCCTATTTCACGTCGTGAATACAGGTTGAATATAGTCGAATATAATAATATGTCCAGCTGTAATCCCATGTTTTACTCCATGAATACGGTCGAATACACTCGAATACAACAACTGATTAGCTGGACTTCCCTGATTCACGCCTATTTTTACTATTGTATTCATGAATACAATAGCTTAAATACATCAAATACAACTTATAACTATAGAAAAGGTATCTGTAATCCGTAATATAGCAAATGATATCTATAAATGGCTAATTACTATAAAAGATAGTGCTTTATGAAAATTTCTTATAGAATAATCATCAACAATAATAATAATAATAACGACATATATTTTGCCACATGCTCTTGAACTAGGTCATACGATCACAAAGACCAATATAGCGACACTATATTAATTTATGTCCTCACAATATTCCAAAATGTAAAAACAACAGAAGTCTCATTTGACAACTTGTGTGAAAACTATTATGATACATTCCTATATGATATAATAAGACACAAATATTAGAAATAGATAAGCTCACGAGAAGAATGTTGTATAATGGTAAGGTTGATAGAGTAATACAAAAGCATGATTATTTTAAAAAGGTTTTGTGGCTCATGACCTCACTCTTGACCAGGTTGATGAGGAGTAGCAATCAAGTAGAGGTTGTTCTTTCTAGAAGAAGTTGCTCCAGCCGATTCAGTCAAGTCCAAATCACTTGGATTGATTCTAGTTGGGAGTTTCCAATCAAAGTGATACAACAATTGAGCCAGAGGAAAATAAACGTTAGCTAAACCAAATGATATCCCTGGGCAATTTCTTCTTCCACTACCAAAGGGAAGATATTCAAAATTATTCCCAGTAAAATCCATAAAGTTGTGCTCAAATCTCTCAGGCTTAAAGATTTCTGCGTCATCCCAATATTTTGGATCTCTTCCAATAGCCCATACATTAATCATGACTTTTGTTTTCAAAGGTATAGTGTAGCCGTTTATGTTTGTTTCTTCCCTACATTCTCTTGGCAGCAAAAGGGGAAGAGGAGGATGAAGTCTCAAAGTTTCTTTAATGACCAACTTTAGGTATTTCAACTCTTCCACATTATTTTCATCCAAACTTTCTTTCCCTATGAAGGTCTTTCTTACCTCTGCTTGAGCTTTGGCGAGTATACTTTGATTCTTCATCATTTCCACCATGGCCCAATCAACTGTTGCTGATGATGTATCTGTTCCCGCCGAAAATATGTCCTTCATTTAATTTATGACAAGTAACATATTATTAAATTATCTCTTTCATGTTTTTTATTTAGTAATTTTTTGACTAATTTGTACTCAAATATTCAAATAACTTATACTGTACACTTGTTCAACTGTCTTTGATTTACACTGAAAGGGCACTTTATATTTTCAAGGCCAATTATTATTATTTTGTATCATATATATATCCTATAACTGCTACGTTGTGGTGGTTGACATACCTTTTCGTTATACTTTCAAATGTATAAATTTCGTCATGAAAGTATACACTCCTATTTGTGAACTAACTGAACCGACTCTCCAAGTACCAAAAATAATTGTAGAAAATAATTGTGCAATTTGAGAACATAAGTGAATACTTAAATAGTATGATAGTGTTTCACTAGGGGTGGAGTCCGAGACAGAGCTGAGATTTAAAGTTACTTTAACCTTTTTATTTTACTAGGTTCTAAAGTAAGAATTTGTACATATTGAATGAATTTTTTAAAACAAATATATACAATTTGGACTCAAAATATTAGGTTCAGTTGAACTCGATATCGAAACTCTAGCTCCGCCGCTAAGTGAAGTGTAAGAATAAGGGTACTTACAAAAATAATGGCTTTGATGTTGTCGTTGGTGATAGGAAATTGAAGGCCTCCCTCTTTCATAAGTCGTAGTAGTACATCAATTAAGCATTCATCTCCTAATTCATCACTTGCAATGTTCTTGCGTTCACTGATGATATTTTCAAGAATGGCATCTAACTTATGATGCACATCCATAACTTTAGCCTTCTTTCCACTTAGCACATGAAGAAATTTCAGTGATGGAAATATATCAGCCACATCAAACCCTTCCACTAAGGCTGTATTTCTTTTGACTAGTATTATAAGTTCGTCTTGCTCCTTAAATACTTTCCCAAATGCTGATCTACACGTCATAGAGCTTGCGAATTGATAAATCCTTTTTGTTACATTAACTTGCTCACCACTAGATGATCGAAAAAATTCAATCATACGATGAACTTCATCTCGTCTAATCGAGCTGAATGACTTGACATTTTTAGCACTAAGCAATTCAATCATACAAATTTTACGCATTTGTCTCCAGTAATCTCCATAAGGGGAAAATGCGATATCAGAACAATTATAAATAACAATTTCGGCAGCCAAAAGTTTAGGCCTAGATGCAAAAGCGAGGTCATGAGTTTTGAGTACTTCTTTTGCCATCTCAGGAGAAGTAACTACAACTACAGACATTTCGCCTAGTTGAAGGTGCATAAGGGGTCCAAATTTTTTGGCTAAATTTCTTAGGACATGTTGTGGAAGTCCACCTAAAATATGAAACATGCTTCCAAATAAAGGTAATTTCCATGGGCCTGGAGGCAATCTTTTGGTTTGGCTATTGGACTTCTTCCATTTACTTAATAAAAAGAGGAAAGACACAAAAAAGACAAAGGAAATGAAATTGAACAACTGCATTTTGGGAGGGTTATTTGGTTTGATAGATTCTTCAAGGTGTTGTTGTATATTTATGCTCATTTAATATGATAGATGCATTTTTCTTTTGTTTATTCACTAGTCAACCATGGCTGCTAGAACTTTTTATTTATTTTACTAATAAAGAAGAAAACAAAATAGTTTTTTTTTTTTTCAAACAACTAAATAATTGAATAGCTGTCCCACTGAATTGACAGTAGATGGTCCCACTTACAAGGGGTTATGTACCCATAATTGAGTTTTCAAACGTATTTGAAAAGATCGATTTTATAGTTCATTATAAACAATTTTTAAATTATATATATATAAAATTAACCAGTCAAATTTAAGATTTTCCACAAGATGTCACAAGTACAGGAGATTGGTAATAAAATATAAGAAACCTTGTAGGATGTGTATGAGTCATAATTCGATCCCACGATAATCAATCAGATTGACCGTTCCTTTCGACTAGCACAAACATAACAGGCGCCAAGATCGCCTCAATCGAGAATACTACCCGTATCCGCCCAAAGCCTTGGCCAGGGTCGATACTCTTCGGATATGTCCGAAATAACCCCAAAGGCAAAGACAAATTGTAATACAATTTTGTAATAGATAGACGACAAGAAATAATACCTATAAGGGCTGACATCAGAAAAAGGGTTCCAGTCTCTCCCCATGGGGCTCTAAGAAATAAAAAGTAAACACAAAGTGACAACCCAAGACAAAAAATAGAATAATGGTAGATATATTGCAACATGATTGTAAAGATACGAACCTCTTCATGGAGAGGCAGATTAATCCATTATCATGATAAAGATCACCAATAGTTTCTGTTGTCCATGCAAGTATTTCCATTATCTTTTCTCTTATTAAATTTTAGATATGTTACGACTTGCTATGATTGGCCCTTCATTTTCATTGATTGTTCTGAATTCATAAATGTTTGCAAACATTTATGAGTCAAACAATTTGGCGCTATCTGTGGGGATTTCCTAGCAAGATCGCGTAGCTCTTCCTGAAATCAAAAGAAAAGGGAAAACTTCGAGAAAGGGGAAAACAACCCGATCAGAGCAAGCCCGATTCACCTCATCCACACGCTAAAATTCAGGCCATGAGCCTTCGCCAAATTAATTCAACCATGGTTGAAATACGACTCGAGCTACGAGCCATCGACTCAAAATATTCAACAAATACTCAACGACAATTAAACTGGGACTCAGGCCATGAGCCCTCGCCGAATTAATTCAACCACGATTGAAATACGACTCGGGCTACGAGCCCTCGACTCAAAATATTCAATGAACATTTCAACGACAGTTGAACTAGGATTCAGGCCATGAGCCTTCGCCGAATTAATTCAACCACGGTTGAAATACGACTCGAGCTACGAGCCCTCGACTCAAAATATTCAACAAATGCTCAACGAGAGTGAACTGGGACTCAGGCCATGAGCCTTCGCCGAATTAATTCAACCTCAATTGAATCAACAATGTTCAACGACAATTGAACTAAGATTCAGGACGTGTGCCTTCACCGAATTAATTCAACCATGGTCGAAATATGACTCGGGCTACGAGCCCTCGACTCAAAATATTCAACGAACGTTCAACGATGATAATAGGTGAATTTGACTATATTTATGCCCTAAATAATCACACTTTATTGTTGTTTTGATATTGTTATGAAACCAAAACACTCTTATTAGAGTTTTCACTGTGTTATAGGTACACACGAGCTAATGAAGACTAAAAGAGTGGTTTTGGAGTCAAAAGAAGGTGAAAAAGGCCAAGTGTGGAACAAGTCAAGAATTTGTCCTGAAAACAGCTTGAAGATTCTGCAATACTGTTTGGCTGCGGTTCCACCGCGACCGCGGTAGAACAGCGGCAAAAGAAGCCTGCAGAACTTCTGAAGTATCGGAGGACTTGATCCACCGCGGTTGCACCGCGACCGCGGTCGAACCGCGGTGGAAGCCGAGATTTTGAAAGCTAAATTGTCAAAACGCAAGTTGTGTAACCTAAACCCCATATATAATGTTAGGATTCGCCCAAAGGAGGCAAGTATTGTACTATTGACTACTTTTGCAAGCAAACTAGTAAGAGAGAACTCTCTCAACATCTTTCTTTCTTTTACATTGAATTCTTGATTATGAAATCAATTATTTATCTTGTTTCCTTGATTATGAGTAGCTAATTCTTTATCTAAGGTTTTGATGGAACCTATTGAGTGATGAACTTCTGGGTTATGTGAATACAAATTGTTAGCTAGATTTCTATTTGTTCAAGTTCATTCTTGTTGTAGTTAATTGATAGGATCCTCAATTAGTTGTGCCTATTTAGTGTGCATAACTTGGAAAAGAGTGCATATTTAGGTAATTGTTGAACAACACCACACCTAGATTATTGGAGGAATCTATAATTGTAGGCGTAAAGGTGGGGTTAGGAATAACGAAACCTTGGGTGCAATCTAAAGTGAATCATTCAAATTAAAGCTAGCTAGGGTAGCTCGGGAGAGTGCACTAGTAAATTATTGTAGTTGCTCGGGAGAGAATTACGGTAAAAATAGCGTTCATGATTGATAGAATAATATTGACAATTTGTATGAGCATAAACAGAAGGGATTCCATCAATAAGGGAAATCAATACCTTAGTCTTTCTCTTTATTCTTTACATCACATTCAATTATTTCCTTCAAGTCTTTAGTTTCTTGCAAAAGTTAGTTAGTAGAAATCATCCACAATTATATTCAAAAGTTTGGAAAGCTAATTCAGGAGTACTATTGGGTTTTGAAAGTTGTAATTGATAGGTTAATTCTCTGTGGGATCGACTCTGGACTTAATAGACCGGATTATATTGACAGCGACTGTTGTTTGGGTGTGAATCAATTTTGGCGCTGTTGCCAGGGATTTAATGGAATTATCAATTGCCATTGACAGAACTACAAGATTCTTGTGTAGTTAGGTTCTTTCTACACACTTTATATTGAAAATTTTGACGGTTGTTGAATTGGGTGCTCATGTGCATGCCTAGGAAATCTGCAAGGACTAGAGAACTAATTGAAGGACTCTCAGACCCAGAGCAAACTTTCTGGGCACGTAACAAGGCAATCAGACAACTTCAGCAATCTCAGCAACCACTTAAACTCGATTTCGATATGGGAGACGTGAACGACCCAAACCAGCAAGCTGATTTGAACGTACATGAGGCGCAGGAGGCGCATGAAGGTGCTTTGATCGATTGGGCACAACCAACTGCTGATAATTTGGCAACTGCCATTATTGTGCTAGCCATTCAAGCTGAGTCATTCCAGATTACTAATAACATGATACGCTTGTTGCAAAATAAGGGACTATTTTCTGGGACTCAGGTTGAAGATCCACAGCAGCACCTGAAGAACTTTCTTTCTATATGCAATACGTAGATGCAGCCAAATGTGACACCGGAAGCCATCAGGCTATTGCTATTTCCATTCTCAATTACAGGGGCTGCACAGGTATGGCTCAACTCACTCCCCATAAACTCTATAGCAACATAGGATGAGTTAGTCAAGCAATTCCACAACAAGTTTCATCCACCTAACAAGACAGCTCAGCAAATTGATGAGATTGTGAGCTTCAAGCAGAAACCAATGGAGACATTGCATGAAACTTGGGGCAGATTCAAGGGTATGCTCATTATGTGTCCTCACCATGGGGTTCCCGAACAGATGTTGGGTCAAAGGTCATACATGGGGCTTTTAGACAGCATGAAGAATATAGTAGATGCCTCAGCAGGTGGGGCTTTTCTAAGCAAGACCTGGAGAGAAGGCCAGAATTTGCTTGACAAGATGGCTTAGAACTCCGGGTGGACGACCAGGAATGCTCCTATCACTCTGGTGGTACACTCTGTACCTCCGAATCCTTCCAACACTATGGAGGAGAACATGGCTACTTTATTGACACAAATGAGCATCCTGACGAAGAAAAGGTGGAAGAATCTGGGGTCAAGCAGCAGGTTCATATTGTAGATACTACCAATGGTGATTTATGCACATCTTGCATTAGCCAACCCATAGGTAATCCATGGGTTGCAGACCAAGAACATCATCATCAGCATGAAGACATGAACTACGTTGCTAATTATGGAGGGCAGCGACAGTGTAACCAGAATTGGGGTCAGCAAGTTCCACAGCAGTACAGGCCTCCTCGGCCACAATATACTGCAGCAGGTATGAGGCCACCCACACAACATGGCTCCATATCCTAGACCTCAGAATTTCAACAATCAGCAGCAGGGGTATCATCAACCTCCACCACAGCATGAGGGTAGACATGACGATAGGTTCGCAAGGTTGGAAACTATGATGCAGCAGGTAATTGGGTCACTTGCCAAAACCAATGAGAGGATAGATGCACATGACGCAGCTATCAAGAATATTGAAGTGCAGGTGGGCCAGATTGCTATGTCACTTAACAATCGTCCTCAAGGGACATTGCCTGTAGACACACAAACAAACCTAAAGGATCATATCCCAAATCAGCTGATGGCAGTTAATCTGAGAAGCGGTAGAGATCTTGATGCTGAGCGGGAAAGAGATAGAGGCAATTTGCAGGGCTGAGACACTCACTCCCGTACCCATTGAACTGGATGAGTCCATCGGGTTGACAGAAGTTATAGTCCAGCCAGTAGCTGAAAATAATGATGTGCAGCAAGGAACGGAGAAAGCAGCTGAACTAGTAGAATAGCCGGTGTCACACCTCCTTTTTCCGCACCCGCGAGGGCGCGATGGAGTTTTATCCAATTAAAGGACAATCGAAACGGGATTTATTTATTTAATTCAGAGTCGCCACTTGGAAAAATAATGGTGTCCCAAGTCACCGGTTTAATCCCGAACCGAGGAAATTTATGACTCTGTAATATAGTCTGCGAAACTAGAAACCTGGATAAGGAATTCCGTTAACCCGGAGAAGGTGTTAGGCACTCCCGGATTCCGTGGTTTTAGCACGGTCGCTCAACTGCAATTTTTTGCTTTTGTCTGATTTCCTTATATATTTTAACTAGGTGCTTTTAATGTTCCGCTTTTCAATTTTAGAAGAATTGCGACGTCACGAAAACACATTTCGAGTCACACCGCAACCGGTACGCCTGTGACTTTAATGTATTTCAGTTTCGCCGAGAGTACGATTTGGGTCGCATAAATGCGCACCCGTATTTAGGAAAGTAAAATTATTTAAATACGCGCCTAAAGAGTCTATCATGTTGTTAACTTCGGGAAAGACCGTGAAGTTCACTAAACGGTCCTTCCAAGTCTAAGTCTCATAACAACTAATTTGGGGGCCCCACAATTGTGTATTTTTTTTTGGCGAGGCTCGTCTCGTTTATTTTTAAAAGGACAATCCTAAAGTGACTACATTTTTTCTATTAAATTCGTCTCTAAAATAAAAGAGAAAAGGTCCTAATTTATTACATGTTTATAAGCTCGGGCCTCTTATTAGTTATTAGATTAATGTGAACAGAAATTGCACTCGAGCTTGCATAAAGGAGATTGTTTTATGCCTTATTCTACAAGCGAATAATACTAAAACTAAAATTATAAATAGCATGCGAGTTTGACAAAATATTAGAACAAACTAACCATTCTCTAATTAATTTAAACCAACAGTATTAGATAAATTGAACCGTTGAAGTTAACTATGTGTAATACAAAAGTCGTTTTTGAACTTGTTGAAACATACATCAACGTTTACAAACTGACTGTGACGACCCGGCCCGTCGTCATGAGAATTACCACCCCGTTATGTTGAAAATACATGTTTTGTGATTTTATATCAGTGTTAAAGCCTATCGGGTGAGTTAGGAGTGAATTGGATTGAAAATGAGGCATATAGCCTTTGTGAAGGAAACTTGAATAAGAAAAGTCAACCCGGAGTTGACTATTTGGTTAGAGGGCTCGGAATCGGATTCTGATGATTCGGTTAGTTCCGGGAGGTGATTTGTGACTTAGGGGAGCGATCGGAATTGAATTTGGAGGCCGGTGTAGAAATAGGCTTGAATTGGCTAAGGTTGAATTTTGGCGAAATCCGAACGGTAGGTGAGATTTTGATCCGGGGGTCGGAATGGGATTCCGACAGTTGCAGTAGCTTCGCTAGGTGATTTTGGATGTGCCTGCAAAATTTCAGGTCATTCGGACGTCGTTTAGTCGGGTTTTTGATCGAATGTGTAATTCGGAATGTTTTAAGGAATTTAGGCTTGAATCCGTGTGTAATTGGTGATTTTAATGTTTAGGATGGTGTTTTTATGATTGGAACAAGGTCGTATCGTGTTTTGGAGTATGTTGGTGGTTTTCGTTGGGGTCCCGGGGGCCTCGGGTGTGTTTTCGGATGGTTAATCGGAAGAAATCATGGAAATTGCAGGTTGGGATTCTGTTTCTGTTGTTTCCGCTCCTGCGGAATTTTGGACGCAGGAGCGAGTCCGCAGAAGCGGACGAGGGGCGCAGGAGCGGTTGGTTACGTAGAAGCGGAAGTCATTCCGCTGAAGCGGCATCGCAGGTGCGAGCCACTGATCGCAGAAGCGGACGAGAAGAGAAATGAGAAGGTCCGTAGAAGCGGACATTTGACCGCCCTGGGCGAGTCCGCAGAAGCGGACTATGGTGCGCGGAAGCGGATGTTTCCGCAGAAGCGGAAGTTTCTTCGCAGAAGCGGGCCCGCTTAAGCGGCCCTTTGATCGCAGAAGCGGAATTGGCCGGCTAGGCCTGGAACCGCTGAAGCGACCCTTTGGTCGCGGATACGGGCTCGTAGGAGCGGAAATTCTTCCGCAGAAGCGAAAATCGCTGTAAGTTAAGTGTATCAGAAGTTAGAAAAATTTCAGAACATTTCACACATTTGGGTCTCGGCTTTAGAGGCGATTTGGGCGATTTTGAAGAGAAATCCGAGGGAAATCATTAGGTAATCAACTATGGACTTAAACTATGATTAGTATTGGTAATATTATGCAATTATATCATGAAAATGGAGGAATTTGGGGTAATTTATGGAGGATTTAACCCTAGGCTTGAACTTTAGAAAATCAAGGTTTTTAATGGGCAAATGGAGTCCGAATTTGGTAAAATTGATATGCTTAGACTCGTATTGAGATGAGGGTTCCGAATATGTGACTTTCGCAATTTTTTCGACAAGCGTACCGAAAGTCGGGTTTTGACAACTTTGGGAATTTTGATGTAAATTGAGTTGTATTGATTGGGTGTCGTCCCATTGGCCTAATTTGTTGTATTTCTACTGTATTTGATCGGATTCTACGCGTGCGGAGCTTGATTCTCGTGGCAAGGGCATTGCGGAGTAGTCGTCGCGCCGTATTGAGGTGAGTAATAGATGTGGGTGATGACCGGCGGGTTCGAAACCCCGGTATACCACTTTGTGACGCTGTATAGCGGCGAGACACGTACTCTCTTGCGAGTGCGGGGTCGATTGTGATTGGGGACTATGGCTTAGTCCGACTTGTTGATACTGTGTTATGATATTAGGCTATTCTTGAGCCGTCGAACCTCCTTCTCGGATGGTTGCATATATATATTGTGATAATGGCCACTCTTGAGCCGAGGAACCCCCTTCTCGGGCGGTTGAGTATACTTGTGGGCCATGAGCCAGTTATTGGATCCTGCGAGGATCGTTATCATTGTCTATTCATATTGACATGTTAGTACTACCAGTCCGTAGCTATTTCTGTTATCATGCTATTTCCAATCTCTGGAACTTGATATTACTGCTTTCAACTAAAAAATGATAAAAGATGTTTTCAAAACTACTTTTGAGCCTGCGAGGCTGTATTTGCATATTAGCTGACTGGTAGTGGATCGGGCTGCGCGCCGCAGCAGTATATATGTTGGATCGGACTGCACGCCGCAGTGATATTGTGCTTGGGCTGTAGGAGCCCCTCCGGAGTCTGAACCCCCACAGTGAGCACGGGTACCCAAATTGGATCGGGCTACGCGCCGTAGCGGTCATATCATGCATTGCATTGCATTTAGCTACATCTGCTAGCTGTTATACTGTTTTGCTGGTACTCGTTGGTACAGGTACGGATGATAATGATCTTGTGATAGGGTATTTGATTACAGCTTTACATAGTGCTTTATTGCGGATTTCTTATCTGCGCTGACTTACCCTTGTTTATTACCACTGAGTCTGGCAGTACTCATTTTACTCCCTGCACCTTGTGTGCAGATCCAGGTACCTCTCAGCAGTGATCCAGTAGTTGTGCGAGGCGACATCTGTGGGATATACGAGGTAGCTGCAGAGTCCGCAGGACCCGATATTCCTTCTTACTGTCTTTTGATTCTGTATTGACACTTATTTCCGTACTTGGTATCTTGTAAACCTTTGTACACTTATGTTCAGTAGAGGCTCATGACTCTTGACCCTTCGGTCTATGGGAGTTAATGTATTATGGGACTTGGTTCCCTGTTTTTAATATATCTATCACTGTTATACTTAAATTGGATAAAGTGAGCTTGTGGCTCCGTGGTTATTGTTGATTGGTCGGGCTGGCCTAGCAGTGTGCTAGGCGCCACCACGACCGGATTTGGGGTCGTGACACTGACACCATACTAACGTTCATCACTAACATTAGTTACTAATATTATTCAAATTGCTATTTAAAATGATGTTATTTACTCAAGTGACCTCGTAAATTCAGAACTAGATACATTAAACTAACATTTTGATTTCCATTTGAACTATTTGAACCTGTAAACTATTTGAAACTATTTTACGACTAACTAGAAATGCATTAACTACACTATATTTCATAACTAGTAGTCACCAACTAAGATTAATTACAATGAATATTCACATGTTTGTAGAGACAGATTCGACAGTTCAATTTATATACTTATCAGTCAGTTGCAAGTAAAAATTCTACTTGATATCCAGTTAAAGATGCGAGAGAACTCAAAAGGAAACTTGACAACATTTCATTTCATCTCCAACTTCAGGTTTACATTAGGACATGATTTCAGAGTGTGTACTTGGAAGTTGACAAAAATAGAGGAATAAGAGATCAGCTATGGCAGTGATAGCAACAGTAGCGGTAGACCAGCAGCCAGCAGCAACAAAACACAACAACCAACAACAACAAAACACAACCACCAACAGCAACAAAAACACAACTACCAGCAGTAGCAAAACACAACAGCAGCAACAACAAAACACAACCACCAGCAGTAGTACACGACCAACAGCAACAACAAAACAGGGATGAATGCAAGAACCAACCCAAACTCTGGCCAACCCTCAATGAAACAGTAACACTCCTTCTCTATTTCAGAATGCCACCCAAATGTCTATGTGTGTGTGTATCTCTTTCTGTGTGTTTGTCTATCTTTTAGACTACCAGAATTCTCTCTTCCTCTCTTACTCTCTTCTTCAAATCTGTAAGCTCTCCAGTGTGTATCCCTGAGTGTATCTGTTTGTATCCAATGTTCTGTGTGTGTGTTTTTTCTGCTTTTCAGTGAGTCTTTGTGTATATCCCTCCTCAGAATACTCTCCTCTATCTATATAGCTTTTTGAACTTCAGCTCCTAATCCTCCTATATAATCTCTCACTGTGTTTCCAACTTGATGCTCTCAATTTTTCTCTCAATGTCTTTGTCTAAGGTCTGTCCCCTCCTTTTCAGAACTCTCTTTTCTACTTATATACATTCCCAACTGACCAGTCTCTTTTAAAAATTATTCTTTCCACTGGCTAGCCCATACCCCTGCTCTGTTGAACCCATCATATTCCCTGGCATCCCCCTGACACTATTTTTGTCACTGCATATCTCTAAGTATGGGACTTTTCTGTTTAGAATTCCCTAAGTGCAAAGCCTAGGTGGATACCTGCTGTCCAGCAGGTTCCACTGACCTAAGGCATGTGCACTACACTGTTAAATTCCTAAAACTCTTATCAGCTATATCCAAACTAAGTTTTCCTAACTTAAAACTCCACAGAATTTAAAGTTCAACCCGATAGGGGAATCCTAACAGTTTCAGCTACCAAACAACAACCATGAATCAACAATGAAATTACAGATTGTTAACGGCTATAATTCAAGCATCCATAAACCAATTTGTTTCTAATTCAAATACAAAACAATTCAAACTCTAATTCAACAAAGCAACTTAAAATCTATCGGACAGAGGGGGTGACAAAAGTGCAGAATTAATCGTTCGACGATGTTAAACGAATCGAATTCTTGTCTCATACCCATCGCATTTACAGCCAACAATTAGAAACAAAGTGGCCAAATAAAAGGTCTTCAATGAGAGGAGGGTATAAAATTAACTAAAAGACTCTTAAGGGGAATGAAATACTACTAGCAGATAATTAAACAGGGATAGCAGGATAGGTACCTCAAATAGTGAAAATCGGGGACGAACCGAACTCTGGACCAATTTTGAGGTCGAATAGACCTTAATCAAAGTGTTCTCAATCGAGAACACCTCAAATAAGGTCCATTAGACCCCTGAATTTCGATCAATTAGGCTTAATTTGACCTTCTGGATTTTTAGGGTTCATATGAGTGGGATTTGGGGTTTTGCCAGTTCCGGTTAGATTCGAGTCGAGCTAACGACGGTTAGGGTGTTAGGGAGGTGAGGCGAGGTTGTGGTATCATTTTGGGAGTGTTTGGTGTTAGTTCAAGTTTGACTCGCATCTTCAAATGAAGATTCGAGAAGTTCCGGATTGATTCGAGGTAAATGGTTCGTGGATTTGGAATGGGGAGTCGAGATGGTCTTAGGGTGTAAAAATGGGGGGCTTTGGCCTACCGGAACCGCCGTGAGGCGATTTCCGGTAGGCGGAGGGCGGTGGGGGCACGGCGGTTTCTGATCGTCTCTGGGAGACACGAAGAAGGGTCTGGGAGAAATGAAAATGGGTATGGGGGTATTAGGGTTCTTTGGTATGTTTAAAATTAAACGAATAATGTAAACCGTTGGATCATAAGAATCTAACGGCTCAGATCAAATTACTTAATCTAAACGGTGTCGTTTTAACGCGTAATGGGGCTGGGCTTGGATTAATTATCTTGGCCGTTGGATTGACTTAATCCAACGGTGCAGATGAGGCGTTACATAAGGAGATGCACGGGCCTTGTATTGGGTAATGATCTGTTTTGGGCTAGGAATGTTTTGGGCTCCGGATTTGAAGCCCTACTCGGATTTCTTTCTTAATTTCCAAACAAATTCTTTCCTTTCTTTATAATTGAACAAAAATTCCTAATTAATTGGTAAAATCGCTGAATAAAACTACGCAAATATCAATATTTGAACAACAATTAACATGTTAATTAACACATTAAAATCATGTCCTACAACTAAACTTTAAACATTAAATGTAAAAATACATATTTTTGTTATTTTTTCATTTTCGTGAAAACGACTTAATTACTCTAAAGCACAAACATGAATTTATATATAATAATGCACATGATGAGAGAAAAAAAATAATGCAAGAATCACAAAAGTCACGCACAACACAAAACTATTTTATTTTGAATTTTTTGGAGTAAATCTTACGTAGGGCAAAAATCACGTGCTCACAGCCGGTTGTGGAACAGGTTATAGAGAAATAAAAATCCCAAGTGATTGGGAAGAAGAGGCCTCCAGCCCCATTTCCCCAAAGTTTGGCCAAGCACCAGAAAGAGGAACAATACAAGAGATTTTTCAATATGCTCAAGCAAATCCACGCAAATATTCCCTTAATTGAAGCTTTGAAAGAGATGCCTGGGTATGCTAAGATGATGAAAGATTTGAGGTCGCGGAAATTTGATTTCCAAGACTTGGCCACCGTGACTCTTACACACACATGTATTGCAGTAATCTCTAGACCCATAGCTGAGAAGCTATCTGACCCAGGTAGCTTCACTATTCCATGCACTATAGGAAACTTTGCCTATGCTAAGGCATTGTGTGATTTGGGGGCGAGCATAAATCTTATGCCCTTGGTGATCTATAAAAGGCCGGGCATCGGGAGAGTCAGGCCTACTTCTATGTTATTATAGCTTGCTGACAAGACGGTGAAGCGTCCATTCGGTATATTGGATAATGTGCTTATCCAGGTGGGGAAGTTTGTGTTTCCCGCTGATTTTGTGATTTTGTACTGCAATGTGGACGAGGAGATTCCTATTATCTTAGGAAGACCATTCCTAGCCACAGGGAGAGCATTGATTGATTGTGAGACCGGGGAACTCAAGATGAGGCTAAATGATGAGGAGATCATATTCAATGTACAAAATCTATGAGGCGCCCTAGTGAGTTTGCGAATTGCTCTCTCATTGATGCAGTAGATGTGATAGTGGAGACAGATGATGTAGAATTGACA
This sequence comes from Nicotiana noctiflora, assembly GCA_032618575.1. NCBI lineage: Eukaryota > Viridiplantae > Streptophyta > Magnoliopsida > Solanales > Solanaceae > Nicotiana > Nicotiana noctiflora. The sequence continues at coordinate 386,412 of JASVEL010009715.1, forward strand.
GCTGAAGATCCACTTCAGGCATGCCTGATGAACTTAGAGGAGTTAAATGGTGAAAGCCTGACAGAGTGGGTGCTATCTCTGGAAGGCAAGGGGTTTTGGGATAGAGAGTTGGAGCTTGAACCTCTACACTTAGAAAAGAGAGAGTCCCCTCCAGCAAAACCATCCATTGAGGAGCCACCGAAGCTGGAACTTAAACCACTACCAGCCCATCTCAGGTATGAATTTCTAGGCCATAACTCTACTTTACCTGTTATTATCTCATCTGGTTTGCAAGATGTGCAGGCTCAAAAGCTATTACAGGTAATCAAGAAATGTAAAACTGCCATTGGTTGGACCATGGCAGACATAAAGGGGATCAGCCCCGCATACTGCATGCACAAGACTCTCCTGGATGAGGTACACAAACCCTCCAGGAAACGCTAAAGAAGGCTGAACCCGAATTTGAAGTATATGGTGAAAAAGAAAGTAATAAAGTTGCTAGACACGGGGTAGGTCCCAGGTAAGTTTTCTCACCCTTCTATGCTTTACATAGATTATTATGCCATGAGGACATGTCATGATTTTAAGTGTGGGGTGGGAGACTTATCTTGTATTGTATGTTGTACATAGTAGATTTAGTTGTGGCCCGATGATGGACACTTGGCGAAGGGTTTCTTAAGGGTCTAAGTCGGAATAAAACCATAAAAAAAAAAGTCAAAAATTTGAAAAAAATCCAAAAATATGAGTAGAGGGCTCTTCTTGATGATGGACTACTCGGACAGTACTCTTGAGGGAAGTAGTCCATGTAGGAATTTTTATTTCTTTTCTTTTGTTTTTCTAGGTAGTGTATCACCTCCCCCTTGGTTTTTCTTTTGACCACGCTTCTTTTCCAAGGGTTTTTATTGAACCGGGTTAGGTAGATTTTTCTTTTTTTAGGATTAGAGGGTAAATGTTAACTTGTAACGCCATCTGGGGCGTGTGTCGCGTCCATATTCTCCCTCTCCCCGGAAGGGGGAGAATCCACGTTTATCACATCAGTAGGAGCGGGTCGAGCTGCTGACGGGGCCGGAGGGGAAATATCATGCGTCTAATTAAAGGCCTTTCCTCCTCACCACAGGAAGACGAACCATCCCGCGGGCGAACAGTCCCCGATAGGCCTCCGCCACAGATTAAAGGGCGTATAGGAGATGGCGCTGCGGAAGACTCGACTGAGGCGGCCCTGGGCACCTAGCTCGGCATCAGCGCAGCAAAAAATCTGGCAATCGCACTAGGCCGCCTGAATACTAATTGAGGAGCACTACCACGGTACACCCTCCCTGCAAATACAAAATTGGATCAATCCCAGGTTATAGCAACAATCGGAATAAATTAAACACAAAGAGGGCAAACCTCCTACCTACAGCCGGCCCCCGGCCATATCTCCTCCAGAAAGACGGCCATGAAAGGACCCCCTCAGTATGCGGGAGGACGACTTCGAGCCATCCGCGCAGACCGGTAAATAGAGACGGAGGTGACCTGTCGGCTACAGATATAATAACGAAAATAGTGACTGTCCGAAAATAAAGAAAGGGAACAAAATCAACCCTATAAAAGAAACAGAGTACAACTTACGCCTATGATTCCAAGTCTCTGGAAATCTTGGAGTGGGCGCCACGAAATGCCCAGTTCGAATATAGAAAAATTATTCAAACTGACGAGGCTCGACCTCGTCATCTAGACCAGCCGTCAAACCCTGCGACCTACGCGGAACCATCCGGATCATACTCCCCCGAACTCGCTGGGGGCGTATAGAGCAAGTACGTGCTGCAGCGTAACAGTCCGGCCGGCCAACTCCGTGAATTTCAGCAACATTGCCAGGAGCTTGTACAGAGATGGGGTAAGCTGCCCCGGACACACATGGTAATATCGACAAAGGTCAACTACCAGGTTGGGAAGGGGGACTCTGAACCCAGTCTGAGAGGATAAGAATAAAATACACAATACCCCACATGGTCGGTGTGAACCCGCTCCTCCGGCCGGGCTAGCACGATATCAGCATGAGAGGGTATGAGCCCTTGTTCCCGTAACTGGGTCATACCTACTTCCCCCATTAACGGGGCTTCATCTACCGGGTCATCTCCACCGTCAGTGGTGAAATCCGCTACTAAGCTCCCAACTGCAGGAAGAATTTCATCTACCGATAGAGCCTTCTCGGTCTCATTTTGACAGCCATCCACGAGCACCGGAAATAGTTCTCCGATCACCGGAGGGTTAACCGGTGCCACTGTCGGAAGACCGTCATGAGAAGAAGAACCAACCATTAATCAAAGTCGCTTGAAAGATAAGAGAAGAGTGGTGGATTCAAGTAAGAACTAATGATAACGCTTCGCAGAGAAGAAAGAATCCATGAAGTTCACTAAAAATGAGACTTGCAAATAAACTAGGGAGTGTTGAGAATCAAGTACTCCAAACCATCTTATAGGCAACCAATCGAATCTCGGGAAAACGACAGGCGCCATTAAATGCATAATCCATCCGTCGAAAAATGGTTCAATTCTACCGAGATGGCCGCCACCACGATTAAGACCGAAGTGCGTGCATCAAAGTCGTTGTCATTACATCAGTTACCACATAAACACAAATGCCTCACTGGCCGAGGCGACGAGACCCTGCGTCCCCAAAGTCCTTACGGACAAAACATATCCTAACTCATGATTATGGCGTACCAACCATTTCCGTTCGCCAATAATACTCGCATACGAGGTCATACCCCCATCATACGAAAAGAAATAGTAAGAAAGCGCCATGAGCAATTACCATCACCCCTCTCGCCCGGAAAGGGGCCATTCTTCGATCGATCATATCCGCTTACAATGGTCGACCTCAAGGCGACCATGATAAGCGGAGGGACTAAATGTATGTGTCATAATTCGATACCACGACAATCAATCAGATTAACTGTTCCTTTCGACTAGCACAAACATAACAGGCGCCAAGATCGCCACAATTGAGAATACTACCCGTATCCACCCAAAGCCTTGGCCGGGGTCGATACTTTTCGGATATGTCCGAAATAACCCCCTAATGTGGGCCCGATCTCCAAGAAAGTCAACTCGTACAGCACATGTCTATAAATATAACGGCAGACATCAGAAAATGGGTTCCACTCTCTCCCCATGGGGGCTCTAAGAAATACAGAGTAAAACAAAGAGTGAGAACTCAAGACAAAAAATAGAATAATGGTAGATCTATTGAAACATGATTGTAAAGATCTGAACCTCTTCATGGAGAGGCAGATTAATCCATTATCATGAATAAAGATCACCAATATTTTCTGTTGTTCATGCAAGTATTTCCATTATCTTTTCTCTTATTAAATTTCAGATATGTTATGACTTGCTATGATTGGCCCTTTATTTTTATTGATTATTCTGAATTCATAAATGCTAGCAAACATTTATGAGTCAAACACGATGGTTTTCCTTTTCTTAAATTGTGATCGATCATGATCGGAGAATATTTCCTTCGTTATTGTTAGTTTAAATAATCGGATAAAGTTGCCGTTGCGTGTGTATATAAAATATTTTGCTGGGTCTATTACTAATAACGTAATGATGAATAGACTTAGTCAACACCGTAGAGAATCGCCACAAAACAGGTTGCCAATTGGCATAATGTCAACAATTTTTACATAATTGGAATGAATTTTGTTAACTGGATAAATTTTAATTTTTTTGAAAAAAATATGGATTAAAATTGATTTTAAGAGGACAACTTTAATATCCCTAGGCAAAACAATAATATTCTATCTATATAAAATAGGAAAAGTGCATCAAAAGAAAAAAAACCAATGCAAATATTAATACTATATTTTATAGAATAATTACACTATAAACAAAAGAAAAAAAAGGTCCCTTATTTAAGAATTTCAAAAGGCCACGAGTTTTGTTGAGACCTAGGCCATAAATAGGCATGCCGTAAAACACAAGAAGAATAAAGTGGTGGGATTTCCAAAGTTAGTCAAAAGCAAGGTTCTTATTTTAAAAAGGTTTGATGCCCTTGACATCACTCTTGACAAGGTTGATAAGGAGTAGCGAACAAGTAGAGGTTGCTCTTTCTAGCACAAGATGCTCCAGCCGATTCAGTCAAGTCTAGTTCACATGGATGGATTCCGGTTGGAAGTTTCCAATCAAAGTGATACAACAATTGAGCCAATGGAAAATAAACGTTAGCTAAACCAAATGATATCCCAGGGCAACTCCTTCTTCCACTACCAAAGGGAAGATATTCAAAATTATTACCAACAAAATCCATAGAGTTGTGCTCAAATCTTTCTGGTTTAAAGATTTCTGCATCATCCCAGTATTTTGGATCTCTACCAATAGCCCAAACATTAACCATGACTTTTGTTTTTAAAGGAATTGTGTACCCGTCTATGTCTGTTTCTTCCCTACATTCTCTTGGAAGCAAAAGAGGAAATGGAGGATGTAGTCTGAAAGTTTCTTTAATGACCAACTTTAGGTATTTCAACTCCTCCACATCATTTTCATCAAAAGTTTCTTTCCCTCTAAAGGCTCTTCTTACTTCTGTTTGAGCTTTGGCCAATACATTTGGATTCTTCATCATTTCCACCATGGCCCAATCAATTGTTACCGATGAAGTTTCTGTTCCCGCAGCAAACATATCCTTCATTTATGACCGAGTAACAATATTAAATTATCTCTTTCATGTTGTTTATTTTGTACAAACTCTTTCACCAACTTCTATTAAAATTTTCAAATAACTTACTTATACCTTTATCTTCTTTTTACATTTGAAGGAAGTTTTAAGTTTATCAAAGAACTGCTAACTTGTGGTGGTTGGTATACTCTTTTCATTGTACTTTTCAAATCTGTAGATTTCATCGTGAATCTAAGATTAGTATTCCTATTTGAAACTAGCTCAACCGACTATCTTAGTACAAAAAAAAATAATTATAGAAATTAATTATGCAATTTCAGAACATAAGTTTATACTTAAATAGTAACACTCCCTCCATTCACTTACTATGAGAGTACTTGACTGGGGATGGAATGTAACAGAGAAAGTGAAAATTATGAGAACTCTGTGATTTTAAACATTTTTGGTGGCTTAAGAAAATGTCATTAAGGATAAATTGAGAAGTTTAAAAATTAAATTACTTGTAGAACAAGTGCCATTTTTTGAAATAAACTAAAAAGGAAAGCACGTTATATAAAATGGAACACACTGGTTGATAATAATAAGGGTAGAATTGTGCGGTATATAGTACTTACAAAAATAATGGCTTTAATATTGTCGTTGGTGATTGGAAATTGAAGGCCTCCCTCTTTCATAAGTCTTAGTAGTACATCAATTAAACCTTTACCTCCTAATTCACCAGTTGCAATTTCCTTGCGCTCATTGATGATATTTTCAAGAATGGCATCTATCTTGTGGTGGACGTCCATAACTCGAGCCTTCTTTCCACTTAGCACATGAAGAAATTTCAGTGACGGGAATATATCAGCTACATCAAACCCTTCCACTAAGGCTGTATTTCTCTTGACTAGTAGTATAAATTCATCTTGCTCCTTAATTATTTTCCCAAATGCTGATCTACATGTCATAGAGCTTGTGAATTGACAAATCCTCTTTGTTATATTAACTTGCTGATTAGTAGATGATCGAAAAAATTCAATCATACGATGAACTTCATCTTGTCTGATCGAGCTAAGTGATCGTACATTTTTGACAGTAAGCAATTCAATCATACAAATCTTACGCATTTGTCTCCAGTAATCGCCATATGGGCAAAAGGCGATATCAGAGCAATTGTAAAAGACAATCTCAGTGGCCAAAAATTTAGGCCTAGATGCAAAAGCAAGGTCATGAGTTTTGAGTACTTGTTTTGCCATCTCAGGAGAAGTAACTACAACTACATGCATTTCTCCCAGTTGAAGGTGCATAAGGGGACCAAATTTTTTGGCTAAACTTGTTAGGACATGGTGTGGATGTCCACCTACCATATGAAACATGCTTCCAATTAAAGGTAATTTCCATGGACCTGGAGGCAATCTGCTTCTTTTCGTTTGGCTATTTGATTTCGTCCATTTCCTAAATAAAAAGAGACAAGATACAAAAAGAAAAATGGAAACCAAGTTGAAGAACTGCATTTTGGCTTGATTGGTTCTGCAAAATAAGTTGCATATATCTTCTCTTTTATAAGCCTTTTGCTTTAGCAAGAAAATGGGATTTTTCTAGTCAAAATATTATGACACATAAATGTTTGACCTGACTTAAAGAACACAAAACTAGGTGAGAAGTATTAATATATATTTTAATCCACTAATTATTGAAGATGAGCTTCTTATTAAGCAATGGAAGCATGACAAACAACATTGTCAATTGTGGCTGCTATAATTTTTTATTTTAGATAAGAAATATTCTAGAAAAATTCGTAAAATTACAGAAACTTCTCTTCTTAGACAAAAGACATTTTGGAAGAGTTTGGGATAGGAATCTATCTTAAAAAGAAGAAAACATACTAAATAATTGTATAGCTGCCCCACTGAATTGACAGTATATGGTCCAACATACAAGAGGTTATGTACCAATAATTTGACTTTTTAAAATATATTTGAAAAAACCATTATGTAGTCAATTACAAATGAATTTGTAGTTTTTTATTCTTTTTTCACAAGAGATTTTACATGGCAATTATAGAGGAGTAATTTTACAAGGATAAATGTTATTGTTATAGGTAAAAAAAAAACTTATATAAAGGTGAAATACAACATAAAAAGATCGGTTTCGAAAAAAAAAAAACTAAATTTTATAATAAAATGCTGCTATAGAGATCTAACCGTATATAAAATATTTTCTCTATCTAGAAGCATATGTTTTTAAAATTGGATTGTTTGACTTTTAACTTAATATACAGTCAAAACGAGGGCACTAGGCGTTATTTGTTACGAAAACGGAGTATACTGGATTTCAAGGAGGAGAGGGAGAAAGAGGGGAAGGAGATAAATACACGCTCTTGTGGTTGTGGGGAAGCAATTGTGTGTTTATTTATTAAAGAGTGGCTTAATTTCAATTAATTTTTGAGATGGTTACTGATTTATATGTAAAAGTCGCTGTTTGTCAAAATCATCCTTTAGACTTTCGTGCTTCCTTGTTAATTTTTGGGGAAATTTTTGCAGGCTTAGGCCTTTCTTTTTCCTTTCAAAATTGACCACCTGGCTTACCCCATTTAATTTTGGAAAAATGACCACACTCTCAAAATAATAGTTGAATGATGTATCATATATATATATATATATATATATATATATATATATATATATATATATATATATATATATATATATATATATATATATATATATATTGTATGTTATAATGTTATATATAAAAATTAGACAAAAATTTTTATATTTTTTTGCTATAAAATATAAATAGTTTCTGGCGCGGGCTAAAAGTTAATATATTACTTTAAATTTTTAACAAAATAAATGAGTTTTCCTACCCTACCCGTCCATTGCCGTCCATAGAGGAGAACCAACCTATGAAACGGACGTTGAATTTGAGAACAAATTTCTAGTTAGCTTTAACCTCTTTGCCCATTTCATAGGTTGGTCCTCCTCTAGGATGGTAATTAGAGGCGGATCCGGGTATTTTACGCGATAGGGACATACTATTCTGCTTAACCATTACCCTCTAAAGACTTTTAGTGTTCAGGGTGCCAAGTGCTTTATTTATATACACAATTTTTACAGAAACTTTCGAGATCCAGTGACCCCTTACTATAACACTTAGGTCCGCCACTTATGGTATTGGGGTTTGGTATGGTGAGTGCATTTGAAGAGTTTAATTTGGTTATATTTCATGCGGTCATTTGTTATTGTGTGAGTAATTAATTTCAGCGGCATTAGTACTAGAAAACTCAATTTTGTGTTTTGCGATGTACAGACATGTTATGAACTTAGACATTAGAAAAAAGAGTTGAAGAACTGCAAAGATATACAAAGATAGCAAAAGGCACTACCAGAAAATAGACCTACAGGAACAGTTTTTCTGGCAACGGTCATAAAACCGTTGCAATAGAATATGTACGGTAATGGTTACAACCGTTACAACAGGATTGGATGCAATGGGCACGCTTTAGTTACTAAACCATTCCAGTTATTAATAAATTGTTACCATAGGAGTTATTTATAGTAACGGTTGTATGAACCGTCCCAGTAGCCCTATTTTTAGTAACGGTTTTAGGTATTTTTATTATATTGGAACGGGTCTCTCCCCCCCCCCCCCCTAAATTTTACTAAACCCGCCAATATAACCTCATTTTCCTTTTATTTATTATATATTTTATATTAATAATTATAATAACAGTATATCAAGCGACACTTCCAAAGCACGAGCATCGCTCTTCTCTGTAACTCTCATTACTGAAGAAAATTAAAGCTTCCGAGTTTCAAATCTTTGCTGAAGAAGAGGTTAATGAGATGATGAAACCATATCCCAACTCTTAGATCCCCAAACCCCCAAATCTTCCGAGTTTCAAATCTTCGCGATTTCTAACCTAAAACACCCAAATTCCCAAAGTCCCATAATCGATTTGTTTCACTCGAAGGATCTGAAGAACAAAGGAATAATTTAAAGGCAACGATTACAAGTGAAGAAAATTTCAATCGCCAGAAAGTTTCGACCAAAAGGCAATCCGTTAGAAATCTGACTTCAGGTAATTTTTCCTTTCTAATTTGGGCATTATATTCTATAATCGTTTTTTTATTCTTTAAGCTTTATATTTTAGCAGTGTATATGATTTCTTGCTTTCCGTTGATGTTTTAAAACCGAATTATTTAGTTTTAATTTTTAGTTGGGTGTGGTTAGTTGAGGAGTAGTGACGAGGTAGGTCAGGGCCCTACTGAGAAACAATAATATAATGATGAAAACAAAATAAACGGTTTATATGATAATAATTTCCGAAATAACAACATTATGATAATTACTGCAACTGTCTACGATTAAGCTAACAACAAATAACCAACTCAAATAAACAAATCCAGGATCTGTGGGAATTGAACCCACGGTCCCATTCTCAGTACCTCTGGGTCTCCGGGAATCGAACCCGCAGCCCATATCTCAATAAATAATCAATAACTCAGGATCTCGGGAATCGAACCCGTAGTCCCTACCAATAACTCAGGATCTCGGGAATCGAACCCGTAGTCCCTACCAATATCACGCGGGTCTCTGGGAATCGAACCCACAGCCCTGGGTCTCCGGGAATCGAACCCGCAGTCCACAAACAATATCACTCCGGGTCTCTGGGAATCGAACCCACAGCCCTGGGATCTCCGGGAATTGAACCCGCAATCCACAAACACATCAAATAAAGAAAACACACAGAGAGAATATAATATGTTAAATTACAACTTCACCGAAATTAGTGCCAACAATTTATCAAGAGTTCAAGTAAATCAACTAGGCAATTAAACATGTTGAATCCTAGCTAATCATGCTTTTCTAAGTAATACCGGGTAATAGTAACGCTTTTATCAGCTAGGAGCGGGAATATCACTAATCGGACAATTCAAGTAAAGTGTGTGTTACAACAACCAGCGCATGTACACGCCCGTCACCTCGCGTACAAGGCATTTAAACTATCACATAATATCCTAGGGGTGAAAGTTCCCCCACACGAGGTTAGACATGCCACTTACCTCGATTCCGATACAAAACCGCTAAGAGACAACCCTCTTGCCGCGAATATCCGACTCCGAGTGGCCCGAATCTAGTCAAACCAATTACACAGTATAAATAACATCGCAAGTAACTAACTACAATGATAAAATTACAGCTACGGCGCGAAAGTGGGTGAAATGACCAAAATACCCCTGAATCCATCGGCTCGGAATTGAAATATTTTTACATTTTCAGAACCCTCGTACTCTCACGAGTCTAACCATATAAAAATCTCCCAAAACGGACCACAAATGGCCCTTCAAATCCCAAATGTAAAGTTTTTGCTCCAAGCCCTAATTTCTTACAATTTTGCTATGTTTTCATAAATTTCAAGGATGATTCTTCAATAAAATCATGTATTTAGTTCATAGGACTTACCTCTAATCACTTCTTGTCAAAACCCCTTCAATTCTCGTCCAAAAGCTCTCAAGAATGACCAAAAATGGTGGAAAAATGGGTTTGGTTCGCGGATGAAATGTTTTTAAACATTCTGCCCAGGTATTTTGTTCACCGCGATCGCGGGAAATGCTTCGCGATCGCGGAGAACAAATTCTTGGCCAAAAATTACCCTTCGCGATCGCGGAAAATGCCTCGCGATCGCGGTGAACAGCTTCCAGTTCCTCCGGACAGGCTTCAGTAAAATGATCATAACTTTTTACACACAACTCCAAATGACGAATGGTTTGATGTTCTGGAAACTAGACACATAGGGCTATAACTTTCATGTTTTGATCATTTCCTGAATCCTTATAAATTTCTAGATACAAGCTTCCAAATCCATTTATGGGTTTTAGATATACTTCTCGGACAGCATAGAGTGTAACGTACATAACTTTTTCTATATATTTCCAAATGAGGAGTTCTTTAGCTTTCTGAAAACTAGACACGATGAGCTACAACTTTCGTTTTTGAATCACCTCAAAATTCCTTTTAGATAAAAAGATGTGATCTTCCAAAGTAGGGACTGCGCGACAGAAATTTCTTCTTCGCGATCGCGAAGCAATCTACGCGATCGCGATTCATTAGTTTTTTTCTCAGATTTTACTCACCGCGATCGCGACCAATACCCCGCGATCGCGTAGAGCACTGCTGTAGCCAAAAACCAGCAGTGAAAAATGGCCTAGAAATGGTCCGAAACCACCCCGAAACTCACCCGAGGCCCCGGGACCTCAACCAAAAACACCAACACTTCCTATAACCTTATTCAAACTTGTTCCAATCATCCAAACACGTCCATAAACACAAAAATTATCAATTTACAACGGATTCGAGCCTAAATTTCTTAAAACTTTCCGAATTTCACATTCGATCTAAAACCCGACCAAACGACGTCCGAATGACTTGAAAATTTGCGGACATATCCAAAATCACATAACGAAGCTACAGAAATTGTCGAAATTCCATTGCGACCCTCGGATCAAAATCTCACCTATCGTTCGGATTCGCCAAAATTTCAACCTTCGGTATTTCAAGCCTAACTGAGCTACGGACCTCCAAAATATATTCCGAACGCGCTCCCAACCCCGAAATCACATGACGGAGCTAATGGAACCATCGAATTTCCGTTCCGAGATCGTCTTAACACTGTTCCGGCTACGGGCCATTTCCTAGATTCAAAGCTCTTATTTAGGGACTAAGTGTCCCAAAATGCTCAAATTTTCAGAACCGACTCTCCCCGCAACCCAAAATGGCAGAAATGAACTTAGGGGAACAGTTAAGTTAGGGATTGGGGCGTAATTTTCTAAAACGACCGGTCGGGTCGTTACAATCTATAATACCAAATTGACGCTTAACCGTCCTGTCAGCAAGCTGTAATAACATAGAGGTAGGCCTGGCTCTCCCAATGCCTAACCTCTTATAAATGACTAAGGGCATGAGATTAATGTTTGCCCCCAAATTACACAAAGCCTTTGTAAAGGCATAATTCCCTATAGTGCATGGGATGGTGAAGCTACCCGGATCAGATAGCTTCTCAGCAATGGGTCTAGAGACCACTGCACTACAAGTCTGGGTAAGAGTAACGGTGGCCAAGTCTTGGAAATCAAATTTCCGCGACATCAAATCTTTCATCATCTTAGCATACCCAGACATTTCTTTTAAAGCTTCAATTAAGGGAATGTTTACCTGGATTTGCTTGAGCATCTCAAAGAACTTTTTGTATTGCTCTTCTTTTTGGTGTTTGGCCAACCTTTCGGGGAATGGTGGTGGAGGCCTCTTCTTCCCAATGACTTGGGACTTTTCTTTCTCTATCACTTTCTCTTCAATATGCTGCTCTACCTGTTCATCTACTTTCTCCATTCCCTGATATGCCTCTTTATTTTCAGCAACTGGCTGGACTGTAACTTCTGTCAACCCTATGGACTCATCCATTTCAATGGGTAATAGAGGGAGTGTCTCAGCCTATCTGTCGATTTTCTCACTTTCTTTCTCAGCATCAAGATCTCTACCGCTTCTCAGAGTCACTGCTAGCATCTGCTTTGGGACTTGGTCTTTTGGGTTTGTTTGTGTGTCTGCAGGTAATGTCCCTTGAGGACGCTTGTTAAGAGACATAGCAATCTGGCCCACTTGTACTTCAATATTCTTGATGGCTACATCATGTGCATCTATCCTCTCATTGGTTTTGGCATTTGACCCAATTACCTGCTGCATCATAGCTTCCAATCTTGCAAACCCATCGTCATGTCTACCCCCATGTGGTGGTGGAGGTGGATGATATCCCTGCTGCTGATTGCTGAAATTCTGAGGTCTAGGATATGGAGCCATGTTGTGTGGTGGCCTCGTACCTGCTGCATTAAATTGTGGCTGAGGAGGCCTGTACTACATTAGAGCCTGCTGACCCCAACTCTGGTTACCTTGTCGCTGCCCTCCATAGTTAGCCACATAATTCATGTCTTCATGCTAATGAAGTTCCTGGTCTGCAGCCCATGGGTTACCTATGGGTTGGCTAATGCAAGATGTGCATAAACCACCATTGTTAGTATCTACAATATGAACTTGCTGCTTGACCACAAATTCTTCCACCTTCTTTGTCAGAATGCTCATTTGTGTCAATAAGGTTGCCATGTTCTCCTCCATAGTGCTGGATGGATTCAGAGGTACAGAGTGTACCACTGGTGTGATAGGAGCATTCCTGGCCGTCCACCTGGAATTTTGAGCCATCTTGTCTAGCAAATTTTAGCCCTCTCTCCAAGTCTTGCTCAGAAAAGCCCCACCTGCTGAAGCATCTACAATATTCTTCATACTATCTGAAAGCCCCATGTAGAACCTTTGACCCAACATCCGCTCAGGAATCCCATGGTGAGGACACATAACAAGCATACCCTTGAATCTGCCCCAAGTTTCATGTAATGTCTCCATTGGTTTCTGCTTGAAGCTCACAATCTTATCAATTTGTTGAGCTGTCTTGTTAGGTGGACAAAACTTATTGTGGAATTGCTTGACTAACTCATCCCAAGTTGCAATGGAGTTTGTGGGGAGTGAGTTTAGCCATATCTGTGCTGCTCCTGTAACTGAGAACGGAAAGAGTAATAATTTGATGGCTTCCTGAGTTACATTCAGCTGCCTCTGTGTCTTGCATATCGAGAGAAAGTTCTTCAGGTGCTGCTGTGGATCTTCAACCTGAGACCCAGAGAATAATCCCTTTTTTGCAACAAGTGTAGCATGTTGTTATTGATCTGGAAAGACTCAGCTTGAATTGCTGGCACAACGATGGCAGTTGCCAAATTATCCGCTATGGGTTGTGCCTAGTCAAATAGTGCACCTTCTTGTTCCTCGTGCGCCTCATGCATATTTAACCCGGCTTGCTGGTTTTGTTCGTTTATGTCACCCATGTCGAAGTCTAGTTTGATTGGTTGTTGAGATTACTGAATTTGTTTGATAGCCTTGTTACGCGCCCGGAAAGTTTGCTCGGGGTCTGAGAGTCATTCAATTAGTTCTCCAGTCCTTGCAGATTTTCTAGGCATGCACCTGAGTACCCAAATCAACAACCGTCAAAATATTCAATGTAAAGTGTAGAAAGAACCCGACTACACAAGAATCTTGAAGTTCTGTCAATGGCAATTGATAATTCCGTTACCGGCAACAGCGCCAAAATTGATTCACGTCCAAACAACGGTCGTAGTCAATATAACCTGGTCTAATAAGTCCAAGATCCATCCCACAGTGAATTAACCTACCAATCACAACTTTCACAACCCAAGAACACTTCCGAATCAAGTTCCCAAACTTTGAATATGTTTTTGTGTGAATTTTGAGTAACTACTTTGCAAGAATTAAAAAGGATTAAAAGAAAGAATTGAATATTGGTTAAAATAATATGGAGAAGGACTAAGGTATTAATTTCCCCTATTGATGGAATCCCTTAACGTTATGCTTATACAAATTGTTAATATATTCCAGCAATCATGAACGCTATGTGTATCATAACCCTCTCCCGAGCAATTACAATAATTTACTAGTGCACTCTCCCAAGCTACCCTAGCTAGCTTTAATTTGATTAGTTCAATTAAGATTGCACCCAAGGCTTCGTTATTCCTAACCCCGTCTTTACGCATAAAGATATAGATTCCTCCAATAACCTAGGTGTGGTGTTGTTCAATAATATACCTAAATATGCACTCTTTTTCAAGTTATGCACACTAAATAGGCACAACTAATTGGGGATCCTACCAATTAACTACAATAAGAATGAAGTTGAACAAATAGAAATCTAGCTAACAATTTGTAATCACATAAACGATAAGTTCATCACTCAATAGGTTCCATCAAAACCTTAGAAATGTATTTAGCCACTCATGCTCAAAGAAACAAGAATAATAATTGAAATCATAAATAAATACTTGATATAAAATAAAGGAATGAGTTGAGAGGATTCTCTCTTACTAATTGTCCTGCAAAAGTAGCAAAAAATAGACAACTTACCTCTATTGGGCTGTAATGACCCGACCGGTCGTTTTGAGCTCTAGCGCGTCATTCAGTAGATTGATGCCATGAACAGCTTCATCTCAGGTATATTGACTTGTGTGTATGGTCAAAATTAAAATTCAGGAAGTTTGGAGTCAAATCTAAATGGAAATTCTCATTTTGGAAGCTTAATGTTGAAGAAATGAACTACGATTGGAATTTTGAGTAAATGACCTCGGAATTGGGATCTGAAAGTTCCAGCATGCTCGTATCATGATTTTAAACTTGGACGTATGTCCGAATTTGGTTTTTGATAACCCGTGAGCATTTCGGCGTATATGGTGGAAGTTAGTATTTTAGAAGGATTTCATAAATTTGGGTTGGAAGGCATTTTAGAGTTATAGATGTCCGTTTGGGATTCCGAGTCTGGGAATAGATCAATATGGTGATTTTGGAGTTGGGAACGCGATCGGAAGTGAATTCGGGTGTCCGGAGGTCATTTTGAAGTTATTTGGCTTAATATAGGAATTTGAAAGTTTATGAGAAAACTCGACCGGAAGTGAAAATTTTGATATCGGGGTCGGAATGCGATTCCAACAGTTGGTGCAAGTCCGTAATGTCGAGTGTGACTTGTGTGCAAACTTTGAATCAATTTGGATCGATTTTGGTAGGATATGGGATAATTAATCTCTTTAAGTAAAGCTTAAGTTGGAAAAGTCAACTCAATGTTGACTTATGAGTTAGAGCGCTCAGAACTGAATTCCGATGATTCGGTTAGTTTCAGGGGATGATCTAAGACTTAGGAGCGCAATCGAAATTGAATTTGGAGGTCCGGTGTAGAAATAGACTTGAATTGGCTAAGTTGAAATTTTGGCGAAATCCGATCGATATGTGAGATTTTGATCCGGGAGTTGGAATGGAATTCCAACAGTTGCAGTAGCTTCGTTAGGTGAATTTGGATATGCCTGCAAAATTTCAGGTCATTCGGAGGTCGTTTGGTCGGGTTTTTGATCGAATGTTAGTTGCGGAAGTTTTAATGAAAACTTAGGCTTGAATTTGCTTGGATTCGATGTTTTTCGTATTTAAGGGCGTGTTTTTATTATTGGAACAAGTTTTTATCGTGTTATGGAGTATGTTGGCGATTTTCGTTATGATCTCGGGGACCTCGGGATGAATTCGGGGGTCCAAACCGACCATTTAGAGCCAAAGTGAACAGCTGATTGCTGCACTAAATTGCAGCAGATTTTCAGTAGTTTTCGGCTATTTTGAGAGCTTATATCTTGTAATCTATAAGGAATCACAAAAAGTACAAAACACGAAAGTTGTAGACCTTCGTGTCTAGTTTCCATAAAGCTAAAGAACTCGTAATTTAAACATCTGTACTGGAAGTTATTATCAACAAAAAATGACTGCTGGAGCAATAGGATGTACAACTTGTATAGCGCAGGTGCAAGGTACAACCCGACGAAGCACGGACAGATTCTTTATTACATGAAATTGGGTTATTTCTTTCATTGGTTTCATTTCGTTTGGACGATTTTGGAGAGCTTCAAGAGGGGATTTTACCGGGTAAACATTGGAGGTAAGTTCTATGGTTTAAATACGCGATTTTATCTTAAAATCTTCAATATTTCACTGTAAGTGGGAGGATTAATGGTGGATTTTTGCCATAAGTCTGGGTTTTGGTAAAATATTGATTTGAATGGGCAAACGGAGTCCGATTTTGGCAAACTTTATATGTACGGACTCGCGTTGAGATAAGGATTCCGAAAATGTAAATTTTGTAATTTTTCGAGAAGTGTACCAAAAGTCAGATTTTGACAACTTTGTGGGTTTTGGTGCAAATTGAGTTATTTCGAATGGGTTGTGTCTAGTTAGTCTATATTGATGTATTTTCATTGATTTTGAGCAGATTCGGCATCCAAGGTGATTGAATTTCAAGGCGAGCACAAGGCGGACTAAGGCTTCTACCGGATCGAGGTGAGTAGTGATAGTAATTAATGTACTGAGGATTCGAAATCCCGTACTAGCACTTCACAGTGCTATGTTGAGATGAGACACACGTCTTGTGACGGGCGTGGTGATATTGTGATTGGGGATTTGGACTTGGTCCTTCCCGGCTAATAGTGTATTGTGTATTATGACTGATAATGAGATTATAACTGTGTAATTGGACTAATAGCCATGTTTGGGGCCTTGTGCCGATCTGTAGAGCATTAGGGGACCTGTAGAGCTAGGCGACCCCTATATCATGTTGGAAACTTACACTCAGCCGTAAAACTAGCCGAATAGCATATTAAGAGCCAGTACTAGATGTGTACTGTGAGAGATACACTACTTAGGGTGGAAATTCCCTGATTTAGCTGAGTGGGCTTGAAAGGCCAATTCTATACTAATTGGGACAGGGTCGAGGACCCATTATGAGGTATTATATATATATATATATATATATATATATATATATATATACCTATATTGGATCGGGCTACACGCCGCAGCAGTTTATGTGTTGGATTGGACTGCACGCCGCAACATCATAGCGATTGGGCCCTAGGGAGCCCTCCGAAGTCTGTATACACCCCCAGTGAGTTCCGTCGACGTTAAATGGAGCGGGTTGCACGCCGCATCATTATACTTATTCATATCCTTATACATACTTGAATACTTATACATTATGCATATCCATATACGTACTTAAATACTTATACATTATAGACATATATATATATATATTTACATACATTGAGTTGGGAGTACACCGTAGCGGTACGAGTGAAGATTTGGTCAGTGTGGGACCTTGTTGAGATAGATGTGGACTGGAGATGAGAGTATTCATCGTAGTGATGACTTACCTGTGGGGTTACCCCCTTAGAACTGTTTAGTGACAGTACAGGTGTTCTTACTTTCAGTTATTATTTATTATTATTACTCACTGAGTTGAAATATACTCACCTCACTCCCCCGCACTTTTTGTGTAGATTCATAGGTTCCAGAGGGCAGTTGAGCTATCGCATCTGCTTTATTATCCCCATTCCGTGGAGACTTCGAGGTAGCTGCCGACGTCCGCAGTACCTGACCTCTTCCTTTTTATCATTTTGTTGTCTCTATTCTGCTTAGACTTGATTGTGTAGTAGATCTCATTTGTAGAGGCACAGACTTGCGACACCACGATTTGGTTGGGACTGTATTCGTGTATTTCATTTATACACTTCTTGATTTGTTATAAAAATAGGCTAATTACGCTGATTAATCCGTATTAAGTTATAATTGGCTGGTTTAAATGGATAAGATGGTCGGGCTTGCCTAGAAATGTGTTGGGCGCCATCACGACCAGGGTTTGGGTCGTGACAAGTTGGTATCAGAGCCTAAGTTAACAGGTCTCGCGAGTCATGAGTCGGTTTAGTAGAGTTTCGTGGATTGGTACGGGGACGCTTGTACTTATCCTCGAGAGGCTGCAAACCTTTTAGGAAAGCTTCAAATTCTTGAAATTCTTATCATGCGTATTTGATTCAGCTTGAGATGTAATTCTTGAAATTACTTCTACACTTCTGTAAGTGCACTCGAGTGCTTAGTGATAAGTTTGCCTTGATGGCTTATGATTCCCCAATCGAGGGACGAGATATAATATCTATGAGTTTAGGGTGGGCCAGTCAGGAGGACTTGAGGCCGGATCCTTGTCTATAGCTTGAGCACCAATGTGCTAATTTCGCGAGCCGGTATTACGAAATTCATACGATCAGTATTTAACTTAATTGTAAAAATGTCAGTTTGATAATGGGTGAGCAGTAAGGTATTCGCTTCCTATTGTGATCTGATATGTAGCCCTAGTAATGGGCGTGGTGAGCATGTTCGTGTTCCTTAATGGAAAGGTAAAGTGCACTACGTGTGGTAGTATGAGTTCAGGCGCGGAAAGACCGGGTTGGCTGTGCTATGAGTATTGTGGTGAAAGGTACTTAACATATGTTATGATTCGAGCAGGCGCAGCGTATATTCGTGTACTAATTTTGAAAATATAATTCATGTAGTATTGAGATTTATGTTGTTGATATCCATTGTGATGTCTTGTCGAGTTGCGGGTGTATTGTCAGGATGATTTTGGTGATTCTCTGGCAGGTGGATAGGCCAACTTACAAAGGAAACTCTGTCGAAATTTTTTTGAAAATTTCTTAGAAAAGATTTCATCACCTAAAGAGTAGGCTTAACTGTTGAGTGTGTATAAATGCAAGAACTGCAGAAGAGCTAAGGTTTCTGAGGATTCGAGTCTCTATCAAAGCTTGTAAATGACTTGAGTTCAATCTCACTATAATATTGTGGCGTCGTTTGAATAAGAATGCTATGAGTGGTTAAAAAGTGTTTTGATATATGGCTTCGAGCTAAGTTAGGGAGGTTGCTATTGACTAGCTGATTGCACGGTTGTGTACTATGTTGATCCTGTCTCTAAGTACATCAGAAATTTTGGTAAAGGTTATGGTGCTTCGTAGATCTGAAGAAATACTAGGGTGTTTTAAACTATTGTTGGTAAATAATGTTTAGCGTATAGTAAAGAAAGATTGCTAATTGTATCTGTATGTAATCATGTTCTGCGATGTTAGATTTCTAATAAGGCACGAGTGGTTCTGTTCAATAAGACAGTTGAATTATAACGGGATAATGGTGAATGACGCCCAAGAATAGTCTTGCGGTGCTCAGGATTCTGCTAGTAACGGCCAGGTGTCTTAAGGTGGCGTGTGTGGTTAGAGACTGTGGTCTCATTAGAAGGGATCAAGACTTGTGTTATGTTATATGAATGATGAGATTCTATGTATCTATATTGGAGACTAATGATAACGAATTCAAAATTGCAGGAAGTTCTTCAAGGTAAAGTGTTGTAGATTGTGGTACTTCAGGGAAACATCTGAGGGAGTATTCAGCGACCTATGAGCCTCAGACCGCGGGGTCTTGTGTATGAGTCTTGTATGGTAACCTGAGTTGAGGTATTGTGATCCTCCAGTGAAGGAGAATATTAAATTAATGATGATAATAAATTGGAACTGTATGAAAAGCTCATGAGTAACTCCTGGTGTGTGTTCGAAGTAATGAGTCTTGCAGTTATGGTGCAACAAAGCTCTTGATGTGCTGGCAGTTGCATAGCTCGATGTGGGTAAAAGGACTCAGTCCTGGCAGTTACGCTTATGCAATGAATGGGAAGAAAGAGTTGTGATGCATTTTATCATGGTTTGAAAATGAGTATATTCCTGTCGGTATGCAAAGCGTGGAATGTGTAATGATTTTTCTTCTATATGGGATCATGAAGGTCCTTGACTAGTTGAGTGCGTCGATGTTTGCGGCGTGGGAGAGGGATAGAAATTTTTCATGTATCTTTTTATAGTATGGTATATGCGATGTGTTATGGAAAGAGGATAACGGCATGTTCAAGGTTTTGAGATCAGTTCATATTATATGGGGAGTCATTAGAATTCCCAAGCAGCGTGGGCAACTGCAGATAATCTGAGAATCAATCTTTCTGGTGATAAGGAAAATGGTACTGCTATTCTAGTGATTTGGTAGAGTATATGGTCAAAAAGGGCAAGGTAATGTAAACTGATAATTTCCAGTGGTATTGTGGTATCCTCTTGTTGGATTGACAGTGATGATTGAGTTGTTGATGGCATATGGAAATTTCTAAATGGCTTATGTGGTATGAATTGAGGCTTGATATGTGTGATTATGTATTCGTACGGTGGAATTTGGAATGAGGCATAGTGATTCATGTGCTCCATATGTGTTGGAGACTAGAAGTTCTCGTAATTCGTCGACGCAGTGGTGGTATATCGTTTGTATCGGCACCGTTTAGCAGTTATTGGAAATTGGAAGCCCTAGTGGCTATTTCGTTACTTGAAATGATGAATTGGAATAATGATATATGATTGCAGACTGGTTGTCATAAGTCAGGTCGTCTAGACTAATGTGATATAGACTATATCGGAAAAATGGCACAAATTGCGTAGCAGAGAGCATCAGAGTATGCTCCAATAGAGTAGTTGTACCCAGGACCAGCGGACGGCTGGTAGGCATTGCTTTGTAAGTTGGGCCTTCGTGGCAGATATCAGTGTAGAGGTATCTACCATTGATTCAGTTCCAGTATTAAGGAACTTTGTCGGATGCATTTCATGTGGCCGAGTTGGAGGCTATGTATATGTTTGTTGCAAAGAGCAACTTGACTCGATGTGCATTCCCTTTGCTAGATTTATGCGTGGATTGGGTGGCACGCCGCTACAGGTATAGTATCTGGATCGGGTGGCACGCCGCCACAGGTATGGTATCTGGATCGGGTGGCACGCCGCCACAGGTTTGTTATTGGAACGGGTTGAGCGCCGCAATAGTATGATGTGGAAAATATAGCTTCCTATATGTTACCTTGCATACATTACTTCCTGACTTTGGAGGAATAGTCCGTATTGGGTACCCCTCAGGGAATAGCACATCGGTTGTGTCTTATCAGGATTTGATAGCGTATATCAGTCGTATCACCGCAGGTGTGATTGATTGCTTAAGTTCAGACCTAAATATGTGCGTGGCTGACCGTTTCGAGCATGGTGACTTGAGGTGATCCATGAGTAATAGTGTTTGGATAGAATCATGGGCTGTGGCAAGGCCACGTGATGTTATGACCTTTCGAGGAGGATTCAGGTACCCTAATTCTATGATGTGAGACGACTTCAGTTCTATGTTATAATGGTACGGGCGAATTGAACTATAGCTCTTTTGTGTGAGTTATGTTGTCATGATACGAGTGTGTTCGGATCATTTCTTATTGCAGCATGTGTTGTGCTCATTGTGGCTTAGGCTGATGCTGAGGTGTCGTGCGGTGTGTTATAATCGAAATGATCGTTGGAGTCATTAATGAGTACGAGTATATTTGATCTCAGCTCATTAGAAAGGTAATATTGAGGTTTGGCTCCGAAATCTATGGTAGTATCAGTTAAAAAGATAAATGGCTTCATAAATGGTTGATCTGAGGAATTGTTACGGTTTGGCGTGTGTTTTATTTATCTTTGGCAGTATATGAAAGTGTTGGAATAAGACTTCAACTAATAAGAGGTTTCCATCGGTATTTGGGTATTGTAGGCAACTGCAGTAAATAAAGAATGTTATTGTGGTCATATGAGTAAAGTGATGCAAAGTGTGAATTCAACAAAGTTATGCATTAGTGTTTGGGTACAACGTGTGGAGATTGATATGGTGGTCGAATGATGGAAACATACTTGGCAGGAAATTCAGGATGTTGGAATTTGGCCTAATGGCTTATTTGCTTGAATAAAGAATTATATCTACAGAATTATATAGCTAATATGCTCAACTAAGTAGTGGTAGCACAGGAAGGCGCATGATGTGTTAAACAAGTTATTTGAGACTACATCATTATAGTTCTCAGCACGTTCGAGGACGAACGTATGTTTAAGTCGGGGAGATTATTACGACCCGACCGGTCGCTTTGAGCTCTGGTGCATCATTCAGTAGATTGATGCCATGAACAGCTTCATCTCAGGTATATTGACTTGTGTGTATGGTCAGAATTAAAATTCAGGAAGTTTGGAGTCAAATCAAAATGGAAATTCTCATTTTGAAAGCTTAAAGTTGAAGAAATGAACTACGATAGGAATTTTGAGTAAATGACCTCGGAATAGGGATCAGAAAGTTTCAGCATGCTTGTATGATGATTTTAAACTTGGACGTATGTCCGAATTTGGTTTTTGATAACCCGTGAGCATTTCGGCGTATATGGTGGAAGTTAGTATTTTAGAAGGATTTCATAAATTTGGGTTGGAAGGCATTTTAGAGTTATAGATGTCCGTTTGGGATTCCGAGTCTGGGAATAGATCCATATGGTGATTTTGGAGTTGGGAAGGTGATCGGAGGTGAATTCGGGTGTACGGAGGTCATTTTGAAGTCATTTGGCTAAATATAGGAATTTGAAAGTTTATGAGAAAATTCGACCGGAAGTGAACATTTTGATATCGAGGTCAAAATGCGATTCCAAAAGTTGGTGCAAGTCCGTAATGTCGAGTGTGACTTGTGTGCAAACTTTGAGTCAATTCAGATCGATTTTGATAGGAAATGGGATAATTAATCTCTTTAAGTAAAGCTTAAGTTGGAAAAGTCAACTCACCGTTGACTTATGAGTTAGAGGGCTCAGAACTGAATTCCGATGATTCGATTAGTTTCGGGGGATGATTTAAGACTTAGGAACGCAATCGAAAGTAATTTTGGAGGTCCGGTGAAGAAGTTAGCCTATTTTGGCGAAGTTGGAATTTTGGCGGAATCCGATCGATAGGTGATATTTTGATCCGAGAGTTGGGATGGAATTCCAACAGTTGCAGTAGCTCCGTTAGGTGATATTGGATGTGCCTGCAAAATTTCAGGTCATTCGGAGCTCGTTTGGTCGTGGTTTTGATCGAATGTTGGTTGCGGAAGTTTAAATGAAAACTTAGGCTTGAATTTGCTTGGATTCGATGTTTTTCGTGTTTAAGGGCATGTTTCTATGATTTGAACAAGTTTTTATCGTGTTATGGAGTATGTTGATGATTTTTGTTGGGATCCTGGGGGCCTCAGGATGAATTCGGGGGTCCAAACAGACCATTTAGAGTCAAAGTGAACAGCTGATTGCTGCACTAAATTGCAGCAGATTTTCAGTAGTTTTCGGCTACTTTGAGAGCTTATATCTTGTAATCTATAATGAATCACGAAAAGTGCAAAACACGAAACGTGTAGACCTTAGTATCTCGTTTCCAGAAAGCTAAAGAACTCGTAATTGGGACATTTGTACTAGAAGTTATGATCAACGGAAAAGGACTGCTGGAGCAATAGGATGTACAACTTGTATAGCGCAGGTGCAGGGTACAACCCGACAAAGCACGGGCAGATTCTTTATTACACGAAATTGGTTATTTCTTTCATTGATATCATTTCGTTTGGACGATTTTGGAGAGCTTCAAGAGGGAATTTCACCGGGTAAACATTGGAGGTAAGATCTATGGTCTAAATACGCGATTTTATCTTAGTATATTCAATTATTTCACTGTAAATGAGAGGATTAATGGGGGATTTTTGCCCTAGGCCTGGGTTATGATAAAATATTGATTTGAATGGGCAAACGGAGTGTGATTTTGGCAAATTTTATACGTATGGACTCGTGTCGAGATATGGATTCCGAAAATGTAACTTTCGTAATTTTTCGAGAAGTGTACCAAAAGTCAGATTTTGACAACTTTGTGGGTTTTGTTGCAAATTGAGTTATTTCGAATGAGTTGTGTCTAATTATCCTATATTGATGTATTTTCATTGATTTTGAGCAGATTCAGCATCCAAGGTGATTGAATTGCAAGGCGAGCGCAAGGCGGACTAAGGCTTCTACCGGATCGAGGTGAGTGGTTATAGTAAATAATGTATTGAGGGTTTGAAATCCCGTACTAGCACTTCACAGTGCTATGTTGAGATGAGACATGCGTCTTGTGACGGGCGTGGTGACATTGTGATTGAGGATTTGGACTTGGTCCTTCCCGACTAATAGTGTATTGTGTATTATGACTGATAATGAGATTATAACTGTGTAATTGGGCTAATAGCCATGTTTGGGGCCTTGTGCCGATCTGTAGAGCATTAGGGGACCCGTAGAGCTAGGCGACCCTTATATCATGTTGGAAACTTACACTCAGCCGTAAAACTAGCTGAATAGCATATTAAGAGCTGGTACTAGATGTGTACTATGAGAGATAGATTACTTAGGGTGGAAATTCCTTGATTTAGCTGAGTGGGCCTGAAAGGCCAATCCTATACTAATTGGGACAAGGTTGAGGACCCATTATGAGGTATTATGTATCTA
The DNA here is from genome assembly GCA_032618575.1 of Nicotiana noctiflora. NCBI lineage: Eukaryota > Viridiplantae > Streptophyta > Magnoliopsida > Solanales > Solanaceae > Nicotiana > Nicotiana noctiflora. The sequence goes on from JASVEL010009715.1 coordinate 410,884, forward strand.
TATCTATATTGGATCGGGCTGCAAGCCGCAGTAGTATATGTGTTGGATCGGACTGCACGCCGCAGTAATATATACATGTGGATATTGGATCGGGCTGCACGCCGCATCAGTATATATATATTGGATCGGACTGCACGCCGCAGTAATAACATGTAATATACATGAGGGACGGACTGCACGCCGCAGTATTATTGCGCTTGGGCTGTAGGAGCCCCTTCGGAGTCCGAGTCTGCACACATTCTCGGTGAGCGCTGGTGTATATTATGGGATCGGGCTGCGCGCCGCAGCAGTATAACTATATATACATATATATATTGGATCGGACTGCACGCCGCAGTAATACATGTGTGGATCGGGCTGCACGCCGCAGTATCATAGTGCTTGGGCCTAGGGAGCCCCTCCGAAGTCTGTATACACATATATATATATATATATATATATATATATATATATATATATTGGATCGGATAGCACGCCGCAGTAACATATGTGTGGATCGGGCTGCACGCTGCAGCATCATAGTGCTTGGGCCTAGCGAGCCCCTCCGAAGTCTGTATACACCCCCAGTGAGCGCCGTCGACGTTAAATAGAGCGGGTTGTGCGCCGCAGCGTTATATGTATTGGAGAGGGCTGCACGCCGCAACATTATACTTATACATATCCATATACGTACTTAAATACTTATACATTATAGACATATGTATATATTTACATACATTGAGTTGACAGTACTCCGTAGCGGTACGAGTGAGGATTTGGTCAGTGTGGGACCTTAGATGAGATAGATGTGGACTAGAGATTAGAGTACTCATTATAGTGATGACTAACCTGTAGGGGTCGCCTTAGAACTGTTTAGTGATAGTACAGGAGTTCTTATTTTCGGTTATTGTTTATTATTGTTACTCACTGAGTTGAAATATACTCACCCCACTCCCCTGCACTTTTTGTGCAGATATACAGGTTCAGGAGGGCAGTTGAGCTATCGCAACTGCTTTATTATCCCAATTCCGTGGAGACTTCGAGGTAGTTGCCGACGTCCGTAGTACCTGACCTCTTCCTTTTTATCATTTTGTTGTGTTTATTCTGCTTAGACTTGATTGTGTAGTAGATCTCATTTTGTAGAGGCTCAGACTTGTGACACCACGATTTGGTTGGGATTGTATTCGTGTATTTCATTTCTACACTTCTTGATTTGTTATGAAAACAGGCTAATTACGCTGATTAATCAGTATTAACTTATAATTGGCTGGTTTAAATGGATAAGATGGTCGGGCTTGCCTAGCAATGTGTTGGGCGCCATCACGACCGGGGTTTGGGTCGTGACAAGGGCAAACTAGAAGTTTATATAGAGGTTTTAGGGCTAAAAAAACTAAGTTTGTATACAATTAGGATTGTTATTACGGCGTCTTCCGCGGTTCGTCCGCGGTCGCGAACGGACCGCGAATAGTAAACTTCATAGAGCCTTTTTTTTCGCGGTTCATCCGCGGTCGCGAGTGAACCGCGTATGAACAGTCCGTTTGATTTTTTCTCTGATTCTTCAAGCTCACTTCACTTCAACTCTTCTCTTGGCCTTTTCATCAACATGTGACCACAAAATAGCTCCTTTTAGCATCCAATATATCATATGTACCTATAAAACACAAATAAACACTAATCAAAGCATTTTGTTCTCATAAACAACATTAATTCAACAACAAAGTGTGATTATTTAGGGCATATTATAGTCAAATTCACCTATTTTCACTAGTCTTTTCAAGCAGCTTACATAATGGGTTAGCAATTTTTGAAAAATCCTTGATGAACCGCCTGTAGAACCCGGCATTCCTAAGGAACCTTCTCACTGCTTCACTAAAGTGGGTGCTAGGAGCTTCTCAATCACCTCAACTTTTGCATGGTCTACTTCAATTCCCTTTTTGGACACTCTACGCCCCAACACTATGCCTTCTTGTACCATAAAATGGCACTTCTCCCAATTCAGCACCAAATTTGTCTCCACATGTCGTTTGAGCACTCTCTTAATGTTGTGAATAGAATCTTCGAATGAATCCCCTACCACGAATAAATCATCCATAAACACCTCTATAATATCTTTGACCATGTCGGTGAAGATGGCTAGCATACACCACTGGAATGTGGTTGGTGCGTTGCAAGGTCCAAAGGGCATTGTTCGAAAAGCAAAGATGCCATATGTACATGTAAATGATATTTTCTCTCTATCTTTCGGGGCTATTAAGATCCGAATAATGTGTTAGGAATGCGTAGAATTCTTCGCGGCGAGCAAGCTCGCCGCGGTTCGGACCTTTGGTAGTGATTTATGTTTCAAAAATGTAGAGAATTAATTTTTCCGAAAAGTGTCCAATATGCGGTCAAGAATGCGGAGAAACAATCAACACAGGGTTAACTCGTGGGAATGAAAGGCACCCAGGTCCGCTTGACTGGGGCAACCCGGTCAGGCGCCGGTCATGTCCCTCGATTTGGGGCGTGACAAAAGATGCCATACGTACATGTAAATGATATTTTCTCTCTATCTTTCGGGGCTATTAAGATCTGATTATACCCCGAGTATCCATCCAAGGAACAAAAATGGGACCATCCAGCTAACTTGTCCAATATCCAATCAATGAAGGGTAAGCGCGAAATGGTCCTTTCGAGTAGCTACATTTAATTTCCTCTAGTCCATGCAAATGGTCCTTTCGTGTAGTTCTCTTTTCTAACTCAAGGGAATCGAACTGAAGTTCCCTCTTCCAGAATCCTTAGCCTTGGAGTTCCATTACCCACTCTTCCAACCCTTGTCTATCCATCTCCTCTAAATTTGTCAAGTAAACCCCTAATAGATCTTTAGCGTTCAGGATCTTGTCATATTATGCAAAAGAATCAACATATTGTTGGTGATTTAGAATGTCTCCACTTGAATTTTAGGCATATCTATGGTGGTGGCCAGGTGATCAGCTGTTGGTTGTGCCCAATCATAAAGTGCAGCTTCTGGCACAAGAGGTGCTACCACTGTGTCGTTTGACACATTGATGTTTTCCCTGTTGTTGTTGTCCATTTTAGTTATGAGTTGGTGTGTTTGTTGTGGTTGCTTATTCTTCTTGTTTTCACAGTATAATTATTTAAATGTTTTCTCGGGGTTTGAGAGTCCTTCAAGCAGTTCACCAGTCCTCGAAGAATCTATAAGCATACACCTAAATCACACAAGAGTTCAAATGTGAGAATTTCAATGAAATTTTATTTAACACCATAGAAAATTGATGTAAACTAGTAATACTTCTAAGTTGCAATAAATAACACCATTAGTTCTCCGGTAACGACGCCAAAATTTGATCACGCCCAACTATATCTTATAAAAAATAAAGCGGTCATTGCAAATATAATCCTATTTATAAGTTCGGAGTCGAATCCTCAGGGAACTAACTTAACTGTTACAACTATTCGTGATGCTATTACAAGTTCAACCAATTTCCATATGCAAGATTTTTATCAATTGACAGGGAGATTTATTTAAATAATATAAAAGGATATGAAACCTATAATATTCTAAATTAAAGATAAATCGATGGTATAAAGATCTAGGTTATTAATTTTCCTAACTGTTAGCTTAATTCTTAACTCTTTTGCTATAATCTCGCTATGGTACTCTATGAGAATTATGAGCTATGGGTTACCGCAATTATCTCTCGATCAACTATAATAATTTGCCAGAGCATTCTCTCGAACTACTCTACCTGATAATTTATGCAGCTCGGAGTTATCCCACAAAAGTTTTATTATCTCTAACCCCACTTTTAATTTCAAGTAATGAATCTCTTCAATTACCCAAAAGTGGTGTTGTTCAACAACAATCTAACCTAGTGTTCTTTCTCAAGCAAGACAAGGAAATTAGGTACGATTAATCAAGGGCCCATTCAATTAATCATCATACAAAGCATAGTGAAATAATCATATAATAAACCAAGCTCGATATAAACAAAATTTAGTCAAAATTGCATCTAGCAATTGGTTCCATCAACCCAAGATTAAATATTTATCTACTATAATAAAGCAAGATAAAACCATAAAATCATTCATAATTCGCAAGTAATGACAACAAGAAGAAGACTGAAAAACTCTAATGGTGTCTTGATCTTGTCAAACTTGTTCTTGTCTCCATTTAGTCTAAAAACCAGCTTAACCTTGACTTGCATGAGTTTGTTGAGTTTATATAGGGTTAGGATAAGTTTCCCACGATTTACACTTTGGCCCTTAACTTTTTAGCTTTCTCCAGATCCACCGTGGTCGCGGCATGACCGCGGTATTTTACAAACATTATATTTTCACCTTCTTTCACAGCGTTCCAGCCGCGATCTCACTACATTCGCGATGAGATATTTTTTAGTTTTTATTCACCTTTTCTTGCTCGTTTTCGTCCGGGCTCTTCTCGATTGGCCTTATATTTACATATTTGACCTTAAAACACTCCATACTCTCCTTCCAACTCGGGGTAGTTCCTTCAAATCATAAAAACCTTAATTAGAGCTTATTATTTTTAATAATTTAGCACTTAAAACATCAATAAATTATGGTTAACTTAAGGCATAAATGGCATATTATATAATCAACTATCACCCCTCACTACCATCTTGGAGATTGATATCTTTGATGTTCTGGGTGTTGATTTTATGGGACCAGTCGTGAGCTCTTGTGGGAATACTTACATTTTGGTAGTTGTAGAGTATGTGTCAAAATGGGTTGACGTCGTGTCCTTACCCAACAAAGAAGCTCGAAGCGTGGTGGCATTTTTGAAGAAGAATATCTTTACAAGGTTTGGTACTCCAAGGGCCATTATTGATGATGGGGGTTCACATCCAACCGGACTTTTGATACCTTACTCACCTAGGATGGTGTCACTCATAAAGTCTTGACCCGTTACCATCCTCAAGAAAGAAGGGAAGTTGAAGTCTCTAACTGAGAGATTAAGAGTATTTTGTTAAAGATCGTGAATGCCAACCAGATAGATTGGTCAAGAAAACTTGATAATGCACTTTGGTCTTATAGAACGACCTACAAGATGCCAATTGGGATGTCTCCATATCGATCGATTTTTGGGAAGGCATGTCATCTTCCGATAGAACTTGAGCATTAGGCCATGTGGGATTTGAAAAAAGTTGAACCTTGAATGGGATGTTATCGCAAACTTAAGGGTGCCACAATTGAGTGAGCTTGATGAATTTTTGTATCACGCCAACATAAATTCGTCACTTTACAAGGAGAAGATGAAGTACCACCATGAAAAGTACATCCAAAACAAAGAGTCTAAAGACGGTGAGCTTATGTTATTGTTCAATTCCCGATTACGGATGTTTCCAGGTAAGTTGAAGTCAAAATGGAAGGGCCCCTTTGAAGTGGTGAATGTAACTCCCTTTGGTGCTCTAGATTTGAAAAATAAGAATGATAAGGTTTTTGCATTGTTCGCAAATCCGAACTTGTGTTCGCAATTCCCATACCTGCAACCTGCAATTTTCATAATTAGCTGATTTTTAAGCCTCATTATTCATATCTCTCAAACCCAAACACCCATTGGCGATTTTTCAATAACCCTTCCTTCTCAAATCCATTTGTAAGTTGATTTTTACTTAATTTCTTCAATCGTTAACATCATTTATCATGTTTTCATCATAAAATGAAGGTTTTTCATGGGCAAAAATGGTAATTTTGGGTAGAACCTAGGTTTTCTTAAAGTTAAGGATTTGGACCTCAATTTGAGGTTCGATTTCAAAACAAATCATAGATATGAACTTGTTTGGGAATGTGTAACTCGGTTTTGGTTCGAACTTTGGATTTTGACCACGTGGGGGGGGGGGGAATTTTGGGGATTTTTGAGTAAAACTTTGGAAAATTCATTTTCATGCATTCTAGTTGATTCAATTAGCATTTGTTGATATATTCAAGTAATTTATGACTAGATTCAAGCGATTTTGTGGTGAATTCGAGGGGTAAAGCTATACTTGAGGCTTGAGTGGATTATTGGAGCATTTAAGGTAAGTGTTTGATCCAACTTTTGCTTGAGGGAATAAGATTAGAGTGTTATTGATTGCTATTTGCTAAATGATCGAGTACCGTGTATAGGCATAGTGACGAGTATCTATACACCGGTTTCTAGCATGACCGTGGGTCTTTGTTGTTATTTGTTTTTGGTATATTTTTGGGACTCTTCCAAACTAGTTAATGATTTTTACATAATGTGAAGAGTTGAGGATAATTTGTGAATTTATATATTCTTCGAAGCACTGGCTCGAACGATAAAAGTACTATTGAGTACGAAATGAAAGGATTGGTAAGAGATGTGATTAAATCCCTTGCCGGGATGACTTGCGTGTACTGATTATATCCCTTGCCGGTATGTGAAAGTTGTTATTATTGCTCCCTTGCCAGGAGTTGGTTGTTTATCTGTGTTTTCCCTTCCCGGGACATTTCTTATTACTGTTTATTTCCCTCGCCAGTTTGGTTGTGATTGCTATTTGGGTGAGGAAGAGTGATAAAATACGAAGGGTCATTCCGTTCCATTGTTGATTATAATTGCATGAAGGGTCATTCCGTGTCTTGTTTTGATTAGTTATGTATGAAGGGATATTACGTGATCCGATTAGATTTTATTTGCACGAAAGATCATTTCGTGCAATGAAATGAGAGTTATCTGAGGGAAAGCATGAAGGATGATATCGTGCATTTTATTTGATTGCTTCGGGTTAGGATGAGAGTAAAAACACGAAAGTTGATGCTGTGCAACTATTGGATTTCCTATTTTCGTTAATTAATGTTGTGTCCTATTTCTTATTTAAATTGATGATTTTTATATCCGGATTGTACTCCCCCACAACATGTGCTCCCTTCCCTGTTAACTGTTTAGTCTCCTTCTATTGCCTATATATATATATATATATATATATATATATATATTGAAATGTATTGGTTAATTTGGTAGTCATGTCTAGCCTCGTCACTACTTCTCCGGGGTTAGGCCAGGCACTTACTAGCACATGGGGTCGGTTGTGCTGATGCTATACTTCTGTGCTATTTGCATAGATCATGGTACCAGAGCAGCTTTTGGACCACAATAGTAGCACGTCGAGTGGGAGCTAACTTCAGTCCAGGGACTATGAGGTAACCTAGCTGGCGTTCGCAGGCCGGATTCCCTTTCTATATCATTCTATTTGTTTTCATTGTACCGAGATAGACACGATGTATTATTTTATGCAGACTTGTTTGTAGCATTCATTAGTAGTTTGTGAGATAGCGACTCCAGTCTTGGGTAGTGAAATATTAAACTTCCGCATTTTTGATTTTTAGTTAATTATGTTATAAAAGACATACGCTTTCATTTACAGGCTTATTATTGTTATTATTGTTGTGTTGTTATTCAAAAGGTTTAAATTTTTGGCTTGCCTAGCTCCAACAGTAGGCTCCATCACAATTCCCAATGATAGGAAATCCGAGTCGTGACATTCTGGTTCTTTGCATGACCTTTGTAAGGTCCATAAAATGAGCATATAACTTGGCATTTCTTCTGACATCGATGGAGGTTTGTCGATATAGCTATATTTTATGGTATACTAGATCTCCAACCGTCAATATTCGTTCAGATCTTAACTTGCCATCATAGAATTTCATTCTAGATTAAGCATGTGTCAAATTGTCTCTCAGAGATGGTAGCACCTGTTGTGTCTGAGCTAGGCACTCTCATGCTGCTGATGACTAGTCTATGGTAAGGACCCCAGTGGAAGCTGTGGAGGAGCATACCCATATTGTGCCTGAAAAGGTGTAGTCTTGAGGGAGTTGTGATAGTTGGGTGTTGTAACACCATTCTGCTAAGTGTAACCATTTTCCCTACTACTTAGGATTATTGAAGGCCATAGCTCTCAAATAGGTTTCCATACACCTATTGAGTCTTAATGTCTGTCTATCCGATTGAGGGTGGTAAGTAGTGCTCATGTTGAGCTTAGTGCCCAACTCTTTATAGAGATGTTGCCGGAAATGGCTCGTGAAAACAACATCTCTATCAGAGACAATAGTCTTTGGTAATCCATGCAATTTGTAGATTTCCCTGAGATATATTTCCGAAACATCTTGATCTGTATAGGGGTGTCTGAGTGCTAGGATGTGCCCATACTTGGTTAGTCTATTACTACCAAGATTGCATTTTTGTGCCCAAAAATTGGTAAACCTTCTACAAAGTCTAGTGATATGTCCTGCCAAGCATGTGTGGGTATAGGGAGGGGTTGTAGAAGCCTAGAAAGGTGAATGCTTTCTAATTTAACTCTTTGACACACATCACACTCACTTACCTATTTGTAAATCTCAGGCTTCATATTTGGCCAATAGAATACAGACTGTATTGTCCAACAGGTTCCTTGTTGACTTGAGTGCCCTCCAATAGGTGACTGATGCAAGGCAACTAAAATCTTGATTTTCAGAGTAGTGCTTCTCCCAATATATATCTTGTGTTTATACCTTATGACTCTTTGTTGCAATAAATAATCTCGATTGTTGGAGGAAGAAATTGATAGTTCACTAAATAGTTGTAAGGCTAAGGGATCAGACTTATAGCTCTCACAGACTTCTTCAACTCATGTAGCCTGAGTGGTAGAAGGGGTTAAGAGTGTAGGGTCCTCTTTATCTTTTATAGGTAAAACGTCTACCACCTTGTTTTTTACCCTTTTTTTATATTGCACCTCATAGTCCAATCCCAGAAGTTTTGTCAGATCATTCTATTGTAATGTCGTAGTTACCTTCTGCTTTAGTAAGTACCTTAAGCTTTGATGGTCTATCTTAACAATGAAATTCCCTCCTTGTAAGTAGTGTCTCCAACTATCTATGGATGATGCACAACCATATATTCTTTCTCATAAGTAGAAAGTCATATATGTTTAAGGGCAAGAGTGTTGCTAAAATAATCTATAGGTCTACCAAATTGCATCAACATAGCTCCTATCCCAATAGAGCATGCATCAGTCTCCACTACAAAAGGCTTAGTGAAGTCAGCTATAGCCAAAATTGGAACTGTTGCCATAGCTTTTTTTAGTTGTTGAAAAGCCAATTCTACTTCTCCATTCCATTGAGAGGCATTCTTTTGGAGTATGTTTATTAGGGGTATGCTAATAACCCCATAGGACTTAACAAACCTCTTATAGTAACCTGTGAGCCCTAGGAAACCTCTAAGGTCCTTGATAGATTTTGGCACAGGCTAGGACAACATAGCTTCAATTTTAGTAGGATCAGTAGCTACCTGTCACGACCCCAGATCCGGTCGTGATGGCGCCCAGCACATTGCTAAGCCAGCCTGACCAATCAATATCAACAACGGAGCTAAAAGCTCTCATTAACCCATTTAAGCATTTCAAAATATGAAACAATAGTAATACTTATACCAACAACGGGGAGACCAAGTCCCAAAATATACTAACTCCCATAGACCGAAGGGTCGAGAGTCATGAGCCTCTAAAGAACATAAGTGTAATAAAGTTTATAACAAACTCGGTGCGGAAAAGAAAGACAACAAGATAAGAAATGACAGCTAGAAGGGGAGTCAGGTCCTGCTGACGCTGCAGCTACCTCGACTATCCCGCACAATGCCTCCGAGTAGCTACCGAATCAAGTCCGCTGAGAGGTACCGGATCTGCACACAAGGTGCAGGGAGTAAAATGAGTACCGCCAGACTCAGTGGTAATAAACAAGGGTAAGACACAGCAGATAAGAAATCCGCAATAAAGCACTATGTAAAACTATAATCAGCTACCCCTGTCATAGAATCAATATTCACTGTACCCTGTACCAACAAATACCAATAAATAGCATAACAACTAGCAGATGTAGCTAAATGCAATGCAATGCATGATATGACCGCTACGGCGCGTAGCCCGACTCCAATTTTGGGTACCCGTGCTCACTCTGGGGGTTTCAGACTCCGGAGGGGCTCCTACAGTCCAAGCACATCTCATAGAGATATTCCCGCGGCGTGCAGTCCGATCCAACATATATCTCGCTGCGGCGTGCAGCCCGATCCACTACTAGTCGGCTAATATGCAGATATAGCCTCGCAGGCTCAAAAGTAGTTTTTGAAAACTCTTTTATAACATTTTTCAGTTGGAAAACAGTAATATCAAGTTCGAGAGATTGGAATTAGCATAATAATAGAAATAGCTGCGGACTAGTAGTAAACTAGCATGTCTATATGATAAGACAATGATAATGATCCTCGCGGGATCCAATAACTGGCTCACGGCCCACAAGTATACTCAACCGCCCAAGAAGGGGGTTCAACGGCTCGAGAATAGCCAATAATACAGTATCAAGCAAGTCGGACTAAGCCATAGTCCCCAATCACAATCGACCCCACACTCACATGAGAGTGCGTGTCTCGCTGCTATACAGCGTCACAAAGTGGTATACCGGGGTTTCGAACCCGCCGGTCATCACCCACATCTATTACTCACCTCAATACGGCGCGATGACTACTCCGCAATGCCCTTGCCACGAGAATCAAGCTCCGCACGCATAGAATCTGATCAAATACAGTAAAAATACAACAAATTAGGCCAATGGGACGACACCCAATCAATACAACTCAATTTACATCAAAATTCCCAAAGTTGTCAAAACCCGACTTTTGGTACGCTTGTCGAAAAATCACGAAAGTCACATATTCGGAACCCTCATCTCAATACGAGTCTAAGCATATCAATTTTACCAAATTCGGACTCCATTTGCCCATTCAAAACCTTGATTTTCTAAAGTTCAAGCCTAGGGCTAAATCCTCCATAAATTACCCCAAATTCCTCCATTTTCATGATATAATTGCATAATATTACCAATACTAATCATAGTTTAAGTCCATAGTTGATTACCCGATGATTTCCCTTGAGTTTCTCTTCAAAATCGCCCAAATCGCCTATAAAGCCGAGACCCAAATGTGTGAAATGTTTCTGAAATTATTCTAACTTCTGATACACTTAACTCACAGCGATTTTCGCTTCTGCGGATAAAATTCCGCCCCTGCGGAACCGCTTCTGCGAACCCAGGCCCTATTTGGCCATTTCCGCTCCTGCAATACACGGACCGCTCCTGCGGGTCCGCTTTTGCGGAAATACTTCCGCTCCTGCGGAATGTTCCGCTTTCGCGACCAAGAGTCCGCTCCTGCGGACTCTCCTATGCGATCAATCACCCGCTTCTGCGGACTTCCCCAGCACGCCTCAAGACCGCTTCTGCGATCGACCTCTCGCACCAATGAAGCCGCCCCTGCGGGCCAGGCTCCGCTTCAGCGGTTGACTCCGTTTCTGCGCCCTCTTGTCCGCTCCTGCGGACTCGCTCCTGTGCCCCCATTTCCGCAGGAGCGAAAACAACAGAACTAGAGTCAAAACCTGCAATTTTCCACATTTTCTCTCGTTTAGCCATCCGAAAACACCCCGAGGCCCCCAGGACCCCAACGAAAACCACCAACATACCCCAAAACACGATACGAACTTGTTCCAATCATAAAAACACCATCCTAAACATTAAAATCACCAATTACACACGGATTCAAGCCTAAATTCCTTAAAACTTTCCGAATTACACATTCCATCAAAAAAAACCCGACTAAGCAACGTCCGAATGACCTGAAATTTTGCAGGCACATCCAAAATCACCTAACGGAGCTACTGCAACTTGTCGGAATTCCATTCCGACCCCCGGATCAAAATCTCACCTACCGTTCGGATTTCGCCAAAATTCAACCTTCGCCAATTCAAGCCTAAAACTACACCGGACCTCCAAATTTAATTCCGATTGCTCCACTAAGTCACAAATCACCTCCCGGAACTAACCGAATCATCAGAATCCGATTCCGAGCCCTCTAACTAAATAGTCAACTCCGGGTTGACTTTCCTTATTCAAGTTCCCTTCACAAAGGCTATATGCCTCATTTCCAATCCAAATCACTCCTAACTCACCCGATAGACTTTAACACCGATATAAAAGCATAAAACATACAATTTCAACATAACGGGGTGGTAATTCCCGTAACGACGGGCCGGGTCGTTACATTCTCCCCAACTTAAACAAACGCTCGTCCTCGAGCGTACCATAGTGGTACTAGAAGTAACTCAATAGCTGAATGACCTTACCCAGCATATATTCGGGCGATCACACGTCGCCCTGTCTCTCATAAGCCTGAAACACCATATAGCTGAAATCTCACAGACCATCTTAACCATAAACCACATTGTACTTTCTGAAATCATATACCAATTGCTAATCCCATTCCTGTACTCAGGATACACTAGAATCCACTGCAATAAGCCATACTCACCACTCCGGGTGAGATCATATGATGTATCAAACAACCCAATCACTCGAGACGATAGTCTCTAATCACAACAACTGGCCACAATCACCAAATACTAGCCGAAAACCTCTTTCATTAGATAGAGTCTTATTCCAACACCTCCATATCCTGCCCACGGCAGCTGAAGCACGCGATATACCGAACCCATCTCTCGAGTTAACCATTCGTGAATCTATTTCCCTTTTTAAAACTCATACCACGATAGGTTTCGGAGCCAAACCTCGGTTTCTACCTTTCTAACAAGCTAAGATCCAATATGCTCGTATTCATTAATGACTCCAACGGTCATTTCGATTATAACACACCACACTGGTGATAAACACCTCAACACCGGCCTAAGCCACGACGAGCACAACATAGGCTCCAATAGAAACGTATGCACACACTCGAATCATGACAGCTCAATTCATGACAACTGTCTCCAGCAAATAGAGCTGCAATTTAATCCCTCTGTGCCATCATAATATAGAACTCAGACCGCGTCTCGCATTATAGAAATAAAGTACCCGAATCCTCCTCGAGAGGTCATAACATCACGTGGCCTTGCCACAATTTATGATTCTATCCAAACACTATTACTCATGAAACACCTCAAGTTACCAAGCTCAAAAAGGTCATCCACGCACAGATCTAGGTCTGAACCCAAGCAATCAACCTCACCCACGGTGAAACAATTAACGTATGCTATGAAATCCTGAAAGGACACAACCGATGTGCCATTCGCCAAACGATACTCAATACGGACTTTTCCTCGGAAGCTAGGAAGTATTGTATAATATATAACTAACTCTATTTTCACATTACACTGTTGCGGCGTGCAACCCGCTCCAATGACATACCCGTGGCGGCGTGCTACCCGATCCAATATAGAACCCTCGCCAAAGAAATGCGCGTCGAGTCAAATGGCTCATTATGGTAAACATATATAGCCTCAAGTTCGGCCACAAGAAGCATATCCGACAAAGTTACTCAATACCAGAACCAAATCAACGATAGAAACCTCTGCACTGATATCCGCCATGAAGGCCCAACCGAACAAGCAATACCCACCAGCCGTCTACTGGTCCTGAGGTACAACTACCCCGCTGGAGCATACTCTGATGCACTTTGCTACACAATTTGTGCCTGTCACGCCCCAAATCGAGGGACATGACCGGCGCCTGACCGGGTTGCCCCAGTCAAGCGGACCTGGGTGCCTTTCATTCCCACGCGTTACCCCTGTGATGACTGTTTCTCATTAACCAAATATATTACTAATCATAATTGATTTCACATTAAACAAATAAAACGATACGAGTGATTCATTAACAAGATTTCAATTTTTACAATGCCCGACATAACACAATATATATACATAAGACTGGAGTCCCACAGCTTACATGTCTACAGAGCCTCTAGGATACAAAAGGGAAATACAATACTTGCCGGTAACAAGGCTCCGGCTATACCTTACAAAACCAAAATGAAATCTAAACCGAGTGGCATGAACCACACAAGGCCCCGAGGAAGAAAGGGGCTCACCAAAACGGGCAGTGGAAGGAGAAGGATACTACCGCCGATGAGCTGAAGTGCCTGCTACTGATCCACCTACAATCATGACACGAATGTAGCGCCCCCGGCAAAGGGACGTCAGTACACTTGAATTGTACTGGTATGTATGGACAAACTTTGTCCCAAGTAAACTCAAGCCATTAAATTACATCAACAATTAATTAAGCCAACCAACCATGTTTCCACATTTTCCTCATTTCAAATAATTCTCACACAAAGCACTTTCTACGATCAACCAATTTAACAATAACCAATCAATCACGTAAAGCACAAGTAGTCAAACAAAGGGGCAATCGGTGCCCCACAGGTTGCAAACTCTCCTGCTGTGTCTCCTTTCACAATTTCACATTATTGATTTTTGTATCAATTTTCAATAGCGATTTCGATCGCTTTCCATCCTTATTGCCCCCGACCACCCTTATTACCTCGGCCACCCTTATCACCCCAACCCACACCTTATTTCACCACGTTGCGGCGCGCAACACGACCCCGCCTTACACTTGAAAACACAACAATTTCAAACAGCAGATAAGGTACTACACACAATTTCAACAAGTTCAAATAAGCAACTTACACATTGGTTCATGTTCTCAATTTCTTCTCAATTCAATATCACAACCATGTTACAATATTTCCACAATTCAAGTGTTTCATCTCTTTCCACAATAAACCAATTCTCAAGTGTTTCGTTTGTTTTCCACAAGGTGCCATATAGGCCATCATAGTCATTATTCACAATTCTTTTGCCAAATTAAACTCTCATTTTACATTACTCATAGCTCAACAACAAACTTTGAATATCCAACAACAACATCAAGAATTTCACACAATTTGTCAATTTAACACGAAACAAACAAACTTCACACATATAGGCGATTTCACAAGAATCAAAATTAGCCATACATACCTGGTGATGAGTTTTCTTCCGTTAACTTCCTACTTTATGCTTACCCAAGCTATCTTACTCTTGCCAACCTTGTTCTTGAAGACTCTTACTTCTACTCACTTCTTTTTACTAGAAATCAAGTTGAATAATCCTGCATGAGTGTGAAAATTCTATTTTCAAAAGCTATTATATGCAAACCTCTCTTTACCTAATTTAAAACTGAAAATCAAAGAAAATGGTTAGGGTTTTTACCTTGAAAAGATTGGGGAAGTTGAATCCTTGCCCTAGGATCCCTTGGAATTAAGTGGTTGGAACAATATTTGAAGATGAAAGATTTCTCTCTCTAAAAACCCTCTCTTCTCTCTCTAATTTTGGTAAGATGATATGATAAAATGAAGAAGAAAGGTGTTATATTAAAGAAGAGATCGGGTCAAAATGTTACAAAAATCTGGACCGGGGCAAATCTGCGGTGCACTTTGCGACCGCAGAATCAACATGCGGTCCGCATAGTGACCGCAGAATGGCCTCAAAAATTACTCCAGCTCTGTTACGGAATGCGACCATTATGCGGTCCGCATTCCTGATCTGCGGTCGCAAAGTGGACCGCAGATTCACTATGCGATCGCAATTTCGACCGCATTATTGACACGATTTTGGGCAACTCTCTGGAACATTTTGCGGCAAGAATGCGGTCCGCATGTCAAGTTTGCGGTCGCATTCTTGACCGCATATTTGACACTTTTCGGAAAAATTAATTCTCTACATTTTTGAAACTTAAATCACTACCAAGGGTCCGAACCGCGGCGAGCAAGCTCGCCGCGAAGAATTCTATGCATTCCTAACACATTATTCGGACCATGACACCACAACTACTAGGTTTTATGCACAAAATTTTTACGGGGCCTTACATCCCCCCCCCTTAAGATCATTCGTCCTCGAATGAGGATTTTGAAATAAATGAGTTGGTTTTGAAAGACATGATATGCAACCATCAAAATTTTGACTAACTCTTATATTTTAGAAAAATTTCGCCGGAGTTTCCTTTGTATTATGGACATATCCACCTGTCAGAGGGCCCCCGAAACACATTACCAAACAACAATATACAACTACAACACTTTCCACAACCGGTATACACTTTCTTACCTCAACGAATGCACATATTCTATCACATTGTTACAATTGCACATAAACTAGTCACTTCAATGAATTATTACCTTATTTACCCAATTTAACACACCATGTACACTTAACAAACCATTACCAATCTATACTTACTATTAGTTGTTTATTTAACACGCGAATCTTTCTAAGGCCTCCATTTATCAAGAAAGGCTCAAATGACCCAATGTGACAACACATTAAATTCATTACAAAATGAAGGAGACTTTACTAACACTAAGAGAGAAACGACTTAGACAAGATGACAGTTACTAGGAGTAGAAAGGTTACCTAATTTCTTCTAGGTTTGATCAAACAAATGGGGGTACTTTTCCTTCATATCTTTTTTCGCTTCCCATGTGGCCTCCTCAACTTGTTGACTTCGCCACAATACTTTAACAGAGGCAACTTCCTTATTTCTCAACTTACGGACTTGCCTATCAAGAATGGCAACTGGAACTTCTTCATATGACAAATCTTCATTAACCTCTATAACTTCGACTGGCATGATGGTGGATGGATCTCCAATCACTTTCTTCAACATGGACACATGGAATACCGGATGCACTGATGACATCTCAGGAGGCAACTCTAGCCTATAAGCAACTTGACCAATCCTTTTGAACGATCCGATATGGCCCGACATACCTAGGACTCAATTTCCCTTTGTTTCCGAATCGCATGACTCCCTTCATAGGAGATACCCTCAAGAACACCCAATCATCGACTTGAAACTCCAGATCCCTTCGACGAACGTCTGCATAGGACTTTTGACGACTCTGTGCTGTTTTCATTCTCTCCTGAATAACCTTGACCTTTTCCATAGCTTCGTACACCATATCCGGCCCTAGCAATTCCGCTTCACCTACCTCAAACCACCCGATTGGCGATCTACATCTTCTCCCGTACAATGCCTCAAACGGGGCCATTTGAATGCTAGCATGATAGCTGTTATTGTAAGCAAATTCTATCAGTGGCAAGTGTTCATCTCAATTACCTTTAAAATCTAAGACACAAGCCCGCAACATATCTTCAAGCGTCTAAATAGTCCGTTCGGCCTGACCATCGGTCTGTGGATGGAAAGATGTGCTGAGATTCACCTGAGTTCCCAAACCTTGTTGAAACTTCTTCCAAAAGTTAGCTGTGAACTGAGCCCCGCGATCCGAGATAATAGAAAGTGGAGTGCCATGAAGTCTTACTATCTCCTTGATGTACAATCTTGCATATTGCTCCGCAGTATCAGTGGACTTGACAGGCAGGAAGTGAGCTGATTTGGTGAGTCGATCTACTATTACCCATATTGAATCGAACTTACGCTGAGTGCGAGGTAACCCTACCACGAAATCCATATTGATCATCTCCCATTTCCACCTTGGTATTTCTATAAGCTGAGTTAATCCACCAGGCCGTTGATGCTCGGCCTTCACTTGTTGACAGTTCGGACATTTAGTTACAAAGCTTGCTACATCCCTCTTCATACCGTTCCACCAATAAATCTCCTTAAGGTCATGATACATTTTCGTGGAACCTGGGTGTACCGAATACTTGGAAATATGAGCCTCTGTCATTACCCTCTCCCGAAGCTCGTCCACATCCGGAACACATAGACTATCTTGACACCGCAATACACCATCTTCGCTACTGAGTACAAATGCTGAGGTCTTGTTATTTATGACTGCTTCCTTTACCCGAACCAATGCTGGATCCATGAACTGTTTTTCCTTGATTTTCGCGACCAATGATGATTCTATTCCATTATGCACCAAAATATCCCCCTCGTCTGACGCCGAGCTACGAACCCCCAAACTGGCTAATTGGTAAACCTCTCGAGCCAGGTGTCTCTGATCCACACCCAAATGAGCCAAACTACTCATGGATTTTCGACTAAGAGCGTCGGCTACCACATTTGCCTTCCCTGGATGGTACAATATGTCCATATCATAGTCCTTGAGTAATTCTAACCACCGCCGCTGTCTCGGATTTAGCTCCTTCTGCTTGAACAAATACTGGAGGCTCTTGTGGTCTGAAAACACATCTACATGAACCTCCATAAAGATAGTTCCGCCATATTTTCAAAGCAAACACAACAGCTGCAAGCTCCAAATCATGCGTCGGATAATTCTTCTCGTGATTCTTGAGTTGCCTGGAAGCGTAAGATATGACTTTCCCGTGCTGCATCAATACACATCCCAAACCAACCCCGGAGGCATAACTATCACCTTAACACTTTACATCATTAGTGGAACATCTTTATTATATTCCTCTAACATAAGACCTTCCTCGAATTGAGTTCCACTATAATTTCCTTGATGTGGTTACGATCCCATGTGAACAATTGCTACTAACTCTTCATAATTCTTAACCAAAGGCATTGCTGAATGCGTTTTCTCATATGACCTCCTGTCTCAAATGAATAGCACTGGCTAATTTGCACATATACCCCGAATAACACTAACTTGCACGCCATTGCATCGAAGGTAAGGTAACATTGTGCTCTAACTTTTCTTAACCAACCTCTTCTCCCCATATGTGCATTATAGAATTTAAGAAATTGCACTACTTCCGCTGTGAAAATTCCTAGCATCCCTCCTTACGGTTAAACACCTCTCAAACGTATATCAACAACCTTTATATGCATATGACTTAGGAAGGGTCACTATCCCGAGAAGGGTATTCTCTGAAACTTTAAATCCTCCTCAATCCTTCAACAACAACTTTTGGTTTTACTCTTAAGTGTAAGGCTTAGTCCCCCTAATTCTATCTCCGACGAGTAACTCGCCTCATTCCCCATGTTATAGTTATCAATGAAGTTCCCTGAGATTGCGGCTTAAGAGTTATCATGCTAAGCACGTCTAGTCCGTCACGAGTGTTCATCCTCTTTCAATCTATTCTGAACCTTTCATTCCCATCTTGATTTGCGGATAGTGCATAATTAATAGCTTTCTTGTTCCACACATTTGTCCGCCTCCTGTGAACTTGAAAAATCATTATGTCTTGTTTAATCATTTTACAGTACCACAACCTCACCAACGATAACCTCGCTTCCCATTGTGTGTAGACATGAACTATCTCTAGACCCCTTTAGTCGATATTCAGTGTCATCCATGTCGGTTGAATTGCGGTTAATCCCTTATAACTTTTATTAACACTTGTGCCCTAAGTGAGTCCACCATTCTGATGCAAACAAATTGTTTTAAATAACCATGACCATCTCAATTTAAAGGTTTTCTCCCCATTTCTTCTCACCTCATTCTTCCTAGTTAGTGAATAGCCACGCACTCTTCCATATATTACGTGGTCTCTTACCTTAGGTATTCCATCCGGCTCACCTCTTAACTCTTATTGGGACATATGTAGCAAGGAGTGTTCGTCTGAACATCATTTAACACTTATCTATTTGTAAGGCTCTTTAGAGGCTCTCTATCAAGCCCCAATTACCATCTTGGGTTGTCGTGGCAACACATTCATTTCTCCCACTCGTTTTGGCTTTCTTAGTATCCCGAAACTTTGTTTAAATCACAAATCTATGATTAGCCCATTCTAGGAACTCACAATCTTTCACATTTGACATATGGTACCTCCTTGGGTCCCATTTCTCCCGACCTTATGACAAGTAAAAGTCTCTTTACAAACATACTCTTATTTTCTAGAATCGTTGACCCTATCAGTCACATTGCCATGCGTGAAGAATTTACATTCCTTAATCTCTTTTCTAGACCATTCATGTCTTCACCAAAATATTCAAATATCATAGCTACATGGTCTCGCTCTTGTTTCATTGTATTTAAGTGGCCTCACGATGGTCCTCCCTCTCCCACATGGGGAAAATGTCCTGGATCTCGACACAAGTCTTGAGTTTAGAAACTTTAGGGACAAATGTCTCATATATCTATCCCTCTTATATGTATACTCGACTATTAGGAAAGTTTAAGTCACCATAGTAATGATCTCATAAGTTCCCTTCTCCTATTCAGCCACGCAGGTATGGAATTCCAAGTCCCCACGTATATCCTTTATGTACATTTCTAGGTCCTTATAAAGTTCGTGAGGCAAGGGTCTTCTCGGCTAGGGTCCAATTGAGTCTCATTTCGTAACTTTTTACCTCCTGTGAGACACTTACACTCTCACCATTAATCTCATAGTCTTTCTCTCATATATCACGTGCTTATATAACCAATATTCTTTCACACCTTACAATCAATTATATACTTCTTGCACTAACCACGCGTGCTATTTAAGCTTACATATCAATCATCAAATCAATGCCTCTTCGTGCGGGTAATCACTTCTAATCCTTTCCCCAAATAAAGTATACTTGTAGTACTATGTACTTATACTATATATATTCATACAGTTTATTCAACAAGATACATGTGCAATCTCCATAATACCCATGTATTTTCCCATTGGTCATGACATATGACAACACTACATGAAATAGACGAAAGAGCATTTAAACTTACCTTGAATCTCAACGCACGGGTTACAAAACAATCTTATAGTCAAGCTTTATCGCACGATTTGGAGTGTTGAAGAAGGGTAATATTCCTAAATGTCCGTGCAGCCCCCTACTTATATGATGTGGTCGACAACACATCTATAAGAAGGGCACTACTAGACACGGCTCCGAGACATCCTAGGACACTTTAAAACCTTAGGCTCTGATACCAAGTTTGTCACGCCCCAAATCGAGGAACATGACCGGCGCCTGACCGGGTTGCCCCAGTCAAGCGGACCTGGGTGCCTTTCATTCCCACGCGTTACCCCTGTGATGACCGTTTCTCATTAACCAAATATATTACTAATCATAATTGATTTCACATTAAACAAATAAAACGATACGAGTGATTCATTAACAAGATTTCAATTTTTACAACGCCCGACATAACACAATATATATACATAAGACTGGAGTCCCACAGTTTACATGTCTACAGAGCCTCTAGGATACAAAAGGGAAATACAATACTTGCCGGTAACAAGGCTCCGGCTATACCTTACAAAACCAAAATGAAATCTAAAACGAGTGGCATGAACCACACAAGGCCCCGAGGAAGAAAGGGGCTCACCAAAACGGGCAGTGGAAGGAGAAGGATACTACTGCCGACGAGCTGAAGTGCCTGCTACTGATCCACCTACAATCATGACACGAATGTAGCGCCCCCGGCAAAAGGGACGTCAGTACACTTGAATTGTACCGGTATGTATGGACAAACTTTGTCCCAAGTAAACTCAAGCCATTAAATTACATCAACAATTAATTAAGCCAACCAACCATGTTTCCACATTTTCCTCATTTCAAATAATTCTCACACAAAGCACTTTCTACGATCAACCAATTTAACAATAACCAATCAATCACGTAAAGCACAAGTAGTCAAACAAAGGGGCAATCAGTGCCCCACAGATTGCAAACTCTCCTGCTGTGTCTCCTTTCACAATTTCACATTATTGATTTTTGTATCAATTTTCAATAGCGATTTCGATCGCTTTCCATCCTTATTGCCCCCGACCACCCTTATTACCTCGGCCACCCTTATCACCCCAACCCACACCTTATTTCACCACGTTGCGGCGCGCAACACGACCCCGCCTTACAGTTGAAAACACAACAATTTCAAACAACAGATAAGGTACTACACACAATTTCAACAAGTTCAAATAAGCAACTTACACATTGGTTCATGTTCTCAATTTCTTCTCAATTCAATATCACAACCATGTTACAATATTTCCACAATTCAAGTGTTTCATCTCTTTCCACAATAAACCAATTCTCAAGTGTTTCGTTTGTTTTCCACAAGGTGCCATATAGGCCATCATAGTCATTATTCACAATTCTTTTGCCAAATTAAACTCTCATTTTACATCACTCATAGCTCAACAACAAACTTTGAATATCCAACAACAACATCAAGAATTTCACACAATTTGTCAATTTAACACGAAACAAACAAACTTCACACATATAGGCGATTTCACAAGAATCAAAATTAGCCATACATACCTGGTGATGAGTTTTCTTCCGTTAACTTCCTACTTTATGCTTACCCAAGCTATCTTACTCTTGCCAACCTTGTTCTTGAAGACTCTTACTTCTACTCACTTCTTTTTACTAGAAATCAAGTTGAATAATCCTGCATGAGTGTGAAAATTCTATTTTCAAAAGCTATTATATGCAAACCTCTCTTTACCTAATTTAAAACTGAAAATCAAAGAAAATGGTTAGGGTTTTTACCTTGAAAAGATTGGGGAAGTTGAATCCTTGCCCTAGGATCCCTTGGAATTAAGTGGTTGGAACAATATTTGAAGATGAAAGATTTCTCTCTCTAAAAACCCTCTCTCTCTCTCTAATTTTGGTAAGATGATATGATAAAATGAAGAAGAAAGGTGTTATATTAAAGAAGAGATCGGGTCAAAATGTTACAAAAATCTGGACCGGGCCAATTATGCGGTGCACTTTGCGACCGCAGAATCAACATGCGGTCCGCATAGTGACCGCAGAATGGCCTCAAAATGACACAAGTTCTGTTACAGAATGCGACCATTATGCGGTCCGCATTCCTGATCTGCGGTCGCAAAGTGGACCGCAGATTCACTATGCGATCGCAATTTCGACCGCATTATTGACACGATTTTGGGCAACTCTCTGGAACATTTTGCGGCAAGAATGCGGTCCGCATGTCAAGTTTGCGGTCGCATTCTTGACCGCATATTTGACACTTTTCGGAAAAATTAATTCTCTACATTTTTGAAACTTAAATCACTACCAAGGGTTCGAACCGCGGCGAGCAAGCTCGCCGCGAAGAATTCTACGCATTCCTAACACATTATTCGGACCATGA
Source organism: Nicotiana noctiflora (assembly GCA_032618575.1). Lineage (NCBI taxonomy): Eukaryota > Viridiplantae > Streptophyta > Magnoliopsida > Solanales > Solanaceae > Nicotiana > Nicotiana noctiflora. Next base: position 433,685 of record JASVEL010009715.1, read on the forward strand.
CACCACAACTACTAGGTTTTATGCACAAAAATTTTACGGGGCCTTACATAGAGCATACTCTAATGCACTCTGCTACGCAATTTGTGCCATTCCATCATAGTCCATATCACATTCGTCATATCAAGCCGAGAGAGAAAGCCACTAGAGCTTCTAATTTTCGATAATCAGAAAACAGTGTCGATACACATGATATACAACCACTACATAGGCGGACTAACGAGAACTTCAAGTCTCCAACACATATATAACACATGAATCACAATGCCCGATCCCGTACTTCACTGTACAAATACATAACGCACATCAAGCGTCCATTCATACCACGAAAGCCATTCAGAAACTTCACTATGCCATCAACGACTCAGTTATTATAGTCGATCCAACAAGAGAATACCACCATACCACCGGATATTATCAGTTTACATTACCTTGTCCTTTTGGACCATATACCCTGCCAAATTACTAGAATAGCAGTACCATTTTCTTTAGTCACCAGAAAGATCGATTCTTTAAATCACCTGCAGGCCGCCCGCGCTGCTAAATAGTTTTAATGACTCCCCATATATTATGAACTGATCACAAAACCTTGAATATGCCATTATCAACTTTCTATAACACATCGAATATACCATACCACACTATGATAACATGGAAATTCATATTCATATCCTACGCCGCAACCATCGGCGCACTCAACTAGTCAAGGGCTTTCATGATCCCATATAGAAAAAAAAAACTCATTACACATTCCAAGCCTTGCATACCAACAGGAAAAGTACACTTATTTTCAAACCACGGTAACACTCATCATAAACTCTTTCTCCCAATTACATTGCATAAGTTAAACTGCCAGGACTGAGTCCTTATACCCATATCAAGTTACACAACTGCCAGCGCTCAAGAGCTTTGTTGCACAACATCTGCAAGACTCATTACTTCAAACACCTACCGGGAATTAATCGTATTCCTTATCATACCGCTTTGATTTATTAACAAGTTGCTCCATTTACTCAATTTCTTTTCTGAACCATCCTTAACTTAGTATTAGCCTTTACTGTAGCACTACCATAACTCAACTCATGTTACCACACGAGACTCATACATAAGACCACACGGTCTAAAACCTATAGGCCACTCTAAATGTTTCCCAGGAGTACCACATTCTACAATACTTGTTTTGAAGAACTTCATGCGATTTTTGAATTAGTATTATTACCTTCCAATACGGAGACATAGAATCCCATCATTCACATAACATAGAACAAGTCTTGATCCCTTCTAACGAAAACACCATCTTTAGCCACATACATAATCTTAATGCATCCGTTACAAGCAAAATATGGAACACCACAGGACTATTCTCGGGCGTCATTTACCCTTATTCAGTTGTAATTCAACTGTCTTACTGAACATAACCACTCGTTCCTTGCTAGAACTTTGACACCGCAAAACATGATTACATACCGATACAATTAGCTATCTTTCTTTTCTATACACCGAACATTCTTCACCAACATAAGTTCACAACATCCTAGTATTTCTTCATATCTACGAAGCACCATAACCTTTATCAAAATTTCCCAACATACCTAGAGACAGAGCCAACACAACACACGACAGTGCAATCAGTTAATCAATAACAACCTCCCCAACTTAGCTCGGAGTCATACATCAAAGCACTTTTAGCCACTCATAGCCTTCTTACTCAAAAGATGCAACAAAGTTCTAGTTAGATTAAACTCAAGTCATTTACAAGCTTCGACGGAGGTTCGAATCATCAGAAATATTAATTCTTTTGCAATTCTTGCATTCATTCACACACAACAGTTACACCCACTCTTTAGGTGACAAAAAGCTTTTCTAAGTCCCAAATTTTCCAAAAAAACATTCGGCAGAGTTCCCTTTGTAAATTGGCCTATCCACCTACTAGAGAATCACCAAACCATTCTAACAATACACCCACAACTCAACAAGATATCACAATGTATTTCAACAACATTAAATCTCAATACTATACGAATTATATTATCACAATTTATACTTGAACCTGCGTTGTACCTGCTCGAATCATAACACATATCAAATACCTTTCAATTACACATGAGGATCAACCCTCCTACTTCTTCTCAATTTAGCATTTCATCACAATACCTTCCACCAGGATACACATAGCAAAATCACTTTAGTCTTCCCGAGTTTAAACTCGTTCCACTACACATAAGGCACTTTACCTTCCAATTACGAGATATGATAATTATTCACCATGCCCATAGCTCGGGGCTACACAACAAATTAGATAAGAGTCGAACAATTAACAACTCATCCATTAGTAAGCCTCCCTAATACTCTACAGATCGGCACAAGGCCCCAAACACGGCTACTAGCCCAAATACATCGATATAAGCCAGTCTCAGTCATTATACACAGTAATCTATCAATCGGGAAGGATCAAGTCCGAATCCCCAGTCATAATACCACCACACTCGTCACATGACGCGTGTTCCATCTCGGGACAGCACTGTGTAGTGCAAATACGGGGTTTCAAACCCTCAATACATTATCTATTGCCACCACTCACAAAATCAGCACCTCGATGCTCAAGTCATAAACAAGGTCCAGCCTCAAGTCTTTCCGAGTGGCCCAACATGAACTCACAGAGATTATATCTCGCCCCTCGTTCGAGGAAATCACAAGCCATAAGGCAATTACATTAATGAACGCTCGATGCGTACACAGACGTATGGAAGGAATTTCAAAAATTATATCTCAAGCTGAATCAAGTGCGCACGATAAGAATTCCAGGAAATGTGAAGTGTTTCCTAAAGGTTCGCAGCCTCCCGAGGATAAGTACAGGCGTCCCCGTACCGATCCACAAGACTCTACTAACCGGCTCAAGACTCATGAGGCCTAGTAAACCTAGGCTCTGATACCAACTTGTCACGACCCCAGATCCGGTCGTGATGGCGCCCAGCACATTGCTAAGCCAGCCTGACCAATCAATATCAACAACGGAGCTAAAAGCTCTAATTAACCCATTTAAGCATTTCAAAATATGAAACAATAGTAATACTTATACCAACAACGGGGAGACCAAGTCCCAAAATATACTAACTCCCATAGACCGAAGGGTCAAGAGTCATGAGCCTCTAAAGAACATAAGTGTAATAAAGTTTATAACAAACTCAATGCGGAAAAGAAAGACAACAAGATAAGAAATGACAGCTAGAAGGGGAGTCAGGTCCTGCGGACGCTGCAGCTACCTCGACTATCCCGCACAATGCCTCCGAGTAGCTACCGAATCAAGTCTACTGAGAGGTACCTGGATCTGCACACAAGGTGCAGGGAGTAAAATGAGTACTGCCAGACTCAGTGGTAATAAACAAGGGTAAGACAGCGCAGATAAGAAATCCGCAATAAAGCACTATGTAAAACTATAATCAGCTACCCCGTCATAGAATCAATATTCACTGTACCTGTACCAACAAATACCAATAAATAGCATAACAGCTAGCAGATGTAGCTAAATGCAATGCAATGCATGATATGACCGCTACGGCGCGTAGCCCGACTCCAATTTTGGGTACCCGTGCTCACTGTGGGGGTTCGGACTCCGGAGGGGCTCCTACAGCCCAAGCACATCTCATAGAGATATTCCTGCGGCGTGCAGTCCGATCCAACATATATCTCGCTGCGGCGTGCAGCCCGATCCACTACTAGTCAGCTAATATGCAGATACAGCCTCGCAGGCTCAAAAGTAGTTTTTGAAAACTCTTTTTTATCATTTTTCAGTTGGAAAACAGTAATATCAAGTTCCAGAGATTGGAATTAGCATAATAACAGAAATAGCTGCGGACTAGTAGTAAACTAGCATGTCTATATGATAAGACAATGATAATGATCCTCGCGGGATCCAATAACTGGCTCACGGCCCACAAGTATACTCAACCGCCCAAGAAGGGGGTTCAACGGCTCGAGAATAGCCAATAATACAGTATCAACAGGTCGGACTAATATATAGTCTCCAGCTCATGATCGACCCCGCACTCTCAAGAGTGTGCGTGTCTCGCCGCTATACAGCGTCACAAAGTGGTATACCGGGGTTTCGAACCCGCTGGTCATCACCCACATCTATTACTCACCTCAATACAGCGCGACGACTATTCCGAAATGCCCTTGCCACGAGAATCAAGCTCCGCACGCGTAAAATCTGATCAAATACAGTAAAAATACAACAAATTAGGCCAATAGGACGACACCCAATCAATACAACTCAATTTACATCAAAATTCCCAAAGTTGTCAAAACCCGACTTTTGGTACGCTTGTCGAAAAATCACGAAAGTCACATATTCGGAACCCTCATCTCAATACGAGTCTAAGCATATCGATTTTACCAAATTCGGACTCCATTTGCCCATTCAAAACCTTGATTTTCTAAAGTTCAAGCCTAGGGCTAAATCCTCCATAAATTACCCCAAATTCCTCCATTTTCATGATATAATTGCATAATATTACCAATACTAATCATAGTTTAAGTCCATAGTTGATTACCTCATGATTTCCCTTGAGTTTCTCTTCAAAATCGCCCAAATCGCCTCTAAAGCCGAGACCCAAATGTGTGAAATGTTCTGAAATTTTTCTAACTTCTGATACACTTAACTCACAGCGATTTTCGCTTCTGCGGATAAAATTCCGCCCCCGCGGAACCGCTTCTGCGACCTTGTGGAACCGCTTCTGCGACCTTTTGGTCGCTTCTGCGAACCCAGGCCCTTTTGGCCATTTCCGCACCAGCGATCCAAGGACCGCCCCTGCGCATCCGCTTCTGCGGAAATTAGTCCGCTTCTGCGGAATGATTCGCTTCTGCGACCAAGAGTCCGTTCCTGCGGACTCGCCTATGCGGTCAACAAATCCGCTTCTGCGGTTTCCCCCATTTCTCTCTTGGGCGCTTCTGCGGCCTCACCTTCGCTCCTGCGACGCCGTTTCAGCGGAGACTATTCCGCTTCTGCGAAGTCACTCGCCCCTACGCCCTCTTGTCCGCTCCTGCGGACTCGCTCCTGCGCCCCCATTTCCGCAGGAGCGAAAACAACAGAACTAGAGTCAAAACCTGCAATTTTCCACATTTTCTCTCGTTTAGCCATCCGAAAACACCCCGAGGCCCCCAGGACCTTAACGAAAACCACTGACATACCCCAAAAAACGATACGAACTTGTTCCAATCATAAAAACACCATCCTAAACATTAAAATCACCAATTACACATGGATTCAAGCCTAAATTCCTTAAAACTTTCCGAATTACACATTCCATCAAAAAGAACACGACTAAGCAACGTCCGAATGACCTGAAATTTTGCAGGCACATCCAAAATCACCTAACGGAGCTCTACTGCAACTGTCGGAATTCCATTCCGACCCCCGGATCAAAATCTCACCTACCGTTCGGATTTCGCCAAAATTCAACCTTCGCCAATTCAACCCTAAAACTACACCGGACTTCCAAATTTAATTTCGATCGCTCAACTAAGTCACAAATCACCTCCCGGAACTAACCGAATCATCAGAATCTGATTCCGAGCCCTCTAACCAAATAGTCAACTCCGGGTTGACTTTCCTTATTCAAGTTCCCTTCACAAAGGCTATATGCCTCATTTCCAATCCAAATCACTCCTAACTCACCCGATAGACTTTAATACTGATATAAAAGCATAAAACATACAATTTCAACATAACGGGGTGGTAATTCCCGTAACGACGGGCCGGGTCGTTACACTACCCCTCTTCTTGAAATAATATGCCCTAGATATTCCACTTTGTCCTGCTCAAATGAACATTTGGACAATTTGGCAAAGAGATGCTCTTTTTGTAGAACTTCCAGCACTGTTCTATGATGAAGTGCATGAGCTTCCAATGTAGGACGGTAGATTAATATATCATCCAAGAACACCAATACAAACTTCCTCAAAAATGGTTTGAAAACATGGATCATTAGGCTTTGAAAATTGGCATGTGCATTGGTCAAACCAAAGAGCATGAACTTGAACTCATAATGTCCTAAATGAGTTTTGAATGCAATTTTAAAAATATCACCTTCACTCATTCTAATATGACGATAACGACCCCTCAAGTCAATATTTGAATAGATACAAGATCCATTAAGTTCATCCATTAAATCATCTACCAAATATATAGGAAACTTGTCCTTAATTGTCATCTTATTAATCACTTTATAGTCAATGCAAAATCTTCACCTACCATATTTCTTTATAACTAAAAAACTGGTGAAGATAATGGAGAGTAACTAGGTTGGATAATTCCATTTGTCAAAATTTCATTAACTTGTTTATCTATTTAATTTTCTAAAAATAGTTATACTTGTAGGGTCTGACACTTACAGGTGTTGCATCAGGTTTGAGGATGGAGTGATCATAGTCCCTCCTTGGTGGTAAGGTCTTTGGCTCTGCAAACACTTTTGGAAAGTTTTGGAGCACTGATCTGATCTATTCAGGTAATTCTGCTATAACTTCTACTTCTTTAGCTGAGATTGAAAATAAGTGTACCCACATCACTTGTCCATTCCTTAACAATTGTTTAACCCCAGAGGCAGTCATGGCATGCAGTTGACCTTCTTTAGAAAATCCCCTCAAGTCCACTCTTTTACCTTTAACACTCACTTGGAGCTTATAGCCAATAAAAACAAATAAGACTAGATTGTGTTTCCTCATCCAATCTACTCTAACACCATGTCACACCCTCCAACATCTAACAATCTGAGATTGTGCTCAAATTCAATTTCACGCATCTTCCATCTGAATGATAGCTCATCAAATGACTGTTATTAGTTGTAGTAACCCTCATAGATGCATCTTCCTTGATTACACATCCCAATTGTTTTGCAAAACAACTAGCCACAAAACTATGAGTCCTACCACTATCAACTAGAATTATCAGCTTCTGTTTCCCCTACATTCCATTTAACTGGATGGTATTAGAGGTTACAATTCCTGATAAGCCATTGAGGCTTATGGCTTCATCTATTATTTCCTCCTAATAATTTTTCACTTTATTTATTTCTTCTATTCTTTGACTTTCGTGTACTGCATCCTGATTAGTAGTACTATGTAGGCTGTTTAATTTCATATCCTTGCATTGATGACATGGGAAGTACTTCTCTCCATATCTCTAGCATTCACCCCTGGCCTTTCTTTCTTGAAACAACTTATTACCAGATCCGGTAGATTTAGAATAACTTTCCTTCTATATATTCCCACATGTTCTATCCCATGTTGTTCCAGTATATGAATTGTATTGAGTTGATTGTCTTCGTGCCCCCTACTCTTTACAACAACAACAACAACAACAACCCAGTATAATCCCACTTAGTGGGGTCTGGGGAGGGTAGTGTGTACGCAGACCGACCTTACCCCTACCCTAAGGTAGAGAGGCTGTTTCCAAATAGACCCCCGGCATCCTTCCCTCCAAGAACTACCCACCTTGCTCTTGGGGAGACTCGAACTCACAACCTCTCAATTGGAAGTGGTGCCCCCTACTCTTTCTACTTACTAAATCCAACAATTTTTCTTTATGTTTAGCCTTCTCTAGAGCATGACTTAGGGAAAATGGATCAAGCATTAATTGTATGCCTGAGTTTTTCCTCAAGTCCTTCAATGAAAAACCCTAGAAAGAATTCTTCAGGAATGGTTAGGTATCTGATAAGTACCCAAACTTTCAAATCTTCAAACTTCTCTAAATATTCATTCATAGTTCCCTTTTGCTCAATTCTGTTACATTTTCCTACTAGATTTAGATGACTATTATCAAAAACATTAAATCTTTTATAATTTCCTCAACCGAATCTGGACATCTCACCATTCCTCAAGTCAATTGATAGGAGAAAAACCAAGATTCAGCCCTTCCATTTAATTGAAGAAGTACAGTATCTAATTTTTTGATGTGGATCAATTATACGATTATAATTGAAATACCTTTCACATTTTCACAGCCAAGATCTGGGATCTCCCACCCTAGCAGCAGTACTGTTCGAGTAGAATTTTTTAGATGAATTCTTCTATGTTCCATCATTCTCATTCTACTGCATGACCCATCCGATTAATGAGCCTCAGCTGGAGCACCACCAAGGATTCCATCCTTGTTCACGAACTTGTCCATCATGACATCAAATTTGTGGTTTAGATCATCCATTTTGGAATCAATGGATTCCAATTTCTCGTTTGTTTCTTCCATGTAACTGTGTAACTGGGTCGCCAATTTCTTGACGTTATCCTCTGTGGATTTTGCTCGAGTTTTTGGGACTGTTATGGTGTCAGGATTCAACTCTGGCACCAATTGTAATGTACTCAAGAAGTAAGGACAAAATAAGTAAGAATTTAATAGCAAAGTAAGAAATTTTATTAACTCAACACTTCCAATTCAAATTACAACTGCGAAACAAAACAGGAATCTGTTAAGCTACAAAGAGACAAGAAACGAGCGAAGAAACAGAGAGAGAGAGAAGCAGAAGCTATACGAATGAATTATAATTCTCCAAGATTTTGTCCAATTTTTTATTTAATCCATCCAATCTCTTACCCAATTTATCAAAGTTTGTCCCCATTCGAACCTCAACCGACTGAATTGTCTTTCCAAAATCCTCAAATACGATTTCTTCTGTCATGGCTGCCAACTCCGAAAGGTGCCAAGATTAAGCTCTGATACCAATTGTAATATACTAGAATTTGCAATAGAATTTGAGAAGAAGACAATGAGAAAGAGTAGGATTTCTTTATTGATTTGTAATAGAATTGGAAATATTATAATGTATCTCTACAATACTACATTGACGCCATTGATAACCTAAAAGAAGGAGAAGAGAAGGAGGTTAGATGTGAAATGAGATAGAGAGATTGATAGAGAGAGAAAGTAGCTAGGAAGTTGTAACTGATAATTACCAGAATTTGCCTACTGCTTCCTTCCTTCTTCTACGTATTAATACTCCTCTTGTGGACTGAATTATTTATGGGCTAATTTGTAATTGGGCCTTCTCTAGTCTATCTACGTTGGCCCAATAGCTATAAGGCCAATTTGAACCCAACGCTTAGCCTGATCCACATATAAAGCCCTCAATATAGACATAAGGTCCCAATATAAAAATACCCGCTTACTTTCCTAATCCATTTCCTTCAGATATTGCATATTATAGTGAGGAGATAAACTGTGGTGTCATTATATTATGTTTTTGTGCACCATACAACTTTATAAGAACATTATTTTGTAGTACCCCATACTTCAAACTAGTCCTAAACATTTGATTAAACTTTTAAATAACCTTAAAGGATGATTTGGAAGTTATATGGTTAACATAGATTAGGTTATGCTATTGTTGAATTGATTCCTGAATAGCAAATTAGCAAGTTTATTTGTTTGGTAGTTTGATCGGCAAATTGAACGCTGTTCTGATTATTTTTCTTACTTTATTGTTTTGAGTATTAGCGGTATTGTGATGGTAATCCGTGGACCACTTACTGAACAAGCAAATTTAAAAGAAAAAAGAAGGCGAATTTTCTTTGTCGCGTGCATGGTGAGTAGAAGGCAGAGCCAAGATTTCAACTTTATGGGTTCTAGATTTTAAATGGCGACTTTAAGTTCTAATAATTGAGTTCTAAATTATATATATATATATATATATAATATAAATTCCTTAACATTAATACACTATTTGAGCAAAAGTTATTGGTTCAGCCGAACCCTTATCGAGACATCTAGCTCTGCTCTTGGTGGTTAGTTATGTCGAACTAAACCAGTTTCCCCTACAGAGTGGTTACCCACAAGCTTTTTAACCTCTACCGTTATTAACATGAAACTGGGGTAATCAGTTTCTTCCTTCTTTAGAGTACTTCATTTCTGATTAACAAACACTTCCATAAACATACAAAAGATATTTGGTTCATGAATAGAACTATATTATCAAGAGAAACTGAAGTCGAGTTGGTGAAATTCTTCGTCACAAGCTCTGCAAAACCTTTGTTATTAATTGGTACATAATCAATGTTTAAATTGGAGCACTTGGACACATAAGAATGCATATACATATTGATTTTAAATCCACCGGATGTAGATGATCCTGGTACTTCAATTTTGACTACACTAAGCATCAGACCATCCCATCCCAATTGGATTAGATAGTATTAAGCGTACTAGATGTTTGTGAACAAAGTCTCACATAAAAAGTGGAAAAAGAAAACAAGACCTAGTTATAAGGTGTTGGATACCCTTAATGATGTGCCTTTGGGCAATATAGTGTGCGCTTAACCTAAAGCGAACAATATAATATCATGCTAAGAGTATCTTTGGGTTAGTTTAGCGTAACAACAATTTGAAGTTCAAACAATATAACATCATGTTAAGAATATCTTTGGGTTAGTCTAGCCTAACAACAATTTGAAGTTTGCGGTTGTTTAACCAAAATATGATAATTCGGTCAAACTTAGAGTATAAGATAAGAAATTGGGTAACTGATAATCAAGAGACCGAAAAGTATAATAGGCTTTCGATAATAAGAATAAACAACAAAGAAAATTGTATTTCAATACGATGTCAGTAATAACTCGTGTCACTACAGATGATGAGACTTTCTCCTTTTATAGATGATTCTAGGTAAAGGAATGATACCTAAGCATTAATAAGACAATTATGAGTAATAAATATCATTAAATAAGTCGTTACACAATCATTCCTATTAAATATAATTTTTCTAACATATCAGGTACTTTAATACTTGAATTTGTATTCCTTTTTGTCTTCATATCCATATCTTAAATGTTTATAATCTATTTGCCTTAAATGTCTTGAATTGATACGAGATACGTGTCCAAGCTGCTTTCTATATCTTTTGTCATCAGAATTGCATCCTGTGAGCACGTAATTTTTGCCCTACATGAGAATTACTCCCAAAAAATTCAAAATAAAATAGTTTTGTGTTGAACGTGATTTTTGTGATTTTTGTGCTATTTTTCTCTTATTATTTGTATTTTTGTTTGTGCATTTTTATTTATTAAAATTAATATAAAATACAAAAGTGTTTGCATTTGCATATAAATTCATGTTTGTAATTTAGAGTAATTAAGTTTGTTATACGAAAATAAAAAATAACCAAAATATATATTTTTTTTTGCATTTTTCTAGTATTTAATGTCCCAATTATGTGATTTATATTTAATTAATATTTAATTATGTATGTTAATTATTAGTGTAACTTAATTAGTACTTTTGTAAATTTTATTTAATTTTATAGTATAGTTAGAATTTTGTTTTAATAAATTAGGAACTAATTAATTGAGAAAAAGGAAGTAATTGAAAACTTGGTTTGAAATTCGGATACGCCCAAATTCCCCACAGTCCAAGCGGCCCAATTACCCAGTCCAATTTGAACCCTTTTCAGAGACATCCAAACGACATCGTTTGGTCACACTTGATTTGGGCCATTGATCTCAAATTGATCAACGGCCAAGATCATATTTTCCCTTACCCATTATGTTTAACCCGACCTATTACTCGTTCCCAAAATAAACCGTGATCACAACCGTTGGATTCTTATAATCTAACGGTTCATATCAATTCATTTAATTTGGATATATCAACTCCCCCCCAATACCCCCAAACCATTCCCATTCCTGAAAATCCCCAATCCAAGAACCCTAGTGTCACGCCCCAAATCGGAGAACATGACCGGCGCCCCTGACCGGGTTGCCCCAGTCAAGCGGACCTGGGTGCCTTTCATTCCCACGCGTTACCCCCGTGTTGATTGTTTCTCATTAACCAAATATCTTACTAACCATGAATGATTTCACATTAAACAAATAAAACCATACGAGTGATTCATTAACAAGTTTGCAATTTTTACAACGCCCGACATAACACAATACATATACATAAGACTGGAGTCCCACAGTTTACATGTCTACAAAGCCTCTAGGATACAAAAAGGGAAATACAATACTTGCCGGTAACAAGGCTCCGGCTATACCTTACAAAACCAAAATGAAATTCAAACAGAAGTGGCATGAACCACACAAGGCCCCAAGGAAGAAAAGGGCTCACCAAAACGGGCAGTGGAAGGAGAAGGATACTACTGCCGATGAGCTGAAGTGCCTGCTACTGATCCACCTACAATCATAACACGAATGTAGCGTCCCGGCAAAAGGGACGTCAGTACACTTGAATTGTACTGGCATGTATGGACAAACTTTGTCCCAAGTAAACTCAAGCCATTGAATTACATCAACAATTAATTAAGCCAACCAACCATGTTTCCACATTTTCCTCATTTCAAATAATTCTCAACACAAAGCACTTTCTACGATCAACCAATTTAACAATAACCAATCAATCACGTAAAGCACAAGTAGTCAAACAAAGGGGCAATCGGTGCCCCACAGGTTGCAAACTCTCCTGCTGTCTCCTTTCACAATTTCACATTATTGATTTTTGTATCAATTTTCAATAGCGATTTCGATCGCTTTCCATCCTTATTGCCCCCGACCACCCTTATTACCTCGGCCACCCTTATCACCCCAACCCACACCTTATTTCCTCACGTTGCGGCGCGCAACACGACCCCGTCTTACAGTTTAAAAACACAACAATTTCAAATAGCAGATAAGGTACTACACAAAATTTCAACAAGTTCAAATAAGCAACTTGCACATTGTTTCATGTTCTCAATTACTTATCAAGCCAATATCACAACCAAGTTACAATATTTCCATAATCAAGAATATTCACACAAGTATGTTCAACAATTTTCCACAATTCAAGTGTTTCATCTCTTTCCACAATAAACCAATTCTCGAGTGTTTCATTTCCTTTCCACAAAGTGCCATATAGGCCATCATAAGTATTATTCACAATTCTTTACCCAATTCAACTCTCATTTAACTTTCGGTTCATATTCTATACCACATCACTCATATTTCAACAACAACTTTGAGAATTTCACACAATTTGTCAAATTAACATTAACCAAGCAATTTTCACACATATAGGCGATTTCACAAGAATCAAAATTAGCCATACATACCTGGTGATGAGTTTTCGTCCTACTTTATGCTTACCCAAGATATCCTACTCTTGCCAACCTTGTTCTTGAAGACTCTTACTTCTACTCACTTTTTTACTAGAAATCAAGTTCAATAATCATGCATGAGTGTAAAAATTCTATTTTCAAAAGCTATTATATGCAAACCTCTCTTTACCCAATTTAAAGCTGAAAATCAAAGAAAATAGTTAGGGTTTTTACCTTGAAAAGATTGGGGAAGTTGAATCCTTGCCCTAGAATCCTTTGAACTAAGATGATTGGAACAATCTTTGAAGATGAAAGATTTCTCTCTCTAAAACCCTCTCTTCTCTCTCTAATTTTGGTAAGATGATATGATAAAATGAAGAAGAAAGGTGTTATATTAAAGAAGATATCGGGTCAAAATGTCACAAAAATCTGGGCCGGGGCGAATCTGCGGTGCACTTTGCGACCGCAGAATCAACATGCGGTCCGCATAGTGACCGCAGAATGGCCTCAAAATAACTCGAGTTCTGTTACAGAATGCGACCGATATGCGGTACGCATTCTTGATCTGCAGTCGCAAAGTGCACCGCAGATTCACTATGCGATCGCATATCGACCGCATTTTCAACACGATTTTTGGGAGACTTTCTGGAATGTTTTGCGGCAAGAATGCGGTCCGCATATCAGGTTTGCGGTCGCATTCTTGACCGCATATTTGACACTTTTTGGAAAAATTAATTCTCTATATTTTTGAAACTTAAATCACTACCAAGGGTCCGAACCATGACACCACAACTAATAGGTTTTATGCACAAAAATTTTACGGGGCCTTACACCTAGTCGCCGGACGAACCCCTCACCCAAAACCCGGGGGCAACAATACCAATGACCGTCAAAACAACACCCTAGGACCTCCTCCCTCTCCCTGTTCCAAATCCCTAACCCTCATCCGTCAAAACTTAGCTAGGCTTTCCGAATTTCAGATCGAAAATTGGTCAAGAACACTAAAATTCTAAAATAGGGATTTTGTCCGAATTAAAAGAAATTGAAGTTAATAGAATTTAATTGGAATGCTTTCGTTTGAAAACATTTCAATTAAAATCCGTTCGACTTCAAAAATGCAATTTCAAGTCCCTTCAAGCCCAAGTCTGTTCGATTTCCGATTTTCTCACTGTTTAAGGTATTTTCCTTTCTCCTTTCTGTTTTTATTTATTGTTTAGTATAACTTTTTTATTGATTCCATTTTTTAGTTGTTTTCTCTGTTTCCTCCTCGTCCAAGACTTTTTTTTAGTCAATAGTTGTTTCTGTTTATTTGTATGAATGAGTTTGATACAGAATGCATGTTCAACTTGACTTAACAATCGTCGAATAGTTAAGTTCCCCACCTTCCTGAGTCTACCCGCAGACCATGAATCAGAGGTTCATGTGTCGTCACAATTGTTCAACAGTTCGTGTATGTTATAATCGATTTGGAGAACCTCGTCGATTAGTTATATAAGCCTGTTTGGAACAATGGTGCAATCGAGTAACACTGATTAGTTTTGTCCAAGTTGGAAGTTTCAAATTGTCTATGATTTAAATTAGGGATTCAATAGTTTGGGGCTGTTAATAACAAATCAGAAAATACAGCTAAGTTCAAGAGTGCATTGCACTTGAAATAGTTGGTGAAAGCTGCTGGATAGCAGTATATCCCATTGATTTCTGCCTTTAGGATTTGTTTAGCTTTTAAGACCCACACTTAGACAAACTTAAGTGGAGGAATCAGAGAATATCAGGGCAATATATTAGTTTTTAATATTGTTTAGTGCTCTTAAGAGCTAGAAATCATCAAAAGAGGGAGGGGAGAATGATTAAAAGGATTAAGGGGTTCACATAGGCTAAAGGAATAACATGTTGGAAAGCTGAAACATTTTTGAATTTAAAAAAAAAAAGAGTCTGTCTTGGTCTATAAAAGGAGGGGGAGAATTCTAAAAAAGGAGGACACTGGAAAGAGAGGAGAGTAATAGCCTAACTATTTTTTTAAACACATTCAACCTTGAAAAAAAAAGAAGAGATTTTGCGAAGTAGAGTTTTGGTACATACACTGGGTGTTCTGTTGTTGATTCTCAAACTGACAGTCCTGAAAGCTTAAGGAAACCATCCTTGTTATTCGGTTATTTTCTTTGCCTATTCACTCTATTCGAGTGCTTCTTTGGTCACTTGTTTCTTCACTGGAATCGATTTCTGCTGCCTGTTTGCCTGGACTCTTTTGTTGTGTTTTATTTGTTGTTTTTTCAGTTTCGGGTGTTTTGTTATTTTCACTGGAGTTTCGTTTTGGTTTGAAGCTTATTTTCTGCTTCTTCGACTGCTGCCTGGGCTATTTTTTGCTACTGATTTATCAGTTTTTGGTCGCCACTGTAATCAGTTTTGGTTACTGTTTCGTTGCTGGTTGGTCTGTTGCACTGATCTTCCTTTTCTTTGATTTCATATACCAGGTACACTTTTCAAGCCTGCCTCATTGTAATGCTTTCCTTTGAAGTAAAAAGCGAATGAAAAATGGAAGTTTTGTTCTATACCGTTGCCATGTTTAAGTAGTTTAATAGGATTAGATTAGTCATACATTGTAGTTAAACTAATGAATTGTGAATTGTAAAGTAGGACTGTTAATTGGTCTCATTCAGTTTGAATATCATATTGTATGAATCAACTAGAATATAAAGTATAGACTGAAACAAAAAATGGTCCGGATTTTGTTAGAGGATAGACATGTAAGTTAAAGATTAGTTTTTACACTTTATTCATACTCATAACCTCTCGTCATGTAAGGTATAATATAATGATTCTAGCTAGAATTTAAAGATAGATAGTTGGGTACATAATCATTATCACAGCTTATTGTCATCTTTCAAATGTTGGGATCTAAATAATAATCCAGTGAGAGTAGATGGTTTCAACACGAAATATAAACGAACTTAAGTTTATTAGTGAGGGACAGTTAGATAATATTCTACATTGCGGGGTGTTTGAAAGGTTAGGAATTATTTGGACTAGTGCACAATTTTTTAAATTGGGCCTGAATTGTCATCACAAATGGTCCAGGTAATTTATGGTAATTTAACATCCTCAATAATTCATCTTAAAGTCTAATGTAATTGAGGGATTATATTGATAGATCCAAATGTGTAATACTTAAAGCAGTGATAAATTGATTAGGTCCCTTTTTCCTTTTTACATGTCTAGAGATTCGTAAAAGATATAATTTAATAAGGCAATGTGAAGCAAGTTTCACCGAGTGAAAGGGAGAAAGGCACGACCCTCAAACAAGCTGTCATATAGAAAGCGATTCAAAGTAGTAATTGGCACGTATGATCATAATTGCTAAAAATCAGAAAATTAAGCCGAAACATGATAATTAAGCGACCGTGCTAGAACCACGGAATTCGGGAATGCCTAACATCTTCTCCCGAATTAACAGAATTCCTTATCCGGATTTTTGGTTCGCGAGCTATTAAAAAGAGTCAAACATTTCCCCGATTCGGGATTCGAACCGGTGACTTGGGACACCCTAAATCTCCCAAGTGGCGACGCCGAATCTCTGAACAAATGAATCTCGTTTTTGGCTGTCCTTTAAATGGAAAAACTCCCTTTACCATACGCCTTTGCGGGCCTACGGAAAAAGGAGGTGTGACAGCTCTGGCGACTCTGCTGGGGAGTACACAAACCCAGAACCACTGGTTCAGGGTTTAAGAATTCGAGCTTGGAATAATTGTTGTATTTGGCTTATTTATTATCTGATTTTATTATATGTTTGTATTAATGTGCTAAATATTGTTTTTACTGCTTTGATATTTTGTGAATTGTATATAAATTGTGCCGATACCCATTTTCTTCTTCTGAGTCTCTTTGAAATATAATCTCGGGCATTTGCTGGACATAGCCCGTTTTTTCTCAAGATAGCTGTGGTGCTTGGCACCCGGTGAAGGATTTGTAGTCACACATGTTTAGGCGGGGAGCATTGTCAATTAAGCCGGAAAGCCATGCTACAGGTGCACTGACACTCCTCGGCTCAAGTTGTCCGCTCGAGTTAAAGCCGGTCTAGATACCTTTTCCAACAGGATGATGACCTAGAATAATAAAACCTTCTACCGGATTCCCGATAAGGAACGTCTATTTGCATCATGTGCATATTGACTTAGGAGGCTCAACACAGGGGTTGGGCCAGTCTAGGACAGGTTTACCTGAAACAAAAGACCAACTTGATGCATCTTTGTCTGTGCATTAAGTTCGATCTTACATGCCGACCGGTTTGTCATTAGAAAAAGAGAGGATAAAAGTGGAAAATGTTAGGTTAATAAAGTCAAAATAATTTTATCAAAATAGTATGTTTT
Organism: Nicotiana noctiflora; assembly: GCA_032618575.1. Lineage (NCBI taxonomy): Eukaryota > Viridiplantae > Streptophyta > Magnoliopsida > Solanales > Solanaceae > Nicotiana > Nicotiana noctiflora. Next base: position 451,104 of record JASVEL010009715.1, read on the forward strand.
TTTTTCTCTAGAAAATAATTTTTTTTGAAAGAAATGAAAAAAAAAAAAAATATCCCCGAATAAATTTTGTTAATTTTAAATAGTTAGTTTCTTTGAAAATCAATTTTGAAAAATGAAAAAACAAAACACCAAATAATTTTTCTTAATTTTTACAAAAAAATAGTTTAGTTTCTTTGAAAATAATTTTTGAAAAATACAAAAAAAAAATTCCGATAAATTTTGTTGATTTTATGAAAGTTAAGTTAGTGTCTCTGAAAATAATTTGTTTTAGAAATGCTGTTAAAAATAGTTTGTTCTCTTAAAATAATTTAGTTCTTTTATTTTTGAACTACACAATTTTGATTCTCACCAAGCATGAGATACGTAGGCAACCCATATCGGGCTCAACTAATACTACTTTTTCAAAAAATTAAAATAATAATAATAATAATAATAGTAAAATTAGGAGTTTCTGTCCTTAGTCAAGAGTTAGGAAATTTTGCGAAAATAGCCAAACGCTTCAAGAGGGGCGCCGAAGGACTAATTTTGCAAAAATGAAACATAGACATCACACTGGTATCCTGTTATACAACCTTCAAATCTTCTTCAAGTGCTGAAAGGCCGTATTAACAAGATTCGTTTTTAAAAAAAAAATTTGAAAAATCTTAAGTTTTATTTTATCTTTTCTAGGATTAGCATGACTTCATCGCAAAGAATCGGCCAGAAAAGGGAAAGAGATGAAATGCCACCCATATTCATGGTTCAAGATAAAACCCCGAATCAACTCTGTAAATAGTGGGCTAGCTTTTCGGCTTGGGAAAGAAATCAAGTGCACAAGCACCTCAAGTTTCTTCCGGACATTATGATGATAAAACCGGACAAAAATTTGATCAGAGCTTTAGTGAGTTATTTGGGACTCAACAAGTAATGTTTTCATATTTCGAGACTGCGAAATGACACCCACTTTGGAGGAGTTAGGCGGACTCACAGGGCTTGGGAAAGATTTGCACAAGAAGATACCCGCAGCTCCTAGGCAAATGGGTGTGAATAATTTCTTGAAGAAGTTATGTCTCCGACAAGTTCCAATGGGTTGTTTGGATAATGGTTGGGTGCTACTAGATTATCTCTATAACAGATTTGGTGATAAGAAAGGGTTCGAGAAATTTTCAAACACTGAATTTGTTAAACAGTTGAACAATGACGCCTGGGGAGATCTAAGAATCTACGCTTTCATGATCATTTTTTTGGGAACCATGATTTTTCCCGAACGTGGCGGACGCATCAGAATCCGATTGGCTATAGTGGTCTCATATTTGCAGAGTAGCGAAGAAAACACTATTCTTCCTATGATCTTAGGAGACATCTTTCGGGCCTTAACTCGGTGCCAAGAAGGGCAAGATTATTTTGAAGGTTGTAACATTTTATTACAAATGTGGTTTGTAGAGCATCTCTATCATCACCCAATTGTGATAGACTTCAACGTGGACTCGCTGAATTATGTTCGTTGTCATACGAACAGAGCTGCCCGTTGTAAACTTCCAAATGACCTAAGGACTTGGCAAGAACTTCTCAAATCTTTGAGAGCAGACCGACTCACCTAGAATTATTATTCGTTCCCTTCCGCTAAAATCATGCACATGTCGATATATTGCCCATTCTACATACTAATGGGTTTCAGGGGTTTCCAACCATATGCCCCGCTACGTGTTATGCGGCAGTTGGGTAGAGAACAGAAAAGGCCTTCGATTGAAGATATGCGATCACAACGGAGGAGCTCCCAAGAGAGACTTATGCGCAAAAGGTGTGGTTTGGTAGTCGATTCTCCGACATCGACGAAATGGTTGCCGATCGAGAACGAGGAAAAGTGAGCCTCGCATATCTTGAATGGTTCCACAAGCAATCAATGCTCGAGCAAAGGGCAGAAAAGTCGGTAAAATATGTCGTCGATTGGGAGAAAGAGATCGAAACCAGAGTTAGGAAGGTTAGACATAAAACGGCGCAAGATTTCCAATCTTGCATTAACACCTTAAAAGAGGACAAGGGAATTCTGGAAGCCGCCATGGACATACAACAGGCTGATTTTGTTCAGGAAAGGGCCAGCTGGGAGAAGGAAAGAGAAACACTCTGAACTCAAATTCAGGAGATGCAATTGACCGCAGAAAGGTCGAAGAGAAGTTGGAATAATGAAATGCTTATAA